>OY720354.1:21598179-22135679 GCA_963082945.1 Cerastis leucographa
AACCTTAAATAGTTACATCACATACTTTCATTTATTCTCTTCAGTAACTTTGGTTTGTACGGAACCCCCGGTGCGCGAGTCCGACTCGCACTTGCCCGGTTTTTTTTTTCAACTTACCGCACTTATATCATAATGTACTATTATTTTATCTAAAATTTATATCCTTTTATTTCATTTTGTTTGCTTTGATCACTTAAACATAAATGCATTTTCAGCATAATTTTAGCGTTTTTACATTTTCTTTCATTTTAATTTCTTTAAATCCCTTTTAAAATAAAAAGTCGTTTTTTATTTAATTTTCTGTGAGAGTATAGTTTTACACTCTCACGGCTGGTAATTTTGAGATAGGGATGGATTTATGTACATCAGAACATTCAGAACATTCGGCCAGTCGAGATAGGGACCTGGCTGCTACTCCAGTTTTTAATGACGATCATGTGACGCATAAAGATGCCAGCCAAAGAATTTGTGACAGAACAGTCCGAAAGTTAGAAGCATTTATTTATGGCCGAACGACCTGATATCAGAACGTTCGGCCAACCTGAATCTCCATAACTGAGGACCTTAGAGTAACTGTTACTGAATAAAGATTTACTGACGATTTGCTGACAAACAACCAATGTCAATGTCAAAGTCAAAGCATTTATTTCAATTAGACCATTACAGGCACTTTTGAAAGTCAAAAAAACAAAATAAAACGCGAAGCTACAGTCCCAGTCACAAGGCATAATAACTTGTGAAAGTACTGTAGTTGCCCATTCCGTAGCGTAGATCTCTATGGAGAAGAACGGGCAAGAAACTCCATGGACACTCTTTTAAAATGCTTTACTTTTACTCGTAATGCCACCGGTTAAAAGTAAAATGAATTTTGGTTTCTGTAACATCCGGACGTTCGGCCAACGTAATCTCCATAACTGAGGACCTGAGAGAAACCGTTAATGAATAAAGACTTAGTGACGAGACTGAAACGAACTTTTTCTGCTTAATTATTGTTTGTGACGGCCCCTTTTATATAGTAAAATGAAAATTTAACATATAACCTCAAAACATTGTCATTATCGATTCCTCCACAAGGAAGAAGCCCAGAGAAACCGTTAATCAATAAAGATTTTGTGACGACACTGAAATGAACTTTTATTGTTTTATTTTTCTTTGTGATGGCCCCCTTATATAGTAAATTGAAAATTTACAATATAACCTCAAAACATTGGGATTATCGATTGCTCCACAATGAAGAAGCCTAGAAGACTTGTAAAACCCCTGATGTGTTATAGGTTTCAGTGCAATGGTGTCAGTATTTTTGTTGATTCCAGATTAATCTTTTAAAAATGTACTATGGCGGATGGCGACTGAAATAGGGTGACCACGAAACAAGTATTTATCGAGTACCTAGGTATCTATTTATCTACTGAATGAAGCAAACACGTCGAAATAGTTGAAATAAGGTGACGATCAAAGAGTATAGTAATATAGATGGAATAGAGAGCCCACTCAAGAAAATTTTTGACACCTATATTGAACGGTGTCGCCACCTGATACTAAATCCGTTGAACTAATCCCAATAGCTATAGGTGCGTACATGTACTTATATCTATATCTTTGTTATTGAATAGGTTTTCTATGGGTTTCTGTTACTGTTTTTATTTCTTTTTTTACACTCAACTAAAAAAGTAAAAAAGACAGAACCGAGAAACCACATAAATTACACAAAATGGGAGAGATCTACAAGCATGCGCACACGCCGATAGTCGCCATTTTGTAAACAATCTGTATGATATTGTTGCAAAACCTAAAAAAAATTATTAGCAATTACAAAATGCTTTTAAAATAAATAAATGGTTTAAGTTTAGAGTTGAAATTTATTATTTATAACTAAATTTTCATTCAAATCAAAAAGGTATTTAATCATACTGGCATAATTGGCGTAAGCACCATCTATGTCATTTTAATGTACTAAATCTCAAGTTTATGCGGATTTGGTAAGAGATGGTACTAGTATCTTGGTGTAAAATTGCGACGTCTACCTATGTCAAGTATGGCAGTGTCCCCCCCCCCCCTGGTGACGATGTAGGTTTTGCAACAAAATAAATGGATACGCGGACGGAGGACTTTGAGGAGTGCAGATAACTAATATTTTATATAAAATGCATTAGAAATAAATTGTTATAAAAAAACGTTACACACACCACCATGCGTTATGATGTGGCCTCTTTGCTTCTTCTTTTTATTATTTTTCTGTCTGTCACTGTTACATGAAAAAAAAAATTGAAACTCGATCGAATTTCAACCAATAGGCCACCACTAGTTTTACTTCATTCAGTTACGGCGGCTTTCTATAAGACATATATCTCAATCCCAATCTTGATCCCGCTCCTTGTCTGTAAACAATCAACAGCCGAGTTTGTCACTCTGAGCCCGTTACGATAGATGGCGTGCAATGGAAGGAACGTGCTTACCATAGATGCATTTTTGATACATCACACCTACGTAAAACATTTTAACAAAAATTTTCTTGAGTGGGCTCTGTATTCCATCTATATTACTATACTCTTTGATCGTCACCTTATTTAAACTATTTCGACGTGTTTTGTTTCATTCAGTAGATAAATAGATACCTAGGTACTCGATAAATACTTGTTTCGTTGGAATACATGGTCACCCTATTTCAGTCGCCATCCGCCATAGTACATTTTTAAAAGATTAATCTGGAATCAACAAAAATACTGACACCATTGCACTGAAACCTATAACACATCAGGGGTTTTACAAGTCTTCTAGGCTTCTTCATTGTGGAGCAATCGATAATCCCAATGTTTTGAGGTTATATTGTAAATTTTCAATTTACTATATAAGGGGGCCATCACAAAGAAAAATAAAACAATAAAAGTTCATTTCAGTGTCGTCACAAAATCTTTATTGATTAACGGTTTCTCTGGGCTTCTTCCTTGTGGAGGAATCGATAATGACAATGTTTTGAGGTTATATGTTAAATTTTCATTTTACTATATAAAAGGGGCCGTCACAAACAATAATTAAGCAGAAAAAGTTCGTTTCAGTCGCGTCACTAAGTCTTTATTCATTAACGGTTTCTCTCAGGTCCTCAGTTATGGAGATTACGTTGGCCGAACGTCCTGATGTTACAGAAACCAAAATTCATTTTACTTTTAACCGGTGACATTACGAGTAAAAGTAAAGCATTGGTTGTTTGTCATTAAATCGCCAGTAAATCTTTATTCAGTAACAGTTACTCTAAGGTCCTCAGTTATGGAGATTCAGGTTGGCCGAACGTTCTGATATCAGGTCGTTCGGCCATAAATAAATGCTTCTAACTTTCGGACTGTTCTGTCACAAATTCTTTGGCTGGCATCTTTATGCGTCACATGATCGTCATTAAAAACTGGAGTAGCAGCCAGGTCCCATCTCGACTGGCCGAACGTTCTGATGTACATATTATGGATTTAATACAAATAGAAATACATGAAAATAAAAAATCTCTAGATCGTCCATGTTTTCAATGTCACGGGCATTAGACGATGTTTAACATTAACCAACGGGAGGCGACAGAACTTGAATAGAAATAAAACACAAAAAAATGATTTCATGTTTTATTGCGGTGGCCAAATTGTAAAACGTAAAGGCAAGAAATATAACATCACGCCTGTAATCCTCGAAGAGTTAGGCAGAGGTGTACCTACCTAACAAGTAGGGTCTTAAACATAACTGGCGACATGTGGGTGACATGACATGAAGACCCTATTGCCATCAACCCGGCACATATCCAGCCTTCGTGGCTGCTACTGAGGAATTCCTGATGGAAAAACCCAATAACGCTGCCCGACCCGGCAATCAAACCATGACGTTCAGCAGTGACGCTTGCCACCACTTCCCCAACGAGGCAACTAAATTATCTGACCAGCACACAAATACTATATAATTGCTTCACAATTGGTTCGGGATTTTCTTGTAACTGATAATTTTTTACACTATAACAAATATTATAAGATTTTATAATATCATATTCAAAGATTTGTAATAGTGTCACATTTTCTACCGGCGGGTGGGGAGGGGGTTTAAAAATAAAAACAGCGTGTTAGAGATAATTAAATGTTGTTTATTTTACAATCGTCGTTACAGTCCGCGATGCGGATCGCACAGCCAGCGCGCACTGCGACACTGCGGCAGTGCGGCAGTGCGGCGCGTTCTTACAAAACCTTTATTTTTGGTTACATTACTACTCGTTTAAAGATTACATTGGAATTACGTTAACTGTAGCCTAACTTAACATTCACTAACACTATCCAGTACGTTGCCACTCGTCAATAAATCAATACAAAATGGCTAAACAATGTAAATCTAAGTGGTGCCGGCAGCGAGCCGAGTGCGGACTGAGCGCTAGCACCAACACTCCACACAACTTTGAGCAGCGGCACAACATAAACACTAGTATATTTTCACAAGTTGTTTCCAAAAGGAAGTTCTCTACGGTAAAGTGAGCAGGAAAGGTTAACGTATAAAATAATGTTCCCATTTATTTGACACATCCTGGGGACAGGGTTGCACACACGCGATGCTGTACCGACCACGCGCAACGCTTTACCTTAACGTGGAAGCGACATGCTGAGATTTGACACGCGGCCGTAACTAATATGGCTTTACTGACTTATAATCATTAAAGTCATCAATATAACCCCTATTAAGTTCATTTAACCGCATAGAATGACCTTTTCATGAAATAGTTACTAATTGGGATTAAATGAACTTAAAGGTGTTGCATTGATGATTTTAATGACTACAATTATATAAATATGTACGTTTTACGGCCGCGTATCATACTTTATTCAATATAAAACCTGACACTGACCGGCAAAAAACGTGTCACTTCCACTTTATTTTACTAAATTTGTCTAATCCTTAGCAATCCAAAACGCGCGCGGGAGCGGGCGACACAGCTTAGGTAGGTTAGTTAGTGTTGCAGACTTCCACCGAATAGGTATCATTAATTCGTAGAGAGTTAATTACTGAATGATTAAATACCTATAGCTAATTGACTACGCGTATACGACACGCCCGTCGCCGCTGCGTCACCCGGAGTATTGCAGTGAGTCAGAGCTCCGGTACAACCACACAACACATATTTGGTATACACTCACACTCGCACATACAAGAAACGGCACTTACTAACGATATGACACAATCGGTTATAACAAATCAATACATGTTTGAACATCTCGCATTCCGAGCTTACAGATCAATATAAATGTTGAATAATCACTATATTAAAGTAATAACTAGGATAATAATGCTAGCTACGTTACGAACACAGACTGTATAACGCCCGGCAGTTTTATAAAATGCCCGAGCTTAGAAATATGGATAGAAATCGAATGTTCGTAAATATGAACTAGCACGAAATTATATAAAATAATAATAAAAACTTGACTTATATACGGAAATATTATAATTTTCTATAAAATATAAAGTGAGGTGTACAGTGGTCAGTGTTCGCGTTCCATCGGAGTATTAGATCAGTGTCGTAGTGCAGGAACGCGCACACCGACGCGTGCGCACGTGCGCGCTACGCCACCGCTGGCGAGTGTCGCGCACGTGTACGTTGTACGACTCAATAATACTTAGGATAACAATTTAAATATAAATGCATTACAACCTCGCGGCGTGATGTGTACGTGTGAACGAGTGAACTTACCTACGCTCCGTGAGCACAGACAAACGCGGCGTGAGCACAGGCACACGCGGCGTGAGCACAGACACACCAGGCATGTGGCGCGTGTCTGTGGCCTCACCTTCTATTCTCTGTCGCTTTTTCAGAGGAACATTGTCTTTTCACATAAAATCATTTGTAATAGTATATTAAGTCAATGAAAAAAACGAGAGAAATAAACTTACCTAACTAATGATATAATAATACATAAATTCTAACTTAAAACTGAATCTCTTAGATTTCAAACTCAAACACATTTTGTGCGGTCGTGGTGATCCGCGAACAACAACACATATATAACTGTGTAAATCATTTAAAGCCAACACGACGCTGAGATCGCTATCAACCTAGTACTAGTACTGCTGAGCCGGCACGCGGCGTGACACGGCCGCGCGGCAGCGAGCACGCCGTGACGATAACTAGAACACTAACACTGTTACGTTACAATAGTACTCGGATTACAACTAGGCGTATTACTAGAGTTGTTGATCACAAGTAGTGGCAGGGGCGAGTGAGTGCTACTCTACGTACTACTGACAGATGTCGACGGCGACCCTGTCCTTGTACTTGCACTCAAACAAACAGATGAGTATTCAGGCCACTTGTTTATAATAAGTGTCTTCGACTAAACCAGTTCGTACTATCAGATTGCAATATGTTATATTTGACTACGACTATATTTGTAATGTGCGACAGAGCGCGGGACATACACAACTGTGTTGTAGTCATCGTTATGACAAGAGTGTCGAGATCAGTGGAGAGTATATGTCAGATCTGTGTGAGCGAGCGCGCATGCGCGGTGACTACAGCACAGTCGCGCGGGGGAGGGGGATGGGGAGGGGGGGGTCGCCTCAGTACTTGAGCAGATCTTCGTCGAGTTCCGTGAGCGCCAGTTTACTGTCTATCACTGAAACAGAAAAAAGCGTGATGTTAGTTACGACATCAAGCTGTGATTGTACAGCACAATTATACAAGATGTTGTTTTGCATCCTCGTCAAATTCAAGGAGGTAACTATGCTAGTGATTCTCGTCCCGAATCAATAATAAAATGGGTAGGTAATTTTTCTTTTTTTTCTTTTTTACGACAATCGGTAAGTGTATACCACCCGTGTTTTAAACGCGGCCCGTCTGGTTCTTGCCTTATAACCTCGCTTACACACATACAAACAATCTCAAACGTTTATTTCATATATTTTTAGTCCCTAAACCACGTTAAGGTGGTTATTCTGAAATACTGACAATCTTAAACAACCAAAAATCAGCGTTTATTAATAATTAACTAGGTACCGTAATTCTAACTGATTATTTATGTCTTTCGTGACCATCCCGAGGTTGCAAAACAACACCTTGTATACACATGGTGTATCAAACATATCATAGGTGCAATCGAATGTGTTTGTAAATAATACAGGTTTCTTCAATTCCTCGTATTCTTGAAAGTGAGGTGTGTGTGCACAGATACCCTCCTCTACATTCCGCATAGAAGGCAACTGATGCGCGACGCATATCCATGAATTAGCAAAAATATAACTCGATGCTTGTATTTATCGCTTCAGTGTCGACTAGACGTTAGATCCGTGAAACCATGCCGCTAGCAATTTAGAGAATTCGTAATGTTTGAAAGTTTGATTGTCTCATCACTACGACAGGTTACATTGAAATAGCCAATCGGATAGCACTTGTCACCCCGCGCACCGCGGGCCTACCGCTAAATTTGGTGAACTCGAATATAAAGAAAATGTCCAACATTAAGATACTATAGGAGGTAATCTGTGTGTGTGTGTGTGTGTGTGCATAATTACTATCTTCATCTTAGAAAATCTCATTTCTTCTATAGTATCGGTTTGGCAAACTGTAATGATATCTTATCTGATACAGAAAATAAAAGGTAAAACCAGACAAATGAAAAACACAGTTTACATTTCTCAAAACGTAAGCTACAATCAGTGTTGGGCAAATTTAAGTCATAATTTTGAGTAATGTTTCATTCATAATTAAATAACTAAATTAGTCATGATTACATTAGCTATATATGATCAATTGTATGAAGGAATTTTGATTTGCACAACATACACTGCAAAAAGGACATCACCGTTGAGCTAGCCCTACAGATAGCGGTACCCATACATAAACAGAAACACAAGCTAACGTAACGACCATGAAACGACGACACTATCACGCACAATCTCTAGCATCAACTCGCAAGCTTTGGGAGCGTTTTTGATACTGTCACTTCTCGCGGTGCAACGCTCCACTCTCTACAGCAAACAGTGCCGACACCCATGTCAGTGAGGTGATACTGCTAGCCCGCATGAGCCGCGCACATCAGTGAACCGCAGGTTCAAACCGATATAATATTATATATTATATAATACTATTAGCTTGCATATGTCCGAGAATGCATCCAAGCGGCAGTGAGGACTGCACGGCACTGCTCTTCCCCTGATGTGCGCCCTACTTAACACTACCATGCATAGTGTTTGTCGCGATGAAACATGGAGTGACATTCACAAGTGAGATGGCAGGACACAGCACTAGCGCACCAGCAGGCGCGGTACCTATCGTCACAGTAGCGCGTCCAGCTCCAGCCGGTCAGCTCGCTCGGCTGCTCCCGAGCACTGGCTTTCAAAACACTAAACCGGACTGCGCTACGGATCAAAATTAAACGAAAATGTTATCTGAATGATCCTGATCCAACGTCACTGCAGAATAATTTGTCTTTCTGAAGGTTGCCGGTCTTCTTCGCTTATCAGCAGTGATCGAAAATAGGTGAGCTAAAATACCAAAGTTCGAAAAAGAACAGAGACAAACTGGAGACGCCGGTTTCATGCGTGTTATGTTGTCGAGTGCAAGTTGAACAGAACCCTACATTTTGATGTGCTGGCAGCGTGATGTGTCGTGTGATACTCACTGTGGTCCGGGATAGTAGTAGGGTGGGGGTCGCTCGTACTCAGTAGAGCCGAGGTAGCGGGGGGGTCCTTCTTCCCAGTGCCTGCAACAGACGCCACCGTCACCACATGCGTGCACACCACTACGCCTAGTGACGCACACTCGCTATGAGCGAACTCTCACCGGCTCATCTCATACACAACGACCAATGGTTTTAGAGCAGACAGTTACAGTCCACCGCACGACTCTACTACTACTACTAACACTTTTACCACCAAACCGCGCTTTAAAGACGCTAACAAAATCATATTGACATTGTGCGGTTGACTGTATGTACTCCACTTATTCGATACAATGGTACAATATTTTAAATTATTTACTAGAAGCGATTCTAATTGCGGGCTAAGGTACAGAGGGGGGCTGATGTCGCCATTAATCTATCGATGAGCGGTCGTCGGGATGGGAGAATGGAACAGGAAGTACGCTCACCAGGTTACTGCTGCTCAGCTCTTGACACACTGGACGTGCTGAAGCCTTCGACGATGTTGTCCACACCGCGCTCGCTACACTTTTACAGAAGTATTGTAGCGGTTCAAAAGCTTAATACACTTTGCTTACTTTATTTAGGGTGATAATGACAATAAGTTCTTTATTTTAAGAGTTTTTGTAGAATCCGCGATACAAGTATTTGTTGGCGACGCTGTCTTCTGTCTCGCTGGATCATCGGGATCATGTTAGGAAGGAACGGGAAGGATTTAAGGAACTGACGAAGCTCACCTTTATTTAAAAAAAAATACAGATAAAAGATTTTAGAGTGTTGCAAGGTTAAAGAAAAAAAAACAAAATAGTTTAGCGTTCACATCCTCCGCAACATTGAAGAATTAGGTTACCCACAAACGAAGTGTTTCGGTATATTGTGATGTTACAACTAGAAATAAAGAAAAATAAGTCCTTATACTTAATAGTAATCTCGACATCTCGTAATGCATTTTGAGTAGCTGCGTATTAGTCTAGTATAATTTGCTTATACATTTGCTTATATTGTACAATACAATATTATATGTATCTGTTTTATTCACGTTGACTAGATAGTTCGTGGACATTTTAAACTACGGTACACTAAACTAGTCCACTGCGATTGTAATAACAATCCGTCACGATACAGTTCAATCGCGTCTCGAAATCGTCTTTTAACACTTGCTAACACTGCACAATACTAGTTAAAAACGCGATTAATTATGAGCGAGAGGCCCATAACCTATGATAAAAGAACGTTACTTGCAGAGACAGCCCAAATACTACTATATTTTATAAACCATATTTGATACATGGACAACATAGATGGCGGCACTAGCCTTATATTGCAGATATCATTACAAAAGACTTTACTATTGGTATGATATTTTACTTGCATTGAATAAGATTGTGTCGTTTCCAAAACCATTCAACCCCATCAATGATGGTCCTCTGATGCAACTGTTATGTCTAGAAATAATGTTTGTAAACTGGCAATTTGCAAACGTGTGTCTATCGAGCCAGCTACAACTACGCCACAAGTTCTTCGCGATTGCACACTATTGTGAAGTCCTCTCTTGTAGACTCACGTTTATCCCTTTCATCACGCAAACGTAGTGATGACGTTGCGGACACGCAGCGAGACCGTCAAAGAATCGCTTCGCTGAAAACACGCTCACAAATTGCAATTGTGATCACGCTTGAACTATGATTGCAAGTGATGTCACAAGAGCGTGCCCACAACGTGTTGCTACCGTAGCCTACGTGCACGCGGCCCGCAGCGTCCAGCGAGACTACTCACAGGCACTAACTCGATTACCTTATACCCTTAGACAATAAATAATAACCGTAACATATTTTACTGTATTTTACACTGTTGGACTATAAAACTGACGATAGAACAAATTTCTCGTCTTAGAGATATTATTTATTATTACACAAATCAACTGTGATGATTGTGCACCTAGGGCAATATTATATCCACCGTCGTTCACGGGGAGAGACCGGGACGGCCGGAGGGCTCCTACCAGTTGAACACATTTAGTTGACTTAGCAGAGGACAAGCGGTGAGTTAAGAAGGTGTGTACTTACTTTGGCGCCATATCATTATATCTGCGCGCGTGGTATGAGTCGAGAGACGGCGCCAGGGTGGAGTCGCGAGCTTGGCCGGCCGCGCTGGTCTCGGCGGACGACGCGAGCGTGCTGCGCGAGCGCGAGCCGGGCGCGGCGCGGCGCTTCTCGGCCTTGTAGGCGCTGCAACACGGCCACTGTCACACGACGCACGGCGGTGGCGCGACTACGCGCTACTACGCCGCGCGCCAACATGCAAGCGAATTCATAGCGACAAAAAAAAAGTAACTGAACTCAAAGTGAACTCTCTTGAGTATTTAATCTGTACGAGCTACGCTGCGCTGTACGTTGACCCTAACTAACTCGTCCTACATACAGTGAAACGTTGCAGTTAGTTCAATCCAGCATTAATCGTACATTATTATAACATGTTATTTTTAACAACGAAACCTTTATACCAATCGGTTATCTACTAGCCCGATCCGGCTCGAAGGACCAAAGGTTGGTGCGTAACTCGCAACAGTGAAAATGTTATGTTGATGTCGAGTATTGGGATGTTATGTTGAAAGAGTAGACCACCGTTGGTACAAAGGTTTTATTGCTACTGAAATTACATGTTATGATACAATTAATGTTGGATTGAACAGACTGCAAAAATTCTCTGTAAGCAGGCAAGTTAGTTAGGGTCAATGTACAGCGCAGCTCGTACATGAGTTCTTCTTGTGATATTAACTTTAATAATGGAAATTTACTACATGAAAATTAGTTAAAAGGATCAATTCATTTAATAAAAAACAAAGGAAAGTTTTATTAGGGTCCGTTCCCACCATAGCGAAAATCCTCGCGCACTTATTTAAATGCACTGATTGTATCGGTATTGCCCTTAGTATAGTGGGCGCCCGCGCATCCTCGGACTTACGCTAGGAGACGCTTATGTCAGCGTCAATTTTTATAGTTAAAGGCAGTACTAATACAGTCCTTTTTTCAGAGACATCAAAAAAGTGGGCGAATATTTATCCGCTTAGTGAAAAAGGACCCTCAGAGGTACACAATTACAAACCAAATCATTGGTAAATTGGCAAATAAGCGAAGCACGGACAAGGATTCATGCACCAATTAATAAAATAACAGAAAAAGCCACACATTATCCATTTAAAAAACAAATAAGTATGTAGGAAGAGCCAAATAGAAATAAGGAAATGCTAAGATGCAAATCGTTAGTAACTACACCAGTTATCATAGACATAATAAGCATAAAACGTACCAAAATTTTCTGAAGCTCGTTTACGACAGATTTCGGAAGATTGTTTAAAGTATTAATTTAATTTTATGAAATTGTGTATAATTTACCGAAATAGTTCGGCCAGCGTTACAAGAGTAGTAGAAAATGCCTTCTTATTCGCCCAAGCATTCTTGTACGGATACACAAAACAATGCGAGGTTGTGGCGTCACTCGTCATATGTACAGGTAAGGATAATTTGTTTACTCGTAACCGTTACTTGGTCTACCGAACATTCTGATCAGTTTACGACTACGTCCGACTACTGCCACATTCACTATTGTTATCGAATACCCAACAATAGAGACATCACATTACAGATCACACAGGAATGCATCATTTTTGGTACGTTTTTATTTTTATTATAGTAGGTTCGAGCCAGCAAAACAAACACGAAATAGCGTCGTAGCATGAAGGAAAATCAAACGTTTCACATTATTACAGCGCTACTTCAAGGCAGCACACATAAGTTTTAAACTGAACAAGGGAGTAACACACGCACGCTACGAAGGCTAAAATGTGAAAAAAAAGTGGAGCACTAAATATAAAGCGAACTCAGTAAATCAGGTTAGAGTGGCGAATGTTACCGATGAGGTCGCGGCCGCGTGACGTCACACGAGCCCGAGTAACCTCTGGCGCGATGCGCAACCCGCGCTAGTTGTTGCTGTATCACTACAAGTTACACGTTGCACGACATGTCGCACAACGTCCTACGACACGCTTAACCTAACCTAACACTTGTTACCTTACAATGTAGGTTTAAATGTAAAAACATGGATACGTTGTGAAATGATTAATCTCACACTAACTTTATGAAACGGGGGGTAAGTTACAACGACTTGAAAACGATTACCATCATCATAACTTTTTACATCGGTAATTAAAAAAAGATTCAGCTGTTCCATACATTTTGACCGTGTAGGTATTGCACTTTTGTAGGAAACAGCAGATTTTTTTATAACAGATAAAAAATTGTATGGGTGTTTCAGAATGTTGTACTGAGTGGTCATCCTTTTCGCGTCGGTATCAAGTCCACCTTACATAAAATATATGATTATAAGTAACTTGAAATTCATACTTATAGAGATTATGGTTATTTTAACAACTCGTGGCACGGCCGCTGACATCACAATAAACGTTGTTTTTGTATACAGGGTGTAACGGAAAGGGTGTACTACAGATCATCCAACTGAACATGTTCCTCCATCGGACAAACATCGTAATAGCGAAAAAATTATCTGCTACCCCATACAAAATTTCGATACCTATTCGACTCAAATGTTTGAGGCAGCTGATATTTTTTTCGCTATTACGATGTTTGTCCGATGGATAAACATGTTAAATTTGATGGTCTGTAGCACTACCATTAGTATGTACAATGTACATACCCTTTTCGTTCCACCCTGTATATAAGTATTAAATTCATAATTGTATTCCTTGGAGAGCTAGGTGCCGCTCAGCAGTGTCAGCGCGCCCGTGACTACCTGCTATGTACAAACTGTTGCTTACTATACAGCTACGTCAATTCACTGCAGTGCGCGCTTGATTACGACATAATTATAATCATGTAATATTATTTATTATTTTGATTGATGTTATTTTGATTGGTTGCCTATATCAATATTACTTATATAAATAGAATCAGGTGAAAAATCTACAATTACAATGTTTTGTAGAAATGTACTTACCTACCTACTAAACACAATATTTCATCGAAAATTTTAAATACATAAAAATTGGATAAAAACTGGCAAAATTCAAGGAAGTATTCGATTTTATAATCATTCTTATATAAAAGTTGCTTTTTTGAAAAGCTTTTAAGTAATTTTAGTTTGTTTACTTTGCCTAAACGTTGTATAGTACAATAAGTTCCTAGCTAGTGCACACGAGCTGCTCGTGGCCAAATGGCCAGCATAGAGGAATAAGCTCTAGAGTTGGCATAATTGGACATACCTCAGATGTTATAATATGAAACTAGTTCATTCGCCTACAGACGCCATAAGTTATCGTTTTATGTCACAGAACAGAACTCTTTGTTTGTTATAGCAGGACAATTCTATTAAAATGTGTGTGTTTAACTCGCCTCCCGCAAAAAGTGGCAAATCATTTTGTTAGGCGAATCGCTCCTTGCTGCCTCTATAGCTTATTACTCTATGATAAACATACTCATTCGATATCACGATATAGCACGGACTGCTGACTTACTTATCTAACATGGTGCAGTGAGAGCACTCTCTGCTAAAATACATGCTCGTATCAAAACTATGTGTTGCGCCCTCGTGTCCTCGCGCCTCTCACCACTACCAGTTACGAGTTACGACACTACAGTACGACGATATATAAAATAGAGAGATCAATATTACTTGTACCAGCGTTGCAATATAGTATACGTTTAGGGTTCAATTGTTTGGACAAATATTGGCTGATCTCATTGAATACGCGGCCACTTACGAGTGCAATGCGGCTAGAAAACCAAGTTTTCAGTACCTAGGAGTTACAGGTAAAGTACCTATATGAGCAACCCTCGTAATGTGCTGCCAACGTTTGTCACAAACAGCAGGCGAGGCAGAAGCGGTTGTATACGTAGCGAATGGACGTTCTCGTTCGAAACGATCAAGCGAAGCCTAGCTAAGCTAATATGTCGTGGTATATTCATGTTACACATTTATTTATACTTAAGTAAAGATAGTAACGATTGATATGAATGAATCAGTAAAATAGACAGCTAAACACGTTTTGGCTAAAGTCTACGAGTCCATACACACCTTGATTAGTCAAAAGTATGTTTATTAAAACGTAAAAACTAAGGTACAAATGACTTTGAAAGTTGAACACTAAAACTTTTATAAAAACTGCTAACGACGGAAGACAAATTCATTTTTATACAACTACAAAAAATTGGTCGAATTTCATGTGGTGGCTAAAATCAACCCTGCGGGACCCTTCAAACAAACTTACATAATTTAGAAACAAATGATATTGTAGTGTAGCCCGGTGTCATGACTAAATACAATTGTATTGTCGTCCGTATTCCAAACAACTCGTGGCTATTGATGACAACACATACCTTAGATTAACTTTGTCCTGCAGAACCGACGCTAGACAACCTATCGAGAGGGGTACACGCTGCACAGTCGCGAGCACACGATTAACCCGCGCGTGTTAATGTTACAATTCAAGACTTGTATAATTGAGATAAAGGTCAGTGACGCGCGAGTAGCGACAAGTAGAATAGTACGCGAATGTCCCCGATGGTTACGGTTGTCGTCGCGGGCGCAGTGCGCGGTTACTCGGACTCGTGTATGCCGGACTCGGCGTCCTCGTCCTTGCAGTCGAGCCGGCCCTTGAGGTCGTGCAGCAGCGCGGGCGGCGGCAGCAGCGTGCAGTGCACGTCGGCGCCGGCCAGCAGCAGGCGCGTGGGTGCGGGCGGGGCGGGCGCGGCACAGTGGAACGAATGTATGGGAGCGGTTGGACGTAGACATGTCCGAAAAAAAAGAGTAAAATTATGCCAAACTAATGATGCCATCTTATTCGATTACTTAATGCCTTCATAACTTGTGGTGATGAATTTCTTCATAACTCCCATATTTCGGGAGTAATTTGAGAAAATGTGAAATTTTACTATGAAAATGAGTGTATCGAGCTCTCTCCCTCCTGATTCCGGGCTTGTTTCAAGTAGCGGTCTCTAATATCATAATGCTAATACTAAGAGCTATATTTAATACTAAGACACATAGTGCGCCAAATGTGCACTTTCTGGGATAAAGAGTGATGTTTATTTTATAACACAATTTTTTTATTTTTTGTTTATTTTGTTGATTAAAACCGTTTTTCTAAAGGTTTACCTTATTACAATAACATTTCTGAGCAGCCAATTAGAGAAGATATAAGCTAATTAGGATATATAATTAGGGACTTAAGGTTTACATATAAAACTGATGCACTAATGATTACTGATAAGAACATTGCTATTATTTAATTACTAAATGGCTCTTAATACACTAATTTAGCATGCATCATTTACTAATTATCACAATAACTAATTACCTTGCAATATTTAACAAAGGATACCTGGGATACCTGGATTTTATATAAATAGGTCACTATTAGTAACTTTAAAATCAGTGTTGATTTACACCTCGTTGTATCCAAGCTAATCTCGCAATGTATTTTCCAAATTTTAATACAAATCTTGATATTCACGTTGCTTTATGCGCACGCGCACATAAAGATTTACGCGACTTTAACTATTTGTTCAGTGTTTTAAAAGATAACAGTTGTGTTCAGTTATGTGAAAGTGCTGAAACAAGTTTAAAAGACTGGTGTCGTCGATTTTGCTACCGCATTTATGCAAAATGGACACAGTCTGGAAGAAGCACAGATAAGTTTCGGAAGAAACATGAGATTTGGCTACAGGCTGCAATTCAATGGCCGGAATTACAGAATGAAAATATGGAACCTTCTACAGAAAATATAAGTGACGTCATCGAGCCCATAATTTCTCCTGCTAAATCTAATGCTTCAACTTGTACACATCCTAGTCCTCGTAAATCTTTTGAGGACCTTAGTAACCGGCAAAAAAGAAGACGCACTGAAGATAGTCTTTCATGCAGCAGTAGCAGCGCTGAAATTATGTTTTCGGCCGAAAGGGCGCTTCAAAAGGCAGGACAAAGCGATACAGCTTATGTTATGAAATACTTGACGGAGAATCCAGAAGAGGCCTCAAAAATCAAAGCCTTCATTGAAGGTAAATCAATTCAGGTACGGGAAATATCCCCTTTGAAGGCATTGGCTCTTTATGTATCGATGAACTTATCGAAATGGCGCTATAACACTCTTCGGGATTTCAACACTCAAGAAGGAGCTCTTCAATACCCGAGTTACTACATGTTGGTTAAAGAAAAAATTAAGTGCTATCCGGCCAAAGAAGATCTCACAGTTACAGAGAGCTCTGCAAAAATCAAATTACAAGCCTTGATGGATTTAACCTCAAGAAGACTTATTAGGTCGTTAGAAACCCCTGTTGATCCCAATCAACAGCTCGTATTGACCAGCAAATGGGGTTTTGACGGATCATCTAGCCAAAGCATTTATCATCAAAGGACGAGTGAAGATGAGCAAATCGATCTTGCTAGTAATTTTATGATTAGTCTTGTACCACTGCGGCTCGTCTCAAAAGGTGTAACAATTTGGGAAAACGAGCGACCATCTTCCACTTCATTTTGCCGGCCAATATTGTTTAAGTTTATAAAGGAAACCAAAGAAAATGTGCAGAGAGAGATGGCTGAAATCGAAGCAGAGATTGAAGCCTTAACTCCATCCACCATCACTGATGGAATTAGTGTCAAACACCAACTGCTGTTGACAATGATTGATGGTAAAATTCATTCCATTATATCCAATACAGCAGCTTCAGTGTGTGACATATGCAAGGCTTGTCCTAAAGAAATGAATAATTTAGAGTTAATCAAAGATAAACACGCAAACGAGGACATGTATAAATATAGCTTAAGCACCCTTCACGCTTGGATTCGCTCAATGGAATGCTTATTACACATTTCCTACAAATTAGACATAAAATCATGGCAAGTAAGGGGTGATATAGCAAAAAGGCAAGTTGATGACAGGAAGAAAAGAGTTCAAGAGGCTGTAAGAAGAGAAACGGGCTTACTTCTCGATGTTGTGAAACAAGGCAGTGGATCCACCAACAATGGCAACTCGGCAAGGAGATTTTTTGAAAACTACACTAAATCTGCTGAACTGACCGGAATAGATGCTATGCTTTTAAGAAAAATCTGTGTGATCTTGCAGTGTATTTCATCAGGAGAGAAGATCAACGTAACTAAATTCCGAGAGTTCTGCTTTGATACTGCTAAGCTTTACGTGGAGTTATACCCATGGTATTATATGCCTTCTTCACTTCATAAAATTTTAATGCATGGGCCAGACATAGTTCAGAACATGTCAATTGTGCCCATTGGTTTTCTATCCGAAGAGGCATCTGAGGCTAGAAATAAAGATTTTAGAAAATATAGAGAGGGGCATTCTCGAAAGCATAGCAGTATCTCATGCAATGAAGATATTATGCACAATCTTTTACTGTCTTCTGATCCACTTGTTACAAGTATCCGTCCAAAAGGAAATAAGTTTGTAAAAAAATCTTCTTTTAAGGAATTTTATGAGCTTACGGATTCTGAGAAAAGTGATATCGAATTTGTTAACATAAATGATTTAGCGGACATCGATTCTGAATTTGAATTAATTGATGATGATGATGATGACGAAGATAATTAAATGATGTTATTGTTTTAAAATGTGTAACTTAGTAAATTAGAGCTTACATCTTAATTATTTATTGTACTTTTAATGAAACTAGGTAATTTATTATCAACTTACTTAAAAGTCATACTCTCATCAGTTCTTGTGAATATTTTTGTTAATATATATTTCTGTATATATATAATATATTTATAGACCTCTTAATAAGTCTGTCTGCGGTTTAAAGTAAATACAAATGGGGAAAAAACGTTTTTTTTTTTTAAATTTTCATTTCCTTTTATCCCAGAAAGTGCACATTTGGCGCACTATGTGTCTTAGTATTAAATATAGCTCTTAGTAATAGCATTATGATATTAGAGACCGCTACTTGAAACAAGCCCGGAATCAGGAGGGAGAGAGCTCGATACACTCATTTTCATAGTAAAATTTCACATTTTCTCAAATTACTCCCGAAATATGGGAGTTATGAAGAAATTCATCACCACAATTTATGAAGGCATTAAGTAATCGAATAAGATGGCATCATTAGTTTGGCATAATTTTACTCTTTTTTTTCGGACATGTCTACGTCCAACCGCTCCCATACATTCGTTCCACTGTGCGCGGGCGGCGCGGACGGCTGGCTGCGCGCGCGCCACTCCTGTATCTTGCCTTCGATGTCGAGCGTGCTGCGCTTGGAGCCGCTGACCCACCACAACGTTTAGTGTCCGGCCGCGATACTCCCACAGATTGTTTACCGGTACATAAACCGACTCGTTTGAGGAACGAGGACCGCACATCGCATAAATTAACATCCTTTAATACTCCGTCATCGATAAAATCACTCGGCGAGTTTAGTACGAGTTTATTTACCGATAAAACTGGTTGCTCGAAGTCGAGTCGTCGCGACTGTATACTGTATCGTGTGATCCTGACCGACCGTCGTTAAAATAACATGAACATAATGAAATTAACTGATAAACTGAACTGAACGCTAACAGAGTCTGTGTAACATGAGCATGCGGAACGCGTGCGACTGTCACCGTTAGTACTGGTTACAATAACATGCTACTTGTCTCACATGCTGTAGAACAAATTACAACTAGGTTATCGTTCATTCATTCGTTCTTTACATATGAAGTTGTTACAGACGGCACATATACATACATATTAGTTGAAATTAGAACCAAAAATAAGTAGCAGTAGTATCATGCAAGTGAGCGGTGCGGGCACAAGGAGGCACAGGGAGGAACAGGCGCAGACGGCACAGGGCACTTACTTGGCAAGGGGTACGTTATCGCGGTCCGCGTACGCGTCATACAAATACTCGCTGCAACAGACAACAGACAGTCAGTCAGCGAACGACATGGCGACACTACCACTCCCACTAGCGGACTAGCGCGCAGCTGCCGACACAGCCTGACAACGGCACGACAAGAGGTGAGGGAAGAACCAAATGATAATGCTAGCTTACGGGAACTAGCTGGCTCTAGACACTACTTAACCCATAAACAGGTTGAGAGAGCGAAATACTGTGCTGTGGTTCCTAATAGAATGTGGTTCTGGCATGAAATTTATGTTTTCTAAATCTAAAATATTGCTTAACTTATAGCTCATCTGAATTCGATATTTTAAATATGTATTAAGAACACCTAACATCTAAGTTATCACTACAAGTAATGTGATTCATATTTAATACGAAAGTAACTCTCTACGTACAAATTCAATTCTAAATAGTATGAAGGATGTGACTGGATGATACAAACAAAACAATAAAAGTAAAAGAACCGAAACGAGATTGACGTGAGCTGTCAAACGTCGAACATCGAATTGTGTGTTTTAATTCCTAAATAATATATTATCGCTATAAAAGAGGCCTAAAAGTACAGTAATACACTCTGAATAAGCTGTAGCTTCAGTGATAGTGTTAGCAAGGCTTGAAACTCCAAATACGCGTTGAAGAAGGTGATGAAAGTGCAATTGTATATTTTTCACGTAACGATAGAACAACATCATAAAAGCAGGTTTGGTTGTTAACTATTTTAGAACAATAAGTCTACGCACAGAATACTAGGTCATATTAAAAAATCCTATTAACAAGAAAAAATCGTTGATATTTTTACAAAGTAAACAAAGAAAAGATGACTCATAAACGGTGCATTTAAATGACATGACAAACTATTGACCAATCACACAAAGGCAACTGTGACTTGACATAAGAATCATCGTTCAGAAACCTGACTTTACAACATTGAATACCAACT
Source organism: Cerastis leucographa (assembly GCA_963082945.1). Classification (NCBI taxonomy): domain Eukaryota; kingdom Metazoa; phylum Arthropoda; class Insecta; order Lepidoptera; family Noctuidae; genus Cerastis; species Cerastis leucographa. The sequence continues at coordinate 21,618,675 of OY720354.1, forward strand.
TATTGAGACGACATTTCGTTACAAGAAGATTTACTAGAGGGTGGTAATATCATAGGTAAAAATAAATAATAACTTGGTAGAAAACTTAAAATTTTCGGGAACTTTTAAAAATGAATATGGATGATAACGTAACCTGCCGAAACCGAAAATTATTTAGAACCAGCTCATTATGTGACATGACTGCAGATAGTTCCGCTCTTTTTGATGCGACCATGATGAGTCTTCCAAACACCTCATTAAATACCAGCCAAACTATAATCGATCTACAAGAAAAAATTAAACAAATGTCCATAGATTTACAAAGCGCGCATCAAGAAATAGAAAATCTGAACTCGGAAAACTTCAGGCTAAAAACAGACGTGCAAAAATATGTTAAAATAATAAATGCCTACAAAGAAATAAATGCGACCGATACAAATAAACTGACTCCTCGTTCGGGGCGCAAACGGAAAACCAATCAAAACAATAAAGGTACACCCACAGCAAATATGCAGCAACCAATTTCAACTTTACAGAATACAAAATGCAATGAATTAATTAACAAAGAGAAATTAATATCTACAAAACATATCCAAAATGAAAAAGGAAATAAACTAGGCTTAGATGCAATTACAAGTACTAGTTTAGTTCACCATAACGTCACGCACGGAAATATATTGGCAGACTCTTCACAACAGAACAGTGTAGAAAACTTCAATACATCAGACCACAAAAAAATCCCAGAAGCTGATTTGAACGTAACCTCGTGTAATATTGCCATTCAACAAGAAAATAAACTTAAAAACGTGAAAAAAAATATGGAATGTTTTGAAATAAATAAGAAAAACGTGATCATAATTGCGGATCAGCAGGGCCGCGACATTCAAAAAAATCTTCAAAGACTCATCGGTAAAGATTATCAAGTCAAATGCTTTTGGAAGCCAGGAGCATCCCTAAAGGAAGTTTTAGTAACGGAAACAGCTGAAATAGGTAAACTCAATAAAAACGACTTTGTAATTGTTTTAGGAGGTATAAATGACAAAAATCCGGAACAAACTCAAAATTGTCTTAGTAACTTTTTAAATAATACCAAAAATACGAATGTTATGATCTCTGAAGTTCTATTTAATAGTTGTTTAAACGAAAAAAAGTTGAATTATGAAATTAAATTTATCTGTTCTCGCTACGATCATACAACATACGTGGACATGAATTTCTCGTCTTATGTTCCAAAATATCGCTTTTTATCATTACATAAATCACAAGTAATATTAAAAGAAATCTTAAGCAAGGTATATAAACAAAATTATGACAGATATGTTAGGGAAAAGTTTGAAGCTACCAATATTACTTCTACCTTTGTTGACAAATGCATTCAGACAGAAATTAATGATCTAGAAAACGAAAACTCCCCGAAAAGTAATAGTTTTTTTCGTATTTAAAAACTTGACGATTCTTCACCAAAACATTAACGGTTTAATAACTAAATTAGATGAACTTACTGTACATTTACACTCTTTGGGGGAAAATAATGAGAATAATCCAATTGACATTATATGCATTACTGAACATAACATGACTATTGAAGACACCAAACTACTCAAACTGCCCAACTTCATATTAGGGGATAATTTTTCACGTAGTAATAGAAATGGGGGATCGTGTATATTGTTAAAATCTAGGCATAAATTTAAAATTGTAACAGAAGCCAAAGCCCTTAGTGTCAGTAATATTATTGAATGTAGTGGCATCGAACTTACTGATCACAGAATTATAATATTGTGCGTGTATCGACCACCTAAAAGTAGATTAGACCAAATTGACTTATTCTTTACTAGACTAGCAGAATTACTAATGAAAATATGCTATTCTAACAAAAAAGTTATAGTGTGTGGTGATTTCAACATAGACAGGACAAAAAGTAACAAAGTGTCCCAACAATTTGAACAATTATTAGCGAGTTATAATTTGAAATTAACTATTAATCAACCTACTAGATTAAGCAGCATGACATGCATTGACAACATAGCGCATAACGTAAGAGGTGCCAAATCGACTGTTCTAGAACTTTCTTTGTCAGATCATACAGCACAACTGTTAAGATGCCCCGTAAAGAAAAGCTACAACATTGAATATTGGTATAAATATAAACGAAATTTTTGTGAAGAAAATACTCAAACTTTTATCAAATGCCTTAAGAGTCTTAGTTTTACAGACTGCTACTCAAGTAATGACCCAGAAATAGCTTACAATACTTTTCACGATGTTTTTAAATTATTTTATGATTTGTGTTTTCCAAATATCCGAGTAAAAATACCAATTTCAAAGAGGCCAAGATGGCTAAGCAAGGGAATAAGGCTAGGCTCAAAAAGAAAACGTCAATTGCTTTGGAAGTATAGGCTAACGTCAGATCCGAAAGACAAAAAACTCTATAAAGAATATACAAAAAGACTACGAACTATTATAAAAAAAACCCAAAAATCACAAAACAATTACTACATTAATTCAGCGACTAACAAAGGTAAAGCAATGTGGAAAATAATAAACAATATCAAGACGGAAACACCTAAAGAGGAAATAAACCAAATAAAAGTAGATGACATTATAATTACAAAACCGACAGAAATAGCTCAGGCATTTAACAACTTTTTTATTGACGATGTAAAAACGGCACCTAGGGACAATGATACAGCTCAAAAAACACCGACATACAATAAATCCAATTCAATTTTCATGAAACCAACAAATCCTCTTGATGTAGACCAGATTATAAAACTGCTTAAAAATACTAACAGTACAGGGTACGACAATATCAACACGAAAATAGTAAAAAGTGTATCACATCTCATTGCTCCAGTAATTAGCCACATCATAAATCTGTGCCTTGAACACGGGGTGTTTCCTGCGAAACTAAAATTAACGGTCGTAACTCCCTTTTTTAAAAAAGAAGACAAAGAACAAATGAAATTTTACAGACCAATCGCGTTAATACCAGTCTTTGCAAAAATATTTGAGAGAGTAATTTACAATAACTTATATAGCTACTTTGAAGTTAATGGCATATTCTCAGATGAACAATTTGGGTTTCGTAAAGAGAAATCCACGAGTAGCGCTCTTTTTAACTTTTATAAGAATGTAATGACAGGACTGGATAACAAGCAACAAGTAACTGCTATTTTTATGGACATGTCAAAGGCCTTTGATCACGTCGATCATCAAATTCTCTTAAATAAATTAGAAAAATATGGGGTAAGAGGAAATGCACTAAAACTCATAAAATCATACTTATCAAACAGACTTCAAATAACACAAATAATAAGAGTAAGAAATGATACTAAGTTGGAACAAACTTATAAGTCAGATGCTAGAACGATTCTGTATGGAGTGCCCCAAGGAAGTATTCTTGGACCTCTTTTGTTTATCATCTACATAAACGATCTACCGAAAATTATAAAACAGGAAATGGTACTATTTGCTGATGATATTACAGCTATTTTTACGAACCAAGATAAAGAAAATTATGAAACCAACATAAACAAATCACTCGAAGATATTATAAAATGGTTAAATGTAAACAATCTAAAAATTAACATTGAAAAAACAAATTACATGACTTTCGCAAATAAAAATACTAATTCAAAAAAAAAACTACATATACACTATAAAGGCGAACAGTTAAAAGAGGTAAACAGCACTAAGTTTCTCGGCATTCATATAGACTCAGGACTAAATTGGAAAATACAGGTAGATCATGTTTGCAAAAAATTAAATCAGTTTTCATATGCCCTTTACATGCTAAGAAAAGCTGTCAACGAAAGAGCATTATTAAGTGCTTACCATGCATACGTAGGTTCTACACTAAAATATGGTATTCTTTTCTGGGGCAACTCAACAAACAGGGAAATTGCGTTTAAGGCCCAAAAAAAATGTGTTAGAAGTATAAGTGGGCTTAAACAGACGGATTCATGTAGACCAGAGTTTACAAGATTACACATTTTGACCCTACCCTCACTCTACATTTATGAAACAGCAGTAATGATAAAAAGAGATCTGAAACATTATGACACACTGAGAAGTGCTCGGTATAAAAATGAATTAAGCGGAATTAAGTGTAGGACAGTTAAGTTTAAAACGAGTATATTTGGGATAGGAGTAAAAATTTATAACAAACTTCCAAACGATGTAAAAAATAGTGTAACATTAGAGAGTTTTAAAAAAACACTGAAGGGATTCTTGATAAGTAAAGCCTACTATTCAATCAATGATTTTTTTAATGACAAAAATACTGGTGACCACACAATTAGATAAGCTATCATATGCCACTGACTCAATGAATAATTTAATTTATGTGACATCAATGAATAATTTAACTATGACTTCAATCAATAATTTAATTTGTAGGACATCAGTGAATATTTTAACTATGACATCAATCGATAATTTAATTTGTAGGACATCAGTGAATAATTTAACTTGTATGACATCAATGAATAATTTAATTTGTATGACACCAATGAATAATTTAATCTGAATGAAATCAATTAATAATTTAAGTTGTATGAAATCAGTGTATTATTTAATTTGTTTAAAGCTGACTATTTGAATGAAACTTATATTAATGCATGATAATGGTGGTCGTTGACTTAAGATGAATAATGAATAATGTTAAATAGATAAAAACCAACAATAAATATTGTACACCTCATGGGTATGTTACAGCGAGCTTTATGTAATAACTATAAGAACCTATATATCACCTGTGACAAACAATAAATGAATTTGAATTTGAATTTGAAACTAACGGACTCAAACTAAAATGGCACTGTGTGAGGATCACAGCCGCGGGGAGGATCAGTTGTTATGTTGTCGGCGTGTGCTCGACCGCGGCTGCGACGTGATGCTCACATGTGCGTGTGGTGGGAGCGCCACTTTGGTAAAACTCTTTGAAAATATGTTTAGGATTTAGTGAAACTTCCCAAAGAATTGTGAAAGTTGGAATCAGATTTTGTGAAAGGCAAATAAGCGTGTCCAAGTGAACAGTCCACGATAGAGATCCACTTCTTGTTGTTTACAAACAACAAGAAGTAGTCACAAATTTTCCACAATTTATTTAGAGGTTTTTATGTTATTTGCGCAGCATTTTTTATGAGTGTACGGTCTCATCAACCGTACGTACCGTGGAAAGAATCGCTACCCCTTTAACTTGTACCTTCTACATTTTATTATAACTTTAAACTCTATTTGAGAATCTTTCTGTGTACTTCACAACTAAATCAACATCAACATTGTGATGGGGAACGGTGCCAACAACCATCCTACAATGAGAATTAAGTCGCCCATTTTGAACGAAGATATACAAAGTAGGACAGTGTTTCGCGATAATATCTTGTTTTCAAAAATTTTATTTGGCATTAGCTTACATTTTGGCATAAAGACTTTTTCTGCAGTGTCTATAGTTTATCAGGTACAGGTGGGCCCTCTATCCTCTATGTGAGAACTGAGGACCCAACTTCGCAGTCCATAACTCGCTTATTTGACTTTAACAAAATCTGATTCCAACTTTCACAATTCTTTGGGAAGTTTCACTAAATCCTAAACATATTTTCAAAGAGTTTTAACAAAGTGGCGCTCACACCACACGCACATGTGCTCGAGTGCGTTGTGCAGCTGTAGGAATGAGTCGCCGCCGCGGCCTGGCACGATCACGATACTGTTCGCGTGGCTCACTATTGTCGTTCATGAATGTTGCAACAAGATCAAGATTCAGCTTTTCAAGCTAGTGTTAGATTAGACCTTATCTTGCAGTGTTGACGATCACCTGCTAGTTGCTACATGTCATGGGCCTCTACATTGACTGTTCATCGATAATACTTCAAATGTCAAACCGAGGGGATGTATTGCAGCGGAACGACACAAAAACAACAAATGATTATATTTACAAGAATGCAAATAAAAATGAACTTCTACACGTTTCCATTACACTGCGGGTTACATTCAAGCGACACATTGACGTAACCCGCGACCGCAAGCAACGTATGCAACAGCGATGCAAGCCTACCTCGGACTACTACAATAATACGGATTCCTGCTCAGTGCTCATAGCCATACAACAATGACACGACGAGGATACAGGGAAGCTGCAGTGTTCTGTAGCGTTGTGAGGGTCTCAACTGAAATTAGTCGAGTAATCCTAAAATGTCATAATTAGTAAGTAACTAGGGACCTCACTAAAAACGCGGTACAACACTAGTTTTTGACAGGACGCTATGACTCTGCCATTTCGATCCCGTTGGCTTAGCTGAATATATATATACTCTGACCTCAAGATTCTTTGTGCCCCGACTTAGGGTGAGTTCCACATTAGTTAAGTAATTCTGCCTGTCATGCCTGATTCTCTGCGCTGGATAACCTATATGGATTTCATCACCTAAGTGATATCTGATTTTGCATGTGTCTATGCCACATGTGGCTAGTAGTTGTCCAGCGCACAGGAAACTGTAATTGTGAATGTATCACTGCTGCATCGAGGTGTGTAGTGCTCCTTACTGTGTTATTTGTAAGTAATCATGTATACTTTATGCACATTAGATGTTCATACTTAACCTAACTTTTCATCTGTCATGGTGCTTGCTATGTTTGCCCACTTTTACCTGTAAACCGCTGCGATGTACTGAGCCTACACCTACAATGCGTCCCATACCGTCCCTTGGCCTACAAAGGAGTGCAGCTGGTACATCGCATGCGGCTTGCTGCCAACTGCATCGCAACGCATCTAACATGCGCACCCTATGGTGCTTCCAGGGTTCTTCCCACGGGCTTGGGGCTGTGCCCCTGGCCCACTCCTGCACGCTGCCTACTCCTGCACGCTACCTAAGCACGCTACCTACTGCTGTGCCAGTGCGCAGCTTACCCTGCGCACGTGGCTCTTCGCTCGGGCTTGGCGCTGTGCGCTAGCCTACCCCAGCACGCTACCTACTGCTGAGCCGGTGCCGACCGGCCCCCACGTCTGCAAGTGCTGCCAAGGGACGGTACCCCTTTTAATTAACAAGTGATAGTGAACGGAACAGAACATAGTGACAGTTACCCGCGACCTAATTTAGTGCTCACTTAATATATGTATTAACTGGTCCAGCTGTTTTACTTTACTCAACCTACTATCTACCTACCTATTTGCTAACGGCCTGCGCAGCCTACCCTGCGCAGCTCTAACCGTTACAGTGGCGCCCAACTTCTATATTACTATCTGTCACTCTGTTCTGAACCGATTGCTAGCACGCTTGCTCTTTGTACATCGTTGTGGTATAGAATTAAGTTGTTGTGTTATTTTTAGAATTCGCTAGTAGTTTATTTTGTAATAATGGGAACTCACCTGATTATTTTCTTACACTACATGTAGTAGCACTACAGCTGATTCTACCTACTCACCTACCTATTATGTACCATGTGTCTACCTACTCACCTACCTATTATGTACCATGTGTCTACCTACTCATCTACCTATTATCAACCATGTGTCTACCTATCTACCTACTCAAGCCAAGCACTACTACTACCACATCTCGTGGGAGGTCAATCACCAACAAGGGTTTATCTATTTACTTGTGGCTGCAGGGGTCCTAAGCTCCTTCGATACCTAACTACCGGTCAGTTGGTGATCATACTGATGACATCCACTGTGGTAACTAAGGTTCTTGCCTTCAGAGTTGCTTGAGTTTGCTTATGAGGAGTTTCTCAATTGGAAATAGTCTAATTTTTTTTATTTATGCTATCGTTAAAACGGCGTTGCCATGGAGAATGCTGAGGACCCCAAGGGGTGTTTACTTGTTATTGGCATAGTAGTTCTCTATGGTAACTACCCTTAAATTTTGTTTTGTACTACTTGTCATGTTCAAAAAAAATAAAACCAACACCCACTAACCTGACTAACTAACCTCTAATTTACTAACTACTAATTTACTAACCACTAACTAACTTACTACTAACTAACCACTAACTAACTAACCAAGCACTAGTAGTTCTAGCGGATTTAACACAGGTAAAATCCTCTCTCTGAAGCGGGGGTACTGTAGCGTTGTGAGGGTCCCAACTGAAATTAGTCGAGTAATCCTAAAATGTCATAATTAGTAAGTAACTAGGGACCTCACTAAAAACGCGGTACAACACTAGTTCTTGACGGGACGCTATGGCTCTGTCATTTCGTTCCTGTTTGCTTAGCTGAATCTATCTTCTGACCTCAAGATTCTTTGTGCCCCGACTTAGGGTGAGTTCCACATTAGTTAAGTAATTCTGCCTGTCATGCCTGATTCTCTGCGCTGGATAACCTATATGGATTTCATCACCTAAGTGATATCTGATTTTGCATGTGTCTATGCCACGTGTGGCTAGTAGTTGTCCAGCGCACAGGAAACTGTAATTGTGAATGTATCACTGCTGCATCGAGGTGTGTAGTGCTCCTTACTGTGTTATTTGTAAGTAATCATGTATACTTTATGCACATTAGATGTTCATACTTAACCTAACTTTTCATCTGTCATGGTGCTTGCTATGTTTGCCCACTTTTACCTGTAAACCGCTGCGATGTACTGAGCCTTCAGCTAAAATGCTCCCCACACCGTCCCTTGGCCTACAAAGGGGTGAAGCTGGTACATCACATGCGGCTTGCTGCCAACTGCATCGCAACGCATCTAACATGCGCACCCTATGGTGCTTCCAGGGTTCTTCCCACGGGCTTGGGGCTGTGCCCCTGGCCCACTCCTGCACGCTGCCTACTCCTGCACGCTACCTAAGCACGCTACCTACTGCTGTGCCAGTGCGCAGCCTACCCTGCGCACGTGGCTCTTCGCTCGGGCTTGGCGCTGTGCGCTAGCCTACCCCAGCACGCTACCTACTGCTGTGCCGGTGTGCAGCCTACCCTGCGCACGTGGCCCTTCGCCCAGGCCATGACCGGCCTACCTGTGGTCTACCCCACGGGAGCCGGGGCCTGCGCAGCCTACCCTGCGCAGCTCCTACCGTTACAGTTCTTTAGAATTAAAAACGTCATCATTTTTTATAAATTTACATAAGATCTTAAAATATTTTCTACAGTTAAGAATGTGTATCGTTTTGTATGCTTATCGTCCAAGGAACAGTGCAGTCTCATCGATACTACGACAACATCGTGCAAGCCGCTAGCGGTCGAAGAGCGCGCGCCACGAGCGAGACAGTGCGGCGCGGTGTGTGCGTGTGTGTGTGCGTGTGTGTGTGCGTATGTGTGTGCGTGTGTGTGTGCGTGTGTGTGCGTGTGCGGGTACCGGGCTGGGCGCAGGGTCACCGCGGGCGCGGGCGCGGGCCGCACATGGGCGCATACTCGCTGCCAACAACAGCGCACCGTGAGCGCACATCACTACAACACAACCTAACTCGAGCACTGCACCAAGTGCCGAACGACTTCACTCACTTTAACTCATTATACAAAATTCAGACAAAAGTTTTTTTTTTTTTAATAAGGGTTCAATTTTGGGAGTTTCTCTGAACTGTAATGGCCGAGCTCAGTTAGCAAATTAGTGAAAAAGACACTGTTTTAAACCTGAACTTATGTCAGCAAGACTTGTTACTAATACACCTTCGACTGTAAATACGCTGGATGGCGGTGAAGTGAACAAACCAACACAAAAACATAATAATAAAAACAAACTACTTATATATTTTCATTCATAATGTCGGAAAGCCTGAAGGTGCTTTATACGCCATTGTGTTTATTTATATTGGTGGTATTTGTGATAGTTCAGGAGTTGGTTTCTCTTCCAGTGGCACTTTGTCTAGGACGCAGCGATAGCTCTTCAACCGCAGTACCTACTAATTAGTTGCATTACTAAAATCGATCTATGTTCTGTTGTGCAAACGAAATTCTTTAACTTTATGCTGTGCTTACGAATGAATAAGAACCACTTTTGCTTGGCGACAGAAAAATAAGAAATTAAACCGGTTTGTGTTATGTCATAATCAAAATTGGACCGTATTGAACAGAAGGAAGAGCGTTGGTATATTATGACATTGATACCAACTTGTGTACCAGCTATGAGGGAAACAACATCTTTCACTTTGATTTCACTTTCTCATAGTAATTATGGCAAATAATCATACTTTATATAACAATATATCGTAATCACTGATCCAATATTAATTATACGAGAACATTAAGTTGAGCAAAGTAAAGGTTCGAATTATAACAACAAGATGTAGCGTGGCACTGCGCTGGGCGGCGCGGCCGAGGCGGAGGGTGCACAACCAACCCAAACATAACGGACAGACACACCGACAAACTCATTCTAAGTCAGGAAATCAATGTTAACACAGCTCTCAAACAAAAACCAACAAACTAAACGTTGAAAATTAGTTGAACTCAAACAGAAACGAAAATAAAACAACTGAGAGGTAAGAAGAGTCGCTCGCAGGCGGCGGGCGCGGGCAGTGCGGCTGCGGGCAGTGCGGCTGCGGGCAGTGCGGCTGCGGGCGACTCCGGACGACATGACGATGGTCGATGGATGATCTCTTCGTTATACATCACATTGAAATCACAATACAGATCTAACTCGTCACCACACCGCACAGTGGAACGAATGTATGGGAGCGGTTGGACGTAGACATGTCCGAAAAAAAAGAGTAAAATTATGCCAAACTAATGATGCCATCTTATTCGATTACTTAATGCCTTCATAACTTGTGGTGATGAATTTCTTCATAACTCCCATATTTCGGGAGTAATTTGAGAAAATGTGAAATTTTACTATGAAAATGAGTGTATCGAGCTCTCTCCCTCCTGATTCCGGGCTTGTTTCAAGTAGCGGTCTCTAATATCATAATGCTAATACTAAGAGCTATATTTAATACTAAGACACATAGTGCGCCAAATGTGCACTTTCTGGGATAAAGAGTGATGTTTATTTTATAACACAATTTTTTTATTTTTTGTTTATTTTGTTGATTAAAACCGTTTTTCTAAAGGTTTACCTTATTACAATAACATTTCTGAGCAGCCAATTAGAGAAGATATAAGCTAATTAGGATATATAATTAGGGACTTAAGGTTTACATATAAAACTGATGCACTAATGATTACTGATAAGAACATTGCTATTATTTAATTACTAAATGGCTCTTAATACACTAATTTAGCATGCATCATTTACTAATTATCACAATAACTAATTACCTTGCAATATTTAACAAAGGATACCTGGGATACCTGGATTTTATATAAATAGGTCACTATTAGTAACTTTAAAATCAGTGTTGATTTACACCTCGTTGTATCCAAGCTAATCTCGCAATGTATTTTCCAAATTTTAATACAAATCTTGATATTCACGTTGCTTTATGCGCACGCGCACATAAAGATTTACGCGACTTTAACAATTTGTTCAGTGTTTTAAAAGATAACAGTTGTGTTCAGTTATGTGAAAGTGCTGAAACAAGTTTAAAAGACTGGTGTCGTCGATTTTGCTACCGCATTTATGCAAAATGGACACAGTCTGGAAGAAGCACAGATAAGTTTCGGAAGAAACATGAGATTTGGCTACAGGCTGCAATTCAATGGCCGGAATTACAGAATGAAAATATGGAACCTTCTACAGAAAATATAAGTGACGTCATCGAGCCCATAATTTCTCCTGCTAAATCTAATGCTTCAACTTGTACACATCCTAGTCCTCGTAAATCTTTTGAGGACCTTAGTAACCGGCAAAAAAGAAGACGCACTGAAGATAGTCTTTCATGCAGCAGTAGCAGCGCTGAAATTATGTTTTCGGCCGAAAGGGCGCTTCAAAAGGCAGGACAAAGCGATACAGCTTATGTTATGAAATACTTGACGGAGAATCCAGAAGAGGCCTCAAAAATCAAAGCCTTCATTGAAGGTAAATCAATTCAGGTACGGGAAATATCCCCTTTGAAGGCATTGGCTCTTTATGTATCGATGAACTTATCGAAATGGCGCTATAACACTCTTCGGGATTTCAACACTCAAGAAGGAGCTCTTCAATACCCGAGTTACTACATGTTGGTTAAAGAAAAAATTAAGTGCTATCCGGCCAAAGAAGATCTCACAGTTACAGAGAGCTCTGCAAAAATCAAATTACAAGCCTTGATGGATTTAACCTCAAGAAGACTTATTAGGTCGTTAGAAACCCCTGTTGATCCCAATCAACAGCTCGTATTGACCAGCAAATGGGGTTTTGACGGATCATCTAGCCAAAGCATGTATCATCAAAGGACGAGTGAAGATGAGCAAATCGATCTTGCTAGTAATTTTATGATTAGTCTTGTACCACTGCGGCTCGTCTCAAAAGGTGTAACAATTTGGGAAAACGAGCGACCATCTTCCACTTCATTTTGCCGGCCAATATTGTTTAAGTTTATAAAGGAAACCAAAGAAAATGTGCAGAGAGAGATGGCTGAAATCGAAGCAGAGATTGAAGCCTTAACTCCATCCACCATCACTGATGGAATTAGTGTCAAACACCAACTGCTGTTGACAATGATTGATGGTAAAATTCATTCCATTATATCCAATACAGCAGCTTCAGTGTGTGACATATGCAAGGCTTGTCCTAAAGAAATGAATAATTTAGAGTTAATCAAAGATAAACACGCAAACGAGGACATGTATAAATATAGCTTAAGCACCCTTCACGCTTGGATTCGCTCAATGGAATGCTTATTACACATTTCCTACAAATTAGACATAAAATCATGGCAAGTAAGGGGTGATATAGCAAAAAGGCAAGTTGATGACAGGAAGAAAAGAGTTCAAGAGGCTGTAAGAAGAGAAACGGGCTTACTTCTCGATGTTGTGAAACAAGGCAGTGGATCCACCAACAATGGCAACTCGGCAAGGAGATTTTTTGAAAACTACACTAAATCTGCTGAACTGACCGGAATAGATGCTATGCTTTTAAGAAAAATCTGTGTGATCTTGCAGTGTATTTCATCAGGAGAGAAGATCAACGTAACTAAATTCCGAGAGTTCTGCTTTGATACTGCTAAGCTTTACGTGGAGTTATACCCATGGTATTATATGCCTTCTTCACTTCATAAAATTTTAATGCATGGGCCAGACATAGTTCAGAACATGTCAATTGTGCCCATTGGTTTTCTATCCGAAGAGGCATCTGAGGCTAGAAATAAAGATTTTAGAAAATATAGAGAGGGGCATTCTCGAAAGCATAGCAGTATCTCATGCAATGAAGATATTATGCACAATCTTTTACTGTCTTCTGATCCACTTGTTACAAGTATCCGTCCAAAAGGAAATAAGTTTGTAAAAAAATCTTCTTTTAAGGAATTTTATGAGCTTACGGATTCTGAGAAAAGTGATATCGAATTTGTTAACATAAATGATTTAGCGGACATCGATTCTGAATTTGAATTAATTGATGATGATGATGATGACGAAGATAATTAAATGATGTTATTGTTTTAAAATGTGTAACTTAGTAAATTAGAGCTTACATCTTAATTATTTATTGTACTTTTAATGAAACTAGGTAATTTATTATCAACTTACTTAAAAGTCATACTCTCATCAGTTCTTGTGAATATTTTTGTTAATATATATTTCTGTATATATATAATATATTTATAGACCTCTTAATAAGTCTGTCTGCGGTTTAAAGTAAATACAAATGGGGAAAAAACGTTTTTTTTTTTTAAATTTTCATTTCCTTTTATCCCAGAAAGTGCACATTTGGCGCACTATGTGTCTTAGTATTAAATATAGCTCTTAGTAATAGCATTATGATATTAGAGACCGCTACTTGAAACAAGCCCGGAATCAGGAGGGAGAGAGCTCGATACACTCATTTTCATAGTAAAATTTCACATTTTCTCAAATTACTCCCGAAATATGGGAGTTATGAAGAAATTCATCACCACAATTTATGAAGGCATTAAGTAATCGAATAAGATGGCATCATTAGTTTGGCATAATTTTACTCTTTTTTTTCGGACATGTCTACGTCCAACCGCTCCCATACATTCGTTCCACTGTGCACCGGTGCGGACTCAACGACAACAACACTCATGATTGTGATTACAATGTGCAACATAAACAATAATATCAGTATGTAATCATCATAAGTAGCTGCCATACGAATGCTTGAAGCTGTGCGTCCAGATAAGTGTTAATCAAACAGGCGCCAGTGACAGATTCAATCATTTTCTATGACAGATACTATGTCGCGTAGGTATAGGGCTTGCAATCCAGATATCCGGATATCCGTCGATTTTCAAAATCTGTATTTTACTCGCATCACTATCCGGCTTTCATGGATAGTTGTAAGTCTCTTTTGATTTATTATTGTAACTAATAAGTTGTTGTAACACGTTTTAATCAGTCTTTCAATCAAAATGCCAAAGAAATAATGCCAAGTAAAAACACTAAATTACTTTCTAAAATTATACTTACCAATCATAAAATACCGATACCGTAAAATTATACAAATAACACTGATTAACAAGGGTTTTGCCACAAGGATTCTGTATGCTTGCTTGTTATTATTTTAAATCTACGACATTATATAATGTATTAATTTGATGTTTTTTTTAAGTTATTAATATTGGTTGCGAATATTGAATTTATGTCATTTTTTAAAGTATTAATTAGAATTTATGAAATTGTATATCTGTTATGATCAAGTATGCAAGCCTGAATTGGTACAACACAGTGGACTGAGCATTCACTTGACATTTGGAAACGTATTATTCTGTACTGTGTTGAGCAATAAACTTTTGAATTTGAATTAGCTTATTCTTATTTCACTACCTACCCTCATTACAAGACTCAAATAGTTTTGTTTTTATCATCCAAAGATTTGTTGCGACAGCCACCATAAAAGATCTAGTTTATAATTAGAATTGTTTTCACTATGACCAAAAATACATACAAATTATTTATACAATTGTACGGTATCCGTATTTTATGATTAGTTAATTACAATTCTAGAAACTTATTTAGTGTTTTAATGGGATTGTTACTTACAATATTAATATTATTCATGTAAAATACTGATACTCAGCTGCATCCAGTTAGACTGGAAGCCGACCCCAAGATAGTTTGGGAAAAGGCTCGGCAGATGATGTTACTTACAATATTGGTATATTTTTTTATTTTTTTTGTCAATTTTGGACGAGAGGCTGATTAAATAGAGTAATGAAAGCTTTTTAGTTTTATTTCAAATAAATATAAAAACAAGCCATAATATCCGGATAATCCGGATAGTAAAATGATAATATCCGGATAGTAAAAATTAACGGATAATGCAAGCCCTAGTCGTGTATGCTCGATCACGTTATTGCTTTCTCACCCTAGGGAATAATTGTTAGAGAAAGTTAGATAGTTGCAACCCATGGAGGTTTAAATTAGTGGGAATCGTTTGTTGTTATGGAGGTGCATAAGCAATAACAAGATCGAATATACGTAACAAAGCAAATAAGGAAAGTACAGTTAGTCGAGTGCAATTCGACAATTAGGTGGAACGAAGGTTATAGTGGTCGGATTTTCATGGGGCTTTTTTATTCAGTTCCTAGAGATGAAGTAACAGAAGCTAAAAAAAAAAATTTCTTCGCTCGCGACTTTTTTTTTGGAATTTCTTTTGTAATATTTTTTTTCTTTTATGAATAACTTGCCGAATTAATATTAGGGCAGAATTGTGTGACCTGTGTGCTTCCATTCAACGCCAATTTGGCCAGTTCCCTTGTTCATTGTGGTCGACGAAATTAATATTACAAGTTTTTTTTTTTTTTGAAAAATCCATTAGGTATATTTAAAAAAGTGTCAGTTTAAAAAGAACTCTTAGTCTTAAAATCCGGTAATTTAGAAATAATTGAAGAAAATAGGAAATTAAAAAAAAAAACTTGAAATGCGCATTTCATCGACAACAATTACCAAATTAGCGTTTAATGGATACACACAGGTCACACTATTACGCCAACATATGACTTCGTCGAACTTGAAGTTATTAACGATATTACAAAGGAAATTCCAAAAAAAAAATCGGGAGCGGCGAAATTTTTTTTCTAGTCTTTCTTCCCTCATCTCCAGGAACTTAATAAAAAAAGGTCGGGAGCGGCGATTTTTTTTTTCAGTCTTTCTTCACCCCATATCTAGGAAGTTAATAAAAAAAGTCCCATGAAAATCCGTCCACTATAAATTTCGTTCCACCTTATGAGTATTTTTTGTGTTATTGCACTCGGCTAATTATAGTAACGCGAATGTGTTTACCTCATTTGCATAATTTTCAATCTTGATGTGTTTCAATTGTACGCATACATTAGGACGTTCTTTAATATACAGCGCGAACCAGAAAGATGGTAGCGAATACGATGTTGTTTCAAGGAGAAACTTTTTCAGTTTGATGATCTGTACACGCTGTACTTATAGTCAATAATCTGATTAGATATTTATATGCTTATAAGCTCTATCTCTATTTGAGAAATTGCGGCGATTCCCAAGAAAATCAATAGGATCTTGAACGTACACACTTCAAGTTATACAACCTGTTTTTTTTTTTATATCCCATAACTCCAGGATATGATTGAGACCATATCAAAAAATCAACTGGCATATGAATTATGTTTCAATCACACCTTTTTTTTTTGTTTTTTTCGCATTTTCTTAGCTTTAAATATGAATTATCGGTTTGAATAAAAAGAATTACTCGTATTTATCAATGAAACTATTACTATTTTACTATACTAGTGCGAAGTTGGCAACTTCGCAAAAGTAAAGATTCGTCATACTGGTGACAATTTTTGACCTAAGTAAATTATGATTGATGATATCTCCGATACTATGCATTTTTGGACCACCTATTCTAGGACTTTTGGTATTATTTTTACCTACAGAATATGACCCTAGAGTTAAGGGATTTAAAAAAAAAACAAGTTGTATATATCCAGTATAACATGGCCTTCCTTTGTATAGATTTCACGTACAATGAGAGATCCGAATAAAAGTGTTTTGTAAAGCTTGAGTGGTCGCTGTGTGGACTATAAAGACAATTAGTTAAACACAAGTACGATCAATTGAGCTTTCGCGGGCAATATGTGTACTTTAAAACAATCAAGTTTGAAAGTTATATTTTTTGTTACAGAACAGAATATTGAGAAATGTTCTTTTAAGAATTCACATGTTCTTTCGATTCGCCATCGAGTTATATTCACGTCGTTTAAAACATCTTGATTATCGTTTGTTTCATCAGTAAAAATTTACAGAAAATGATCAGGAATCAATGTTTCTCAATAGCGTTGGAACAGAACGTGTGTAAAGTTACGAGCACTAATATGTGAACACATAACAACGATCAAAAGCGATTTAAATTTTGTGTTAAGAACTATGTCATAATAGTACAAATTTCAAAATACTATGTCCGTAACAGCAAAAACTAATTAAATACAGAAAATCACTTTGATGTTAGGTACGTGTACACATACAGGAGGTCGATGCGGGTGTGTGTGTGCGAGTACTCACGCGTCTGCTCTCGGGCCGGGGTAGGGCTCGCTGTGCCGGTACAGCCGCGCCAGCCGCCCCGCCGCCAGCAGCAGCGGCAGCAGAAGTAGCGCGCACCAGCTCAGCGACACCCAGTACCCGTGCTGTAACGTCACCCGCTCTACATCACTCGCCTTACCAGACGCGACACACCGAGAGACAGATTTTCTAAGATGGATGAGGAACTTTACACGCTCTTCCCACGCCTCTATTCGTTTAGTCGTCGAAAGACGACCCCCGACGCTGTATTTTATAACCCGGCAACTCGAGATTTCCGGGATTACAACTAAATAAAATGATACATCCCTCTCATAGAGAGGAGGCCTGCATCCCAGCAGTGGGAACAATATAGGCTGGTGATGATGATGAAAATGATACAGGGAGAATTTTTAACAAGTGAGCGTGGATGGCTAAGTTATAAACCATGAGGAATAACGAAAACTACTTTGTGTGTAACAAGTTTGTCGTATCAAATGGTGTAACTATTCGAGTAGAAGGGATGAAACAGGATATTTGAAATATCAATATGTAATGTTGTAGGCGTTGGAGATCGGGCCGCAGTGTACAGTAGGTGTAAGTGTCGTGTGACTCACCACAGGCAGCAGCACCTTGAGACAGAAGGCGTCGCGCGACACGTTGTAGGCGTTGGAGATCGGGCCGCAGTGTACAGTAGGTGTAAGTGTCGTGTGACTCACCACAGGCAGCAGCACCTTGAGACAGAAGGCGTCGCGCGACACGTTGTAGGCGTTGGAGATCGGGCCGCAGTGTACAGTAGGTGTAAGTGTCGTGTGACTCACCACAGGCAGCAGCACCTTGAGACAGAAGGCGTCGCGCGACACGTTGTAGGCGTTGGAGATCGGGCCGCAGTGTACAGTAGGTGTAAGTGTCGTGTGACTCACCACAGGCAGCAGCACCTTGAGACAGAAGGCGTCGCGCGACACGTTGTAGGCGTTGGAGATCGGGCCGCAGTGTACAGTAGGTGTAAGTGTCGTGTGACTCACCACAGGCAGCAGCACCTTGAGACAGAAGGCGTCGCGCGACACGTTGTAGGCGTTGGAGATCGGGCCGCAGTGTACAGTAGGTGTAAGTGTCGTGTGACTCACCACAGGCAGCAGCACCTTGAGACAGAAGGCGTCGCGCGACACGTTGTAGGCGTTGGAGATCGGGCCGCAGTGTACAGTAGGTGTAAGTGTCGTGTGACTCACCACAGGCAGCAGCACCTTGAGACAGAAGGCGTCGCGCGACACGTTGTAGGCGTTGGAGATCGGGCCGCAGTGTACAGTAGGTGTAAGTGTCGTGTGACTCACCACAGGCAGCAGCACCTTGAGACAGAAGGCGTCGCGCGACACGTTGTAGGCGTTGGAGATCGGGCCGCAGTGTACAGTAGGTGTAAGTGTCGTGTGACTCACCACAGGCAGCAGCACCTTGAGACAGAAGGCGTCGCGCGACACGTTGTAGGCGTTGGAGATCGGGCCGCAGTGTACAGTAGGTGTAAGTGTCGTGTGACTCACCACAGGCAGCAGCACCTTGAGACAGAAGGCGTCGCGCGACACGTTGTAGGCGTTGGAGATCGGGCCGCAGTGTACAGTAGGTGTAAGTGTCGTGTGACTCACCACAGGCAGCAGCACCTTGAGACAGAAGGCGTCGCGCGACACGTTGTAGGCGTTGGAGATCGGGCCGCAGTGTACAGTAGGTGTAAGTGTCGTGTGACTCACCACAGGCAGCAGCACCTTGAGACAGAAGGCGTCGCGCGACACGTTGTAGGCGTTGGAGATCGGGCCGCAGTGTACAGTAGGTGTAAGTGTCGTGTGACTCACCACAGGCAGCAGCACCTTGAGACAGAAGGCGTCGCGCGACACGTTGTAGGCGTTGGAGATCGGGCCGCAGTGTACAGTAGGTGTAAGTGTCGTGTGACTCACCACAGGCAGCAGCACCTTGAGACAGAAGGCGTCGCGCGACACGTTGTAGGCGTTGGAGATCGGGCCGCAGTGTACAGTAGGTGTAAGTGTCGTGTGACTCACCACAGGCAGCAGCACCTTGAGACAGAAGGCGTCGCGCGACACGTTGTAGGCGTTGGAGATCGGGCCGCAGTGTACAGTAGGTGTAAGTGTCGTGTGACTCACCACAGGCAGCAGCACCTTGAGACAGAAGGCGTCGCGCGACACGTTGTAGGCGTTGGAGATCGGGCCGCAGTGTACAGTAGGTGTAAGTGTCGTGTGACTCACCACAGGCAGCAGCACCTTGAGACAGAAGGCGTCGCGCGACACGTTGTAGGCGTTGGAGATCGGGCCGCAGTGTACAGTAGGTGTAAGTGTCGTGTGACTCACCACAGGCAGCAGCACCTTGAGACAGAAGGCGTCGCGCGACACGTTGTAGGCGTTGGAGATCGGGCCGCAGTGTACAGTAGGTGTAAGTGTCGTGTGACTCACCACAGGCAGCAGCACCTTGAGACAGAAGGCGTCGCGCGACACGTTGTAGGCGTTGGAGATCGGGCCGCAGTGTACAGTAGGTGTAAGTGTCGTGTGACTCACCACGGGCAGCAGCACCTTGAGACAGAAGGCGTCGCGCGACACGTTGTAGGCGTTGGAGATCGGGCCGCAGTGTACAGTAGGTGTAAGTGTCGTGTGACTCACCACAGGCAGCAGCACCTTGAGACAGAAGGCGTCGCGCGACACGTTGTAGGCGTTGGAGATCGGGCCGCAGTGTACAGTAGGTGTAAGTGTCGTGTGACTCACCACAGGCAGCAGCACCTTGAGACAGAAGGCGTCGCGCGACACGTTGTAGGCGTTAGAGATCGGGCCGCAGTGCGCGCCGCGGTCCAGGAACGACGACTCCATGTTCTGCAGGAACTGGTCCACCGTATCATACAGCCCTTCCAAAATGTTGTTAAATATCTGGAACCGCATCACACGATCATTACTATACAGACGATTTCCTTACTTTAGTACAATGTTCTGGTTGTGGTGTATAGTTTGACTGCTCAACGTCGAGCCCGCATTGTGTTTGACCTCTTCCGCAACGTGTCCTATATTAATATTTATTTATTTATGTATTCATTACGTGTTTCCTTGGCTATTACAGATAATAAATCTAATATGACAAAGTAACTTAAAATATATTCAACTAAGTATTACGTTACATGCTACGCAGTACCTACGTGGCGCTGGTGAAGTCACCCAGTGTACAGGCGAATATATCTACGGCATCCGCCGCCGAGCTGAGTGCGCCGCAGTAGGTAAGTGCGCACTCGGCAGCACCTGCCTGTCGCGCCACGTACCTATCCGGTATTATTACGGTCGACGTAGCTTGTTGTTACGAACGACGTAGTCTTTGTATTGTATAAACAAATGCGAGCGTCATATCTTGTAAATGTATATAGAACTGAACTAAATAAGACTGCCTAATGTAAATAATTAAGTAATTAGATATCTTATATTATCTATCTATATAAAGGGTGTAAAACACCTCTTAACGAAGCCGAATGGCACTGGTTCTCCCTGTCATTGCGATCATTTTTGAAACTTTTATTACATCGTCTCAAACTTTTTCATTTTTTTTTCCATCGTTCTCAACGTTAGCCGAGGTCTGTATGTGGATGGGTGATCAAAGGTTAGTAACGGCTGCCTAGGTCAGTATGAGGATGGGTGATCAAGGTTAAGCAACGTTAGCCGAGGTCTGAATGAGGATGGGTGATCAAGGGTAAGCAACAACTGCCCAGGTCAGTATGAGGATGGGTGAACAAGGTTAAGCAACGTTAGCCGAGGCCTGTATGTGGATGGGTGATCAAAGGTAAGCAACGTTAGCCGAGGCCTGTATGTGGATGGGTGATCAAGTGTAAGCAACGGCTGCCCAGGTCTGTATGAGGATGGGTGATCAAGGGTAAGCAACAACTGCCCAGGTCAGTATGAGGATGGGTGAACAAAGTTAAGCAACGTTAGCCGAGGCCTGTATGAGCATGGATGATCAAGGTTAAGCAACGTTAGCCGAGGTCTGTATGTGGATGGGTGATCAAGGGTAAGCAACAACTGCCCAGGTCAGTATGAGGATGGGTGAACAAAGTTAAGCAACGTTAGCCGAGGCCTGTATGTGGATGGGTGATCAAAGGTAAGCAACGTTAGCCGAGGCCTGTATGTGGATGGGTGATCAAGTGTAAGCAACGGCTGCCCAGGTCTGTATGAGGATGGGTGAACAAGGTTAAGCAACGTTAGCCGAGGTCTGTATGTGGATGGGTGATCAAGGGTAAGCAAACTTAGCCGAGGTCTGTATGTGGATGGGTGATCAAGGGTGAGCAAACTTAGCCGAGGTCTGTATGTGGATGGGTGATTAAGGGTAAGCAACGTTAGCCGAGGTCTGTATGTGGATGGGTGATCAAGGGTGAGCAAACTTAGCCGAGGTCTGTATGTGTATGGGTGAAAACTTCGCGCTATACTGTGAAAAAAAGTTTCACTTTTACCGTGGTTTCATAAAACCACACAATCCTTTTACTTTTTTTGTTCTACAGCAAACCTGGGAACCTTCTATTGACGGAGATATTAGGGGTCAAAGTTCCAACTTTTTGTCAAGTATTTTTTTAAATACTAGTTTTTAATGTAAAATTTTTACTTTAAACACCTCCACGACCCCCGTACTATTCAATCCGTCCATCAGCACAATGTTTTGAGTGCGCTACATTGAGTTCTACCACAAAACATGATTTTACACCCCCCAAAAATAAATCATTTCCCAGCAATAATTTTTGTGTAATGTTGACGGCTTCGTGATGAGGTGATTTACACGGTGTATATATAAAAATGAATCCCTATCTCTTGGTCACGACATCACGCGTGAACGGCTGGACCGATTTCGATAATTCTTTTTTTTGTTAGTTATTGTCAGGAGAAGGTTTTTAGGTAGGTGCTTTCGAACACAGCCACGCTCGACTTAGCAGAGCTGCGAGCAGTACTATACGGATCGCCTCACCCAACACTTCTCGCCGGTGACCTTAATCACAAGCACCAGGCTTGGAACATCCGAATCTCCAACCCAGGGGGTAGACGACTCTTCGCGGACGCAGGGGCCCGCAGATACACGGTGTCCGGTCCAGAAACACCGACTTACTACGACAGACAACTAGGCGCACGCACCGGACGTGCTGGACTTCGTAGCCCACAAGGGCCTGAGTTGCCAGACCGCCCTCCAAGTGATCGACGACGAGATGCAGAGCGACCATCAGCCTGTCCTCGTCGTCCTATCAGAGATGCCGACACGACTCTCTCCTTCACAGCGCCACGCCGCATCAAGGATTGGACGAAGTTTGCAGAGAATCCTCCACTCCTACTTGGCGATGGGCCAAGTAGGAGTGGAGGATTCTCTGCAAACCAACCAACATTACCGTCACGTACGTCGACGGGCTAGCGGAGCAGGTCACCGCTTGCATCCAACGAACGACCCACCAAGAAGTGACAAGCACACCGGAGCAGCCACAGAGGCCGGCTTACAGGCCTCTACCCACTGACATCAAGCGGATGGTCGCCCAGAGGAGGTGCCTACGCAAGCGGTGGCAAGACACAGGGTGTCCACGCGACAAGCGTGACCTGAACCGTCTCGCGGAGAAGGTTAGGGCCAAGCTCCAGGAGCATAGCGTATTGACGCCGCCGCTGGGGACCGGGCGTCTCTACACAAGCTGTGCAGGCAGCTTGCGAATACCCCGGCTCCCGTACGTCCGCTAGTTCACAGCGACAGGGCGCCTAGATACACCGCAGCAGACCGAAAGGAGATCTTCGCCGAGCACCTGGAGCGTCAATTCGTCCCGAACCCCACAATCAACACCGAGCACGTCGCAGGAATCGAGAGGCACCTCGGGGAGTACTTCTCCAGGCCGATGGCCTGCGACGAGTGCCCAATATTCTTCTCGCCTTGCGCCGTCAGACGCGCAATCCTAAAGACAAAGCTGAGGAAGGCCCCCGGCGCGGACGGCGTGCCCGACACAGCGCTGCGCCTGCCCTACCGCACAGTAGCGGCACCGACGCGCCTGTTCACTTCGTACAGGAGGTTTCCTCCTTCCTTTCAGACAGGACTGTCAGGGTGGCGGTCGACGGCGCGGTGTCGCCGCACGGTGCCGCCCCGCTACACGTGCGGCACCATAGACATCCCCACCGCTCACGACACCACGCTCGCGCTGTACGCTGACGACGGCGCGGTGTCGCCGCACGGTGCCGCCCCGCTACACGTGCGGCACCATAGACATCCCCACCGCTCACGACACCACGCTCGCGCTGTACGCTGACGACGGCGCGGTGTCGCCGCACGGTGCCGCCCCGCTACACGTGCGGCACCATAGACATCCCCACCGCTCACGACACCACGCTCGCGCTGTACGCTGACGACGGCGCGGTGTCGCCGCACGGTGCCGCCCCGCTACACGTGCGGCACCATAGACATCCCCACCGCTCACGACACCACGCTCGCGCTGTACGCTGACGACGGCGCGGTGTCGCCGCACGGTGCCGCCCCGCTACACGTGCGGCACCATAGACATCCCCACCGCTCACGACACCACGCTCGCGCTGTACGCTGACGACGGCGCGGTGTCGCCGCACGGTGCCGCCCCGCTACACGTGCGGCACCATAGACATCCCCACCGCTCACGACACCACGCTCGCGCTGTACGCTGACGACGGCGCGGTGTCGCCGCACGGTGCCGCCCCGATACACGTGCGGCACCATAGACATCCCCACCGCTCACGACACCACGCTCGCGCTGTACGCTGACGACGGCGCGGTGTCGCCGCACGGTGCCGCCCCGCTACACGTGCGGCACCATAGACATCCCCACCGCTCACGACACCACGCTCGCGCTGTACGCTGACGACGGCGCGGTGTCGCCGCACGGTGCCGCCCCGCTACACGTGCGGCACCATAGACATCCCCACCGCTCACGACACCACGCTCGCGCTGTACGCTGACGACGGCGCGGTGTCGCCGCACGGTGCCGCCCCGCTACACGTGCGGCACCATAGACATCCCCACCGCTCACGACACCACGCTCGCGCTGTACGCTGACGACGGCGCGGTGTCGCCGCACGGTGCCGCCCCGCTACACGTGCGGCACCATAGACATCCCCACCGCTCACGACACCACGCTCGCGCTGTACGCTGACGACGGCGCGGTGTCGCCGCACGGTGCCGCCCCGCTACACGTGCGGCACCATAGACATCCCCACCGCTCACGACACCACGCTCGCGCTGTACGCTGACGACGGCGCGGTGTCGCCGCACGGTGCCGCCCCGATACACGTGCGGCACCATAGACATCCCCACCGCTCACGACACCACGCTCGCGCTGTACGCTGACGACGCCGCGTACATCGCGACCTCGCGCGAGACACGCGGACGTCAAAATGCAGCGCATGCTCGACTTACTGCCTGACTGGTTGTCGAAATGGAGGTTGTCGGTGAACGTGGGGCACCTCTCCCCTCCCGCCCCCCTCCAACTGGACCGAGCCGACGTCGCGTGGTCGGCCCAGGTCAAATACCTAGGAGTCACCATCGACCGTCGACTCTCGAGTATGACCTCGGCCAGGATCCAGGTCATGGTCTATCAACGTGCCGTGGCTGGACGGATTCGGAGGAAATTTAAGGTCATTTTTTTACGAATTTAAGGACAAAAGCGAATTTATGTAGTTAATGAGAATACACACCTGGCCAAAAAACTTGCGGCTGTCGTTGAGAAAAGCCTCGCCTTCACTGGTCTCGTGCAACAAGTACGTGATGGCTTCCTTCAGCGACGAGTGATTGAAACGAAGATCGTCGCGGAGCTCGCGCGCTGTTTCCTGTAACATACGGTGCATACACTTCTAACTGTTCACTACACTGAAAGAATGGCGCACGATTACGTTAAATTGCGTGTGTGTGGGTGTTTGTGTGTGAGAGAATACTCTCCGGGACCAAATACTTGCGGCTGTCGTTGATTAAGGCCTGCCTCTGTGTGTATTTGTGTGTGTGTGGGTGTACTCACGTTGAGCTGCGCGGAGATGTCCATCATAGGGCGCAGTACATCTTGCTGCAGGTCGGACAGCGCGACCGAGGCGAGGCGCAGCGAGGCGGCCTCGGCAGAGAACAGCGGCTGTGCAGTGTGTATGTGTGGGTGTATGTGTGTGGGTGTACTCACGTTGAGCTGCGCGGAGATGTCCATCATAGGGCGCAGTACATCTTGCTGCAGGTCGGACAGCGCGACGGAGGCGAGGCGCAGCGAGGCGGCCTCGGCAGAGAACAGCGGCTGTGCAGTGTGTATGTGTGGGTGTATGTGTGTGGGTGTACTCACGTTGAGCTGCGCGGAGATGTCCATCATAGGGCGCAGTACATCTTGCTGCAGGTCGGACAGCGCGACCGAGGCGAGGCGCAGCGAGGCGGCCTCGGCAGAGAACAGCGGCTGTGCAGTGTGTATGTGTGGGTGTATGTGTGTGGGTGTACTCACGTTGAGCTGCGCGGAGATGTCCATCATAGGGCGCAGTACATCTTGCTGCAGGTCGGACAGCGCGACCGAGGCGAGGCGCAGCGAGGCGGCCTCGGCAGAGAACAGCGGCTGTGCAGTGTGTATGTGTGGGTGTATGTGTGTGGGTGTACTCACGTTGAGCTGCGCGGAGATGTCCATCATAGGGCGCAGTACATCTTGCTGCAGGTCGGACAGCGCGACCGAGGCGAGGCGCAGCGAGGCGGCCTCGGCAGAGAACAGCGGCTGTGCAGTGTGTATGTGTGGGTGTATGTGTGTGGGTGTATGTGTGTGGGTGTACTCACGTTGAGCTGCGCGGAGATGTCCATCATAGGGCGCAGTACATCTTGCTGCAGGTCGGACAGCGCGACCGAGGCGAGGCGCAGCGAGGCGGCCTCGGCAGAGAACAGCGGCTGTGCAGTGTGTATGTGTGGGTGTATGTGTGTGGGTGTACTCACGTTGAGCTGCGCGGAGATGTCCATCATAGGGCGCAGTACATCTTGCTGCAGGTCGGACAGCGCGACCGAGGCGAGGCGCAGCGAGGCGGCCTCGGCAGAGAACAGCGGCTGTGCAGTGTGTATGTGTGGGTGTATGTGTGTGGGTGTATGTGTGTGGGTGTACTCACGTTGAGCTGCGCGGAGATGTCCATCATAGGGCGCAGTACATCTTGCTGCAGGTCGGACAGCGCGACCGAGGCGAGGCGCAGCGAGGCGGCCTCGGCAGAGAACAGCGGCTGTGCAGTGTGTATGTGTGGGTGTATGTGTGTGGGTGTACTCACGTTGAGCTGCGCGGAGATGTCCATCATAGGGCGCAGTACATCTTGCTGCAGGTCGGACAGCGCGACCGAGGCGAGGCGCAGCGAGGCGGCCTCGGCAGAGAACAGCGGCTGTGCAGTGTGTATGTGTGGGTGTATGTGTGTGGGTGTACTCACGTTGAGCTGCGCGGAGATGTCCATCATAGGGCGCAGTACATCTTGCTGCAGGTCGGACAGCGCGACCGAGGCGAGGCGCAGCGAGGCGGCCTCGGCAGAGAACAGCGGCTGTGCAGTGTGTATGTGTGGGTGTATGTGTGTGGGTGTACTCACGTTGAGCTGCGCGGAGATGTCCATCATAGGGCGCAGTACATCTTGCTGCAGGTCGGACAGCGCGACCGAGGCGAGGCGCAGCGAGGCGGCCTCGGCAGAGAACAGCGGCTGCTGCAGCGAGCGCGCTGTACTGTTCAGCTGCGCGGCCAGCGGGTCCAGCGCTAGTGTCGTCATGTTGGTCTCCAGCTGTAACACAAACATATTTATTAGCACTGAACATAACTTTTAACTTCGTGGTTGACCGCATAATGAACCTTATAGTGCAATTCAGGTACTTACCCAGGAATTAGTCCAACTTCCTACTAGTATTATAAATGCGAAAATTTGTAAGAATGTATTTTTATTACTCTTTCACGCAAAAACTTCAATGGATTTTGATGACATTTGGCACACTGGGCTAGTACTGACCGCGGAGAGGATCCTGTCGAAGTCGAAGTCGGACAGGCCGGTGTCGGCGAGCTGGCGCAGCTTGGCGCGGGCGCCGGGCCGCAGCAGGGTGACGTGGGCTAGTACTGACCGCGGAGAGGATCCTGTCGAAGTCGAAGTCGGACAGGCCGGTGTCGGCGAGCTGGCGCAGCTTGGCGCGGGCGCCGGGCCGCAGCAGGGTGACGTGGGCTAGTACTGACCGCGGAGAGGATCCTGTCGAAGTCGAAGTCGGACAGGCCGGTGTCGGCGAGCTGGCGCAGCTTGGCGCGGGCGCCGGGCCGCAGCAGGGTGACGTGGGCTAGTACTGACCGCGGAGAGGATCCTGTCGAAGTCGAAGTCGGACAGGCCGGTGTCGGCGAGCTGGCGCAGCTTGGCGCGGGCGCCGGGCCGCAGCAGGGTGACGTGGGCTAGTACTGACCGCGGAGAGGATCCTGTCGAAGTCGAAGTCGGACAGGCCGGTGTCGGCGAGCTGGCGCAGCTTGGCGCGGGCGCCGGGCCGCAGCAGGGTGACGTGGGCTAGTACTGACCGCGGAGAGGATCCTGTCGAAGTCGAAGTCGGACAGGCCGGTGTCGGCGAGCTGGCGCAGCTTGGCGCGGGCGCCGGGCCGCAGCAGGGTGACGTGGGCTAGTACTGACCGCGGAGAGGATCCTGTCGAAGTCGAAGTCGGACAGGCCGGTGTCGGCGAGCTGGCGCAGCTTGGCGCGGGCGCCGGGCCGCAGCAGGGTGACGTGGGCTAGTACTGACCGCGGAGAGGATCCTGTCGAAGTCGAAGTCGGACAGGCCGGTGTCGGCGAGCTGGCGCAGCTTGGCGCGGGCGCCGGGCCGCAGCAGGGTGACGTGGGCTAGTACTGACCGCGGAGAGGATCCTGTCGAAGTCGAAGTCGGACAGGCCGGTGTCGGCAAGCTGGCGCAGCTTGGCGCGGGCGCCGGGCCGCAGCAGGGTGACGTGGGCTAGTACTGACCGCGGAGAGGATCCTGTCGAAGTCGAAGTCGGACAGGCCGGTGTCGGCGAGCTGGCGCAGCTTGGCGCGGGCGCCGGGCCGCAGCAGGGTGACGTGGGCTAGTACTGACCGCGGAGAGGATCCTGTCGAAGTCGAAGTCGGACAGGCCGGTGTCGGCGAGCTGGCGCAGCTTGGCGCGGGCGCCGGGCCGCAGCAGGGTGACGTGGGCTAGTACTGACCGCGGAGAGGATCCTGTCGAAGTCGAAGTCGGACAGGCCGGTGTCGGCGAGCTGGCGCAGCTTGGCGCGGGCGCCGGGCCGCAGCAGGGTGACGTGGGCTAGTACTGACCGCGGAGAGGATCCTGTCGAAGTCGAAGTCGGACAGGCCGGTGTCGGCGAGCTGGCGCAGCTTGGCGCGGGCGCCGGGCCGCAGCAGGGTGACGTGGGCTAGTACTGACCGCGGAGAGGATCCTGTCGAAGTCGAAGTCGGACAGGCCGGTGTCGGCGAGCTGGCGCAGCTTGGCGCGGGCGCCGGGCCGCAGCAGGGTGACGTGGGCTAGTACTGACCGCGGAGAGGATCCTGTCGAAGTCGAAGTCGGACAGGCCGGTGTCGGCGAGCTGGCGCAGCTTGGCGCGGGCGCCGGGCCGCAGCAGGGTGACGTGGGCTAGTACTGACCGCGGAGAGGATCCTGTCGAAGTCGAAGTCGGACAGGCCGGTGTCGGCGAGCTGGCGCAGCTTGGCGCGGGCGCCGGGCCGCAGCAGGGTGACGTGGGCTAGTACTGACCGCGGAGAGGATCCTGTCGAAGTCGAAGTCGGACAGGCCGGTGTCGGCGAGCTGGCGCAGCTTGGCGCGGGCGCCGGGCCGCAGCAGGGTGACGTGGGCTAGTACTGACCGCGGAGAGGATCCTGTCGAAGTCGAAGTCGGACAGGCCGGTGTCGGCGAGCTGGCGCAGCTTGGCGCGGGCGCCGGGCCGCAGCAGGGTGACGTGGGCTAGTACTGACCGCGGAGAGGATCCTGTCGAAGTCGAAGTCGGACAGGCCGGTGTCGGCGAGCTGGCGCAGCTTGGCGCGGGCGCCGGGCCGCAGCAGGGTGACGTGGGCTAGTACTGACCGCGGAGAGGATCCTGTCGAAGTCGAAGTCGGACAGGCCGGTGTCGGCGAGCTGGCGCAGCTTGGCGCGGGCGCCGGGCCGCAGCAGGGTGACGTGGGCTAGTACTGACCGCGGAGAGGATCCTGTCGAAGTCGAAGTCGGACAGGCCGGTGTCGGCGAGCTGGCGCAGCTTGGCGCGGGCGCCGGGCCGCAGCAGGGTGACGTGGGCTAGTACTGACCGCGGAGAGGATCCTGTCGAAGTCGAAGTCGGACAGGCCGGTGTCGGCGAGCTGGCGCAGCTTGGCGCGGGCGCCGGGCCGCAGCAGGGTGACGTGGGCTAGTACTGACCGCGGAGAGGATCCTGTCGAAGTCGAAGTCGGACAGGCCGGTGTCGGCGAGCTGGCGCAGCTTGGCGCGGGCGCCGGGCCGCAGCAGGGTGACGTGGGCGGCGGGCGGCGGCGCGGCGGTGTTGAGGTGCGCGGTGCGGCGCTGCAGCTCGGCGTGCAGGCCGGAGCGCAGCTTGCTGATGCCGAGCATGCGCCACAGGTGCAACGTCTACGACACCACGACCGAACATATTTTATTCTAAATCCAACACCGTCAACATGAACGTTTTAAATATTGTTTTATGCCAATCGTTTCAAAATGACGAATATTTAATGATGGTTTGAATGAGTGTAGCACTTAAGGAATGAATAATTGGAAGTGCAACATACTTCCCAAAAAGGCTTCTTTAAAAAAAAAAAAAGGGCCTGGAGTCCCTCCACGCGGAAGAAGTGAAACTTCGAGTGCCACGCATTCACTCTGCCTCTGTCTCTTTCTATTCCACCTCCCCAGGAGCGTTGAACGTTTAACACAACAGTGCTTTCATACCCCCTCCATGTTAAACATCCACGTTAAACGTTTAACGCAACCTTGTTGGAAGTCACATTAAAAGTTTCACTTCGAAAAAATGTAGAAATAATAGTGTAATGGAATGATAATAATTAAATGAGTAATCGAAATCACTTTTTACCGACAGGACCAAGGCTTTTGACTATGTGGACCATAAAATTCTGCTACACAAGCTATGTAGTTACTAGTTACGGTATAAGAGGGAACATCCTTCAATTACTGGAATCTTACATATGTAATAGTCTGCAATACACAGAAATTTCTAGAATTTGTCCGAAAAGTAAAATTATAGAAACCATATATACATCAAAACCAAGGCATGTAAAATATGGTGTTCCACAAGGTAGCGTACTGGGGCCGCTACTTTTTTTTAATATACAGGGTGTTTGGTGCATCGTTTGCCAAATCGAATAGGCCGAAAGGAGAGGTCATATAAAATAATAGATTCAGTTGTTATATCTTGTAAATATTAGAGATTTTGTAATTATATCATATATTACTTACCCAAAGAAAACGTGCAAAAAGAATATAGAGGATAACACATAAAGTACCAAGTAAGGTTAATAAAATTTATATGAGACCACCGCGCGAGCTTCTTCTACCAATTAAAATATCACTTAAATTTTGATTTTTGATTTTGATTTTCCTAGGATCCCTCATCAGATTCTGACTTGGTGACTATGCGACCTCCCCAGAAGTACTTACAGGCTTTCGAATAAAAAAAATAACTTTGAAAATAGGTCCACAACTGTCGGAGAAATGATAATTTTATTTTTCAAAGTGTCTCCTCTTCTTCAAAATGTTCTTGTTATTTGCTTTCAGTCGGTTTTTTTTTTATATTATATATACAATTTTTAAATTTCTCCGAAACGCCTGAACTGATTTGTATGAAATTTTTTGTGCATGTCGGGTAGGTCTGAGAATCGGGCAAGATCTATTTTTCATAGCTAAAAAAAAAAATTTTACTGCCAGTTTTATATAAAAATCTCTATATTACTAAAATGGTTGGTCGGCCTAATGTAAGACTTTTCTGAAAAGAAATTCTTACTCTAGTCGAAAACCATTAGATGATGTAAAAACACCCGCGATATATAGAAAAAAAAACAAAAAAAATTACTAAGTGTCAGTCAATCTTTCTTTCACCTTGGGTATGCCTTGGTTCAGATAGGCAGCAGATTTTGTTTTTCTATATTTTCGTTTTTTTTTTTTACTTTACAGCATGGTTCCCGACTAAAGTTCTTAACATAGGATAAAGCAGGAAGATGATATTAACTTCGGAATATGCGACATAAATAAAATACGAAATAAAGAGGCCTGGAATTTTTACGCATACTTTTTTTTGCTAGTGTGGGTAACCTAAAAATATGACTTAAATGAAATACCCTGTAGAGAGTGTTGTTGGCGTGGCAGGCGACGAGAACGGAGGTGAGGTTGAAGTTGGGGTCCTTGTGCTCCTTGTACACCACCTGCTCCAGGTCCACCATCTGCTCCATGTCGTGGAACACGCGGTTGCCGCGCGGCTCTCTGAGGAACACACGAGTCTATGAACCCTCGGCTCTCGGGAGCGGCAGCACCGAGCTGTGCGTACTCACGTCAGCGGGTCGCACACGAGGCGCGACACGACCAGGCCGGCCGCGAAGTGCGCCAGCAGCACCAGCGTCACCAGCCCGCCCAGCAGGTAGATGAAGCCCATGCCGCTGTGAAACACACCGCATACATTTGTTAACATTCGTGAATAGGTTGGACATGGTTCGTCAGATGGTATGGTTATGCCGTACGTACCACAGCAGGTAGGTGGAGCCGGCGCCCTTGTTGCAGCAGTCGCTGGCGCCGTACGCGTCGGGCCGCTTGCCGCACACGCCGCACAGCAGCCCCAGCGTCAGCAGGCTCGTGATCTGTGCGCACGCGACCACGTCACCGTACTGTCACTTGATTGTCTTGTTAGTGTTGAACTACTAAACCTGGTAAGATTGCCCAGCGGTCCACGATTCGATACTGAGGTAGCTCGAAATGTTATTGAGTTTTTAATTTATAAATTTATCAATAACAGTCTGGAGTTTTGATTTGTTCCCCGTGGCAGGCAACTAGCTTGTCTACTACATGAACTGACGAACATAATACTTATACAAACCTGACGAAATCAAATCAAAAGTCATTTATTCAAACTAGGCTGCAGCACTTTTTGAACGTCAAAATTACAAGAGACAGTCTCCCAAAACGCCCGCCCCTCGAGGTGTGAGGTGACATACCAGCAAGAGTGCGCAGGAGGCGGCCAGCGCGACGTAGCGGCGGTAGGGCCCGTACTGCTGGTACAGCTCCTCGTACTGGTTGATGTACTTCTCTTTTGAGCGCAAAGTGTTGCGCGCGTCGTGCACTATATTCGAGAGATCCCTCGCCAGCTCCTTCAGTTTTCCACCTGCAACCAACCACCTGTTGTATTCATCGGTGGCTCACAGCAGCACGACGCTGTAACCATCACTCCTGTAGTTAAGCACAGATAGCTGTGTACGACTGCGATGTACGAAACCGCCGTATAGGCATGGTTCTATGTGCCTTTAATATAGCTTGAGATCACCGTAAGTATCTATGCGTAGGTTTATGTATGCATGCGCCTGTTTTAGCTCGTTATAGCGTCCATGTGTATCGTTCAATAAAATAGCATAAACCAAAGTAACGTCAGCCACCGTCTTATTTAAACCTTTCCTATGTTTTTCATTTATTTTTATATCAGGTTACCTCAGGTTGCATATGTACTACATTGTATGTAGATCAAAGAAAAATTCGCAAGCGTAACAAATTTGTACTCACAGAATAATTATAATCATTTGAATCATTAACGCTAGTATACTTTATTCTATACTAATAATAATATTATATTATAGAGGAGAGATTTGATTGTTTGTTATGATTTAACTCAAAAACTACTCGACCGATTTTAAAAATTCTTTCACCATCAATAAGCTACACCTTTACTGAGTTACATACCAGTGTACCAATTACCCATGTTAGCAAATAATTAAATGATCTGATGGAGTTGTATTGATGATTAGAATGAGAGTGTGGGTGGGTAGTGTGAGTACGGACCGATACTGCCGATGACGTTGCCCAGGCTGGGCTGGCGCGCGTCGGCGGCGCGCTGCACGCTGCGCTGCAGCTCGTCGAACACGCGCTGCGCCTCCGCCAGGTCCTGCTTGATGCCGCTGTCCAGCAGCTCCGTCACGTTGCGCAGCAGCTCCGACACGTCCGGCATCTGGCGTCACACACTTCACTTCACAACACGTCTTAGCGAACCAAAAACCTCACGGTTTTTTTACACACCCTGTTTGTCGAAGCTGAATCGCAAATTCGAGCCAAGCGAAGCGCAAGGGCACTACCTACCTTTTCTCGAAGTGTTTCGTCGTTTTTTTGAACCCTCGTATGGCTTCGGCGTTTCGCTACCAATTTTTAGTGATATGTAGAATTTGTGAAGTTAGGGTCGGTAGAGCTAGGCCGTGTAGATTCAGAAGCTTGGCTCTACATGAGATCTGATATCTTTTTCACAGGGCAAACCTTATGTGGTCGTCTTGGCAATATTTTACATGAAATGTTTTTGGTGGGATCTAATAATTTACCCAACTTACGAGGGTAGGTCAGAAAAAACGCCGAATCGAGGGTTATGGGAGAAGGTATTTTTACCTGCCACTACTTGATGACAATAAATGCTAAGTTTTAGCACGTTCGGTTCATTAATCTTCAGGATATCGCTGGGTTAATAAGTAAATCAGGAAGAAAACACACAACTGAAACAGCAGCGTGTCGAGTATTCGTACGAGGAAACATCCCAAATGATCCTGTTATCTATCTAAACGAACTATTATCAAAACAAGTCATGCTCCTAAAAACAAAGGAATGAGAATTGTTATCATACCACACACGCGGTTTGTGTTGTATAAAAATAAGTAAAACCGCCAAGCTTGTCAACATCAAATGTATTAAAAATAATGAGAGATAAAATAGGGGAGGAGGGGTAGGTGTTTTATTTAAAGAATTAATAAATTATTTGGAAGGACATAAAGGAAAAATGATTGAATGAATAGTTTCAAACCCCCTCTCTTTCATTCCGTGAACTTTGTGACCTCCACTCATAGGTTATAATTAATAAATAACTGTT
Source organism: Cerastis leucographa (assembly GCA_963082945.1). Taxonomy (NCBI): domain Eukaryota; kingdom Metazoa; phylum Arthropoda; class Insecta; order Lepidoptera; family Noctuidae; genus Cerastis; species Cerastis leucographa. Next base: position 21,653,231 of record OY720354.1, read on the forward strand.
AACAGCAGTTCAACTAAGATATTTTCATTTTGGAAGAATTTATGATACTTACGGTGGGGAAATACTTGTCCAGCATCTATCCATGAGTTAGCGTGAAACGATGCACGATATTAGTAAACAACAATTCTATATTTTTAGTAGTAGTAGCCGTAGTAGGTACGAGTACGCCAACAAGACGCGCGTATTCTGCCACATGTTAAGTTTAGCAAAATGTTAGTGTTTCGAGTCTCGATATCGTCTCATTCGGTAGGGCGACGTGGGATGTGAACGCTAACGTGCGCAAGTACCTGGCTGTACTGTATCTCGGTGTCCAGCTGGCCGATCTTGTACTTCTCCTGCAGCGCGCGGCACTTGGGTTGGTCGCACTTGGCCAGCGTCTGCAGCAGCTGATTCTTCACTTTACGGAGACCTGCACCACACCACAATCGACTCAACGTCACGTCACAAAATAATCGAACAATAGAATCGTTCCGAAAATAATATACATTATAATATGAGCATTGCCCAAAACATGTGTAGATTGGTACCGGAGTTGAGTTGCTCGGCCTTGAGGCGCAGCGTGGCGGTGTTCTCCTGCACGAAGCGCAGCTTCTGCTGCACGCTGTCCAGGTCCTGCACCATGCGGTTGAGCGTGGTCACGGACGAGGCGCGCGAGAACGCGCCCATCTTCCACGAGGCCCTCATGCCCGAGACTGCGGCACGTTTACAATACACACTTTACATTTAGGTATACCAGACCATTTGTTATCTTCATTGAAAAAGGGTTTTTTCGTTGTTAACTAAGGAATACAATGCTTTTGTTGTGACTGAACTTACTTTGGTGCTGCTGATTGAGGCTATTCTCTAACTTGGTGTAGTCGTCGACGATCAGAGTGTGTGTCCAGCCCAGCGTTTCGTTGAAGAAAGTGAGTGCGTCTTGCAGGGACGACCGCATCGAGTCGCTGGCTTCCGCCAAGCCCGAGTCTACCTGCGAGTCCGTCGCGAACGCGCACACCACGCCGAACCTGACCACACACGCTCATTTTAACCTTACAGATTTTTAAATTCGTTTAGATTCCATTAAAACCTTTATGCTTACAGGAAGGCAGTGAGTAGCAGTATGAGTACGATGGCGAAGATTCCCTTGAGCCAGACGTCGTACTTGCGGTCAAAGTTGCGTCGCCGGCGCCCCATGAGGCAGCAGTAGAAGCAGCACCAGATCAGGCTGAAACACAACATTTACGCTACGTTTACTAACAGATCACCACCAACCGAGCTCCCATAAGCCAGAGCAAGAAACGAGTCAAGCCTTTACCCAGCTAGCGGCAGCAGGACGATGACGAGCGCCGCCACGGCGACGACGAAGGCGGGCCCCAAGTAGTGCACGAGCAGCGTGCGCCACTCCGGCGCCAGAGGCTTCACGTTCACGTGCCCGTCCGACACCGACACCATGCCTGCACACACACACGCCGTCTCGTTACAATAATATACGAACAGCACTCGACAAGAATGAACACACCATCTCACGTGTGGCGATATTCAAAAAGTTGCATATACTTCGGAGGCGCGAGGCCCGCTAATAGAACGCTTATATTCGGGTTTATATTCACAAAAGGATAAAGTTGAAATTTTAATGATAATGGTCGTAGATCCAAAACATATGCCACGATACGTTTGGCCATATGCCGTGTCGGCAGCCCTCGGAATGACTCGGCATCCGTCGAGATTAGGACGCTCTTCGGGATGCAAGTCAGCGTCCGCGCCCCGTTTGGCTCGGGTCGCGCTCGGCGTGCCTAACCAGTAAGAACGTCATGGTAAATTTACTGTCAGTGTGCGCTTACATGCAGGGTTAGCGAAGGATCCCCTGCCGTGCCGTGCCGAGGCACCAGCGTGCGCCGGGCCTTAGGTGGCTACAGCTAGCGCCGCTTTTGCCTCTACGGCACGTAAGATCAATAGGTACGTGTGTGCCAACACTGAATCGGCCCCCAAACACTGGGAGGCCCGGTGATCCACATTACTTGGCGCTTTGTTATGAACGCACTACTCTTGGGACCTTGACCGTGCGCGCACGCACGCTCCGTTGCGCACCTTAATGCACCGACAAACGTAAACTACTTTTGTTTACTATATGCGTAATAATTAACGGTGTGCTTTATGTTCATGAATTTGTTGAAGGATTCATAACTCATGTTTATATGTATACGTACATTAAAGATACACTCGTCAATGTCAACACAGTGACAATTTTTATGTTTTATAAGGTTCATACGCCAGCAGGTCAAGCTACCGAAAACTTTTCCCAATCTAACTTGAACCGTATTTTTAACAGTAAGGGTCAGTTCACACCGAGACGCGACGCGACGCGATGCCGCGCGCACGCTTTTGAAGAGCGATTCAAAATATAACTTTATTTTCTACACGAAAGGATACATATTTCTTTACAGGCGTCACGCGGCGCAGCGCTGGGTGGCGCAACGTATTCTCACAAGGAAATGTGTATCTTTTCGTGTAGAAAATAAAGTTAAATTTTGAATAACTCTTTAAAATGTGCGCGCAGCGTCGCGTCTCGGTGTGAGCTGACCCTAAGGTAAAAAATCTATTAAAAAATTTGTCAGATTGTTGTAGGTTGATGTGCTGGCCACTGTAAAACTAGTTTATTACAGGAAGCGAAGCTTCCCGAACTCTTCGCAATATTTTGTGGTCTCAGATACTGACACGCAAGCGTTTGAGCAGCTTTGCCAGTGATGACTTGTGGCTAAACGAGGTCGCTCACCACGGTCATCAGATGGCTGACAGTCGCCGCGCCCGCGTTGGACGCCTCCACTGTCTGGGCCGCTGAGCCTGTGCATGCCGCAGGATTCCGCAATGTGGTTACGCTTGGGGGATGTGTAATGTGTATGACTTGTTGCTTGGAATAATGGTGATGATGAAATATTCAGGAATACAATAGGGAATCACACTTTTTTTTCACAAAATCCATGTCAAAAAAGATAAATTTTCGTGCACAGTACCTACTACTCTTTATTTTTATACATGCCGAAAATGCACAGTTCGATTTTTTTAACATTTTGAAAATATGTACACCCTTTAAATGCAGAGTGCATTAATCTGCAAATCGCAGATTTAAGTGTAGTTTCAGATTTAATTATTTGATTATAGACTCTGACACCATTAGGTTTTCCTTCAATTTAATGTGGTAATCGACTCAAAATTCAACATTTTAATCTTTGGTATGCCCTAAACTTATTTTTTTCAATTCAGAAGCCGACAATCATGCTAATCTTTTAGTCCTTAGAAACTAAACGCAACACTCACAGGGAGCAGGCGCGGGAGTACGGCATCTGTAATTATATGGAGGACATCACAGAAAGAGCGTGCGTGATTTGGGCTTAAAAGATGCAGTGAAATCGCGCGTCGTCGTCGTAATGGAAGCGTCACAACAACTAACTGCGTGTAGCTGATGCTCTGACAGCGGCGAGTCACACTTGTCAGTCTGATCCCTGCAAGTCTTCGCTTTTATGATTTAAACGAACTTTAATCATCGACTTGATTCGACGAGATTCTATTGAATCTTGCACTGGCACGCCATTGCACTCAACGAGCGTGCATAACAACAAGACCAGAAATCAATTCTAATCTATATATATAAAAGAAAGTCGTGTTAGTTACTTCACTTATAACTCAAGAACGGCTGAACCGATTTAGCTGAAAATTGGCAGGGAGGTAGTTTAGAGCCAGGAGAAGGACATAGGATACGGTAGGGTAGGGTAGGGTAGGGTAGGTAGGTAGGATAGGGTAGGTAGGTAGGGTAGGGTAGGTAGGTAGGGTAGGGTAGGTAGGTAGGGTAGGTTAGGTAGGGTAGGTAGGTAGGGTAGGGTAGGTAGGTAGGGTAGGGTAGGTAGGTAGGTAGGGTAGGTAGGTAGGGTAGGGTAGGTAGGTGGGTAGGGTAGGTAGGTAGGGTAGGGTAGGTAGGTAGGGTAGGGTAGGTAGGTAGGGTAGGGTAGGGTAGGTAGGTAGGGTAGGGTAGGTAGGTAGGGTAGGTAGGTAGTAAGGGTAGGGTAGGGTAGGGTAGAGTAGGTAGGTAGGGTAGGGTAGAGTAGGTAGGTAGGTAGCGTCGGGTAGGGTAGGTAGGATAGGGTAGGTAGGTCGGATAGGGTAGGTGGGTAGTAAAAAGTGCATTGCAACGCATGCTGGGTACAGCTAGTCTTAAATATTGTGTCATTATATAGAAAAACGAAGTCGGAATGTTTTTGTTTTGTTCCGGGTTATTGAAACTTGCTACTTATTCCGGGTTCGACGTTCGTGATAAAACGTGAAATTACTTTTGTTATAACTTTTCTAAAGCGTCCACAGCTGGTTAGGTATTATTCATAAAACCTTGAGTTTAGTGAGGTCAGTTACAACATGGTGCTCATTTACACTGATCAATCGTCTATACTAGAACAAGTTAAGCGAACTCAAGTAAGTTAAAATATACGTTTATTTTTAATAAAAGTATTAAATAAAACAATTAAAATAACAAGAAAAAGTGGCAACCTCTCACAGCAAAACCACAAGAAAAATCTATGCGCGACCATGCAATAACTTCTATTCTACAAAGAACAGAACAAAACGACAATATAAGTATAAGTAAAACAATATATAAGTACCTACGTGTCGAATTGACCCTCCGTCTTTTTCGTCGGTTAAGAAGCTGATCGAGTGCCTTCTTAAGGTGAAGGCGTCAGAGTAGCGCCATTTTTTTTTTTTTTACTTTTTTGCACTTTGCTAATCAGTGTCCGGTTGTAAGTTGATTAAAACATGGTTTGCGCCGTAGAAAATAAGGCTTTACAGAGTTGTTACCATTAAAATCAGCAATACAAACCTCTAAGTTCATTTAAACCCATTGAATGACTCTGTCATAAAATAGGAATATCCTTAGAGCTCCTCCCTTCGGCTCTTTAGTCAATTGATCAAATGACTAATTCAGTATTTTGTATTATTTTTCTTAGTCGATTGATCCCGCTGTCAAAGATGAACAAAAAATGTCTTTGAATTTCGAATTTAAGTACAAGTGTGTAGAAAAATGTTAAGAGTTAGGTTGTAAAATAATACATTCTTTGACATGAAAATAGCAACTCAGTTGCCCGAGACCTGCGTCTGCTTGATATTATTATAAAATATTACTTTCCTATTAATTATTTTGAACGGAACCCTAAAACTTCTAAAATAAAAGGAGCCTATGTTAATCCTTATAGCATCAGCTATCAGCCAGTAAAAGTCTCATCAAAATCAGTCAGCCGTTTCGTGCCAGAACAAACACAGACAAAAAAGTATACACCGTGTAAATCACCTCATCACGAAGCCGTCAACCAAGCATTCTGTACATGAAACTATGTAACTTTACGCAAAAATTATTGCTGGGAAACGACTTTTTATTGGGGGGTGTAAAATCATGTTTTGTGGTAGAACTCAATGTAACGCACTCAAAACATTGTGCTGATGGACGGGTTGAATAGTACGGGGGTCGCGGAGGTGTTTAAAGTAAAAATCTTACATTAAAAACTTGTATTTAAAAAAATACTTGTCAAAAAGTTGGAACTTTGACCCCTAATATCTCCGTAACTAGAAGGTTCCCAGGTATGGTGTAGAACAAAAAAATGATCGCAATGACAGGGAGAACCAGTGCCTTTCGGCTTCGTTAAGAGGTGTTTTACACCCTTTATTTTTGTTAAAAGTACTTTGTATACTTTTATTGAGCAGCGGTGGCCCAGTGGTAGCAGCCCCGACTTACGAGCAGTAAGTCGTGGGTTCGAACCCAGGCAGGCGCAATACTTTGCGTAATTTATTTCATCACCGCTGCTCTCAAAACGGTGAAGGAAAACATCGTGATGAAACCAGCATGTCCTAGAACTAATAATTTGAAGACATGTGACATCTACCAACCCGCACTGGGCCCGCGTGGTGGATTACAGCCCATTCCCTCTCATAGAGAGGAGGCCTGCGTCCCAGCTGTGGGAACATTATAGGCTGATGATGATGATACTTTCATTGACACTATTTTATATTTTTATATTGAGATAAAAACTAAAACTCCTCAACATACTAAAAAAACGGCCCACGGGCATTGTGGCATGGAGCACATAGGAAGTGAGAGCGAGCGAAGCGAACTCGGGACTTGTACCCCGACCCGGACAGGTTAGGTTCGAAGGTGAATAGGGGAAAAGTGCATATTACGAAATATTAAATAGATTCCTTATACTTTTAGGAATTGTTCACATTTCCTAAGAATTGCATACAATGACGGATTACACACTTTTTCGTTAGCATCCTATACATATATATAAAATTCTCGTGTCACAATGTTAGTTACCATACTCCTCCGAAACGACTGAACCGATTTGTATGAAATTTTGTGTGCATGTCGGGTACGTCTGAGAATCGGCCAACATCTATTTTTCATACCCAAAAAAAAAACTCCAGCTGTTAGTATTATATACTTACATTTGTATCAAAATGAGATATTTAAACACTGATTGCATATTAATTAGAAGACAAATAAAACATAGCCTAAATTAAACATAATCTTTAAAATCATTTTACGCTATATAATATATATATTAAACGATTTTAAAGGCTATATAATTATTTAATTTGTATAATTTGTTTACTACGTCTACGTCCCTTATAATATACATAGACGAGTAGGCATTTGTCCTGCAACAGGACAACATACAATGATGTGCCTTCTACAGTTAGTAGATGGGCGTCCGCGTCCCAGAACAACACAGTATAAGTTGCAACAAGTATTTTGGGCAACTACAAGACCATTCCCGGTGGCGGGGAAGCGCGCGGGATGTCCGGGGGCGAGACGGGCGTGGGGCACGGCACCGCCACGCGCCAGCTCTTTGTGAGCCGATGCAGCCGATCGATAGCTGGAGCGCCACGCGGCCTCTACACGCGCCGATACCCATGTACATTTATATTTAACAACTATAAGTACTATAGAAGACTGTGCCCAACTTCGATCCATTCTGAAGACTGGGTCCCCTTATTATAGCTACTGCGAGCTGGACAGTTCCGCAGCAGATCGTTAGCCTTCAAGTTTTAATCCAAGGGAGCAACAACGCATCTAATCAACGAAAACGAATGATGTTTACGAATATTATTTCAAATAAAACCTAGATCTGCCCTCCATTTATACATATATTAGTAATAGCCACTTTTATTAAGAAAAACTTTAAACTGTTTAATTTTGATAGAAAAGAGCGCCGCAAAACTAAGATAATTCTACCAGCACCTAGATTAGAAATGTATAAAATAGGCCAGAATACCGAAACATACAGATATACAATAAATTACTTGATAATATACGGTCCACGAAAACACTATGTGTATTTAAAGCAAGATTAACCATTGCTCTTAGAAAAATGTTACTTTATCAAGTTAGTTTTAAATTATTTTGCTGCGCCCTAACAGGGTCATGTACTCTCTAGTTTTAATCCCTGCTTGTAACTACGATTATGTACATTTTGCATTAAATAAATAAATAATCGTATCGTCAGACAACAGCGTCACTGACAGAAGTGACAAATCAACAAGCTAATAAAACAAAGCAAAGCCACATACGGATAATAATTAACTAAGGTTCAACAGTCATTCGACACGTCGTCAACATCAGCCTAGCCTTTTCCCACCTATTTTAGGATCGGCTTCCAGTCTAACCGGATGCAGCTGAGTAACAGTATTTTATATGAAGCGACTGCCTATCTGACCTCCACAACCCAGTTCGAAGGTAATAAAAAGGCAGGCAAGCAAATACGACGGTTATAGTCATTCGACACACATACTTCTAATTTTCATGGAGCGCATTGATAAGGGCTATGAGTGTGGCCAGAACCAAACCGACTACCCCCCTAATACCAAACAGTGACATCGGAGCCATCGGAGTGACACGTCTCGGTAACGCATTTACCAGGTGCGACTAAGGAATGTCAATTGAGGGAAAGGTTAATAATAGGAATAGATTTATCAGTAGGTAATTTCCGTGCACTATAAAATACTTTATAGCTAGCTTTTGCCTGCAGTAACGCTCGCGTTTCAGAAAACATCCCGCGGGAGAGTTCCGTTCATTTTTAGTGTTCCGTACCCAAACGGTCAAACGGGACCCTATTACTGAGACTTCGCTGTCCGTCCGTCCGTCTGTCACCAGGCTGTATCTCATGAACCGTGATAGTTAGCCAGTTGAAATTTCTACAGATTGTATTTCTGTTGATGCTATAATAACAAATACTACAAACAGAATAAAATAAATATTTAAGGGGGCTTCCCATACAAAAAATAGTGCGTGGAGTCCCTCCGCGCGGAAGAAGTGAAACTTCGTAATACTACACGCATGCGTTCGAGTGTCACGCATTCACTCTCGTTATTTTATTGAGCTTCTAAATAATATTTTATTGTTGTACACTTTTTATTACATAAGTTTATCGAGGTTATTCTACTCATGGAAATTGAGCGAAGGCTGGTCACGCCGAAGAATCGAATGCATGACTGTTTGCACGCCATCTTGCGTACCTAGTAGAACTACGTAGTCACGAATCTTGTAATAGCGCCATCTCTTAGTGGGTAATAGAAAATATTCCCCCTCCATTAGAACGTTAAACTTGTTGGAAGTCGCATAAGAAGTTTCACTTCAAAAAAGAATTTTTTTTGCTCGTTTTTATAAATAATGGTACGGAACCCTTCATGCGCGAGTCCGACTCGCACTTGGCCGGTTTTTTTTTAATTTACAATTAATACCTGCTTGCGGAGTGTGGACCTACCCTTACATATTATTTACTTCCGTAATTACATATTTAAAGAAAATCTTGAAGACTATTTTAGCCTTAAGTTATTGGCATGATATACGTCCAGCATGTTTCAATTTCAAGTCCAAGATGTTTTGATATTCTTTATAATTCTTACCAACTCTTAGGAATCTTTGTCAGGAAGTCATTATGGCTGATGCCTTATTTCCCCAAGTTCCCCGAAGTAAACAAAAAAAAAACAAAATTGTACGACTCAATCTTGACCGAAATCTATGGTAACAGGTGAAATGGTACAGGAATTGTAATGCCTCCTCAAATTTCATAGAGTAGGATCACAAACGTAACTACGTTTAATTTTCGTTCGTTGCCGAAGTTACGTTTCGGAGAAAGAGAGTAGGCCTCCTGGGTCGGGCACATACCTATAGTACGGCACTTCCGATTTCACAAGGCTGTAATTCAGAGCAAGTTGCTGATGGTGGTGGGATGGTGGGTGGTGTAATCCTGGCTACAAGGTCGTGTCTATGCAAGTATTCTTCGTTAGCTAGACGAGAACACCCGGAGATAATGTGACGGAACGATTCGCCTGAACGGTGGCATGCCCGACATATGTCAACCGTGCCATCCTTCACAATAAATGTCCGGTAGTTATTCGTTATCATAGCTTCATCTATATGATGTTTTATTATTATCGCTATTTATAATTTAAAGGGTGTTTGGTGCATCGTTTGCCAAATCGAATAGGCCGAAAGGAGAGGTCATTTGCTAACTCTTCACGCGCTATAACTCATTCCTTGCCTCACCGGGTTTTTTATAATAACTTTTTAATTTAAATTTTGAAAAATTCCAAAATTCAACATTTTAGGTCAAATAAAAAAATAAAAATATTGTTTAGACTTAAAATTTCGATTAAGTTTGATGTGTACTCTTGTATGATTCTCTCAAATTCAAAGTTACTTGCTAGTTACAATAAGTTTATTTTTTAATAGCTCGTAAAGTTTTTTTAAAAGAAAATTAAACTTAAAACTCAACTTTAAATAGCTATAAAAAAAAGACTAAAAGCGATCGGGATCTTCGAATACCTTTAAAAAATTAAATATCTTTTAATTTTTAACTAAATGTGTAATCGAGACACTAGGCTGATATTCGACATTACAGTAAGAACAGTAGTTTTAGCATAAATAACATGCCTCAAGTAAGTAGACAGATACTGTTATGTCACTAGTGCGTAGTGTCCTATCTCTTTCTTAAACAGAAACTTAAAATTAAAAAAACAAAAAAACAGAAATCACAAATCTTGTTCGAGTTGTCCGCCACTGTTGCGAATGCACGCGGGGCATCTTCATCTTATCTCAACTGTAGTTGAGCGTAAACGTATTTCTGCTTTGATAGTCACGAAAGCCGCATCAATGTGTTGGACTAAATCATCCCTAGTCTCAACTTCCGTGGCGTTATTTCTTTGGCTCGTTCTTAGACGTGAAGATCTAACACAGTTAAGTCTGGGGAACGTGGAGGTCATGAAATAGCCATCCCAAAACACCGAAACAGACTTTCCCTTATTGTTAGCTGAGCTGCTAATTTTCCGTGTAGACATCTCTTTTGTATTCCAACAAGACGGTTGTCCCGCTCACTGGAGTTTAACTGTCAGGGAGTACCTCAATCATACGTCAGTTTCCAGAATCATGGATTGGGAGGGATGGCCCTATTCTATGGCCTCCACGTTCCCCAGACTTAACTTCGTAAGATTTTTACGTCTAGGGACGAGCCAAATAAATTTTCTACGCCTTGGAAATCGAGACAAGGGAGGATGTAGTCCAACACATAGATGTGGCTTTTGTGACTATCAAAGCAAAAATACGTTTACGCACAACTACAGTCGAGATAAGACGAAGATGCCGCGCGTGCATTCGCAACTCGAACAAGATTTGTGATTTCGGTTTTTTTTTTTAAAGTGAAACATTTATTACATCGTCTCAAACTTTTTCGTCTGTGTGTTGCATGTCGCGTGACGCTCGGCCGCGGAGTAGGGATAAAGTATCCCTACTCCGCGTTTTATACCCTTAATGGAATATTGTTCCAAAAATTTTTAGTTTAATGTCTATAGTGTGAAAAAAAGTTTTACTTTTACCGTGGTTTCATAAAACCACACAATCCTTTTTTTTTTAATTTCAAATTCTTGAAACTTTGGTTCCTATTTAAGAAAGAGATAGGACACTACGCACTAGTGACATAACAGTATCTATCTACTTCCTTGAGGCATGTTATTTATGCTAAAACTACTTACTGTAATGTCGAATATCAGCCTAGTGTCTCGATTACACATTTAGTTTAAAATTAAAAGATATTAAACGTTTTTTTGGGCATATTGCATACCGTTGGAAAGGGGACAGATTAGAGAACTTTTTACAGGTATTCGAAGATACCGATCACTTTTAGTTTTTTTTTTTTAATAGCCATTTAAAGTTGAGTTTTAAGATCATTTTTCTTTTACAAAAACTATACGAGCTATTAAAAAAGAAAGTAATTGTTCCTAGCAAGTAATTTTGTATTTGATAGAATCATACAACACTAGACATCAAAATTAATTCGAAATATTAAGTTTAAACAAATTTTTTATTTTTTTATTTGACCTAAAATGCTTGAAAAAAATGAGTTTTAGGGCGTAAAGAGATAGCAAATGACCTCTCCTTTCGGCCTATTCGATTTGGCAAACGATGCACCAAACACCCTGTATATGCTTTAAAAAGCATTACAAATTGTAGCAAACACAAAACAACCACAAAGAGAAATTCGGGTTGTGGCTAGTTTGATTTTCGACCCCAACGCGTTCTGAGCATTTTTCAAACAGTCAACACCGGATGTTATACTTACTTTTAAGGAACAAAACGATGTTGATGTGTAACGTGAAGTCAAAATGAAAATCCAAGATGGCAGATGTGAAACTTTTCCCCCATAGTCCAATAACACATAAAGAAAATATGTCTTCCAAAATAAAGTTTATTTTAACTAGTTACCAATTTTATTTTATTTTAAAACTTTTGGAGATGTCAGTACGAGGAATGATCAACTGTGAACTTTACAAAAAAAATATTAATTTTACATTTTGGGGAACATGGGAATTAATGGAGGTAAAATCAGTTTGGGGAACTTGGAACTTGGGGTCATCATAGGGCATCAGCCGTCATTATGACTCACTATAACAGAGTGTACATTTTTGCCGCAGTAGAAATATACGCTATATATTAGATGGAACGAGTATGGGAACGTAATGCTCATTGCAAACATAACTGAACCCGGATAATCACAATTGATGTTCACACAGACGCGAGACGTTTCACATTACTTACTTTGCTGCTTTGAGTTGATTAACTGTTTTGAGAACTGCCCACGCGTTTCCTTACCTGGAAACAAAAGAAGGTAACATTTAAAATAGATTCGAATGCGCATCTTTGGGAATTTTATAATGAGTAACTCGCAATAAATACCTATTTAATTGTTCACTTCACAGAAAAACAAAACAGAATAAACATTATGGGTTTCCCTATAAAACAGAATTAAATTAATTAGTGTTAGGGATAAAGGAACCAGCACAGTTTACACAAACGAGGAAATTGGCATAATTATTAACTAAGTGCCAAATGAGTATTCAAGATGAATGACTAGTTCATTACTGATGATGAGCCACGCTGTCGTTATGGTATTGCAACACAATAACAACATTGAAAAACTGTTATTGTATTCTTTTAACAAATTATACATTATGCTTATAAATATTTCGAAAAGCGCATAATATGCATAGCTTGTCAGGGAAAGGTTATGTTTACAGTGGTGTAAGACTAAAGATAGAAGAATAACTTAATGACGTGCGAACAAAGTAAAAAGGGCTCAGGTTGACCCTCGAGACAAGCACACGAGCCAGTGGATCGGGAACTTGGGAGCACTCGCGCGTGTGAGCGTATTTTGGGCACTGGGCTTATCGATTACTGGAGGGTGACCACGAAGAACAATGATATTAATACGCAACGTGTAACTACTGGAAATTAGGTTATTGTACATACTAGTTAACATTAAGAAAATCGTCGTTCAAACTAGGTCACTGGATTAGTTCCTGGAACCAGAACATCCAGAAGTGCAAACTCGTTAATGTCTATAACCCTTTTTTAATACATATATCTATGCTATAACCTAATACGTCACATGCATCCTGAATTCCTGAGGTTTTTAAAATGGATGTGGCAGAATGATGTTTTTAAATCCGAATTTGATTTTGCAACGATTTCTTGTAGCAGAAAAGGTGTTTATTGTTTACTTGATATTCTGCCACATTATAAATATTGATATTGTTACATTTTGACGTATTAGTAAATCATTGTTCATATACTTGTGTATTGGTCAGAGTCGCGTGAAACCAAACCGTTTAAGGCAGTTTGATTTCATGTGGAACATTCGAATAACATGATAAAAGAGTGCGTTCCGTAACAGCGTATTTGTATCTATGTCGTATGAAGTGCAGCGTTGCTCAGGTTGTGTGCTCAGCTAATAACTTTTATCCCATATTTCAAAACTAGGTACTGTATGTTTTTAGAAAACATGTTTTCCGCTTTGCCTTGCCTCTGACTGCGTGTATTTAGCATGACTCTACTAGATGGAGATGACACATAGCATACGGAAATCATCACTTTCTAACTGCCTACAGCCAATAAATTTATCAAATAATACACCTACGTTGTATGCGTTGCCAGAATTATTGCTCATCGCCACGACCACTATATTTGCAATCACACTATCGCCATAAAGTACTAACTACCAAATAATTGCTGGAAACGGTATACGACCGACGATACTAAGGCAATTTTATTTGGCAAAATTATTGCGACATATTTTCACAATAGGTTGTACAGCATGACATCAAAACAAGACATCTTATCAGTACGAGTACCTACTTAGGTATAAAAATAATGAGCATTACATTTATCACATCTCATATTTAACTACACGTACTATTTAAACAGAAACAATCGTAGACCTGTGCCTATACTGTGGCCGTAGTGTGAAAAGATTGATTACACTTTAAAGCCAATATTCGGTTAGGTAACCAATTTAAATTCCGCCATGAAACAATTATCTGCACGGCCAGATTAAGTTCCCCACAGATCCTCGTTTGCGTCGCCGCGCCGTCGTTGAGGGTGCTAAATAAGATATCACCGTCAGCCGCCATCGACATCGTGAGGCTTGCAGCAGCCTATGTTCGACGAAGCGTGTCTTATTTGCGAGGGGACGAGATCCGATAACGCGGCTGATAGCGGAAGGGTAAATAAATAGGATAGGGATAATCAAGACTTCAACGCGAGCGGAAAATGTTCCGATCAGGCGACCGAGGAACTCTTGAAAATATTCGTGACAAGATCGCAAATCACTAATATTTACAGCAACTATAGTCTGAAATAAGTTTTACTTGGATTGCAGCTAAATTCTTATTCAAGCTGACGTTCATTACCAAGAAGAAGGAAAGTAATGTGGCAAAGTTGCAGTGCAGTTATCACTTTATGCCCAGAACGAATTCGGTTGGTCAAGACAAACAGATAAATAAACAAGAACGAAAATGAAAGACAACGTCGAGATCATTGTGATATCAAGATTGATACCTCGTTCGCTCAACGTTGAACGGCAAACGACGATTATAAATAAAAGATAATCTTTCAAAGATTCAAAAGAGAAACGACCTGACGACTGTGATCACTATGGCCACCTAGTGGGTCCAAGTAATTTCACAAGACGTAGGTACCATCGATACGCAGCCGCGCAGGAAGAATAACCATTAAGTTTTTAACTTGAAATAGCGATATAGGGGAAGATGAACCAGTGGAGTTTAAGGTAATTGCAGTGTCAGAGCTCGCAGCACGCCACTGCAGCTGGCGCGCGGCGCGTCGCGTCATCGTGCTCATCCCGCGCCCCCGCACCGCGACACTCGCGTGTGAGCAACACTCTGAACACTCGCTCCAATAAACAAACAATTAATTTACATTGTTATTTAATTTACATTCTTTGCCATTACGAAACGATTAAACATCACAGATGTGATACAGAGAGTAAAAGGGGACAGAACTACCGTCGCCCATTTTTAATTGCGGTGCGAGTTTTCAAAGTTCGTTTCACAAAGGATGTTGGCGGGATCCCGTGTTTCGGGAGACTGGCTGCTGCGTCGACAAGGAGAGAAACGCAACTCTGCTTACTGTTGCTGACCAAGTGTGTTGTGGAGAATTTGACACCGAGGGTGCTGACCAGGAATGCGCATTCGCTGCACGCTGGTGGAGTTGCGATGGATACTGAATGGCTGAATGACTCATTGCTAGCGAGAATTTGAGGAAGTGATGATGTCGTCATTATGTACTTGCTGCACGAAGGCTCTACTGCCGGTTACATCGGGGTTTGAAGGTATAAGAAACAGGGTGGAAAGCTTATCATTCTCCATGAAGAAGGGAAAATCTTTAGACACTTGGTCCTTGTTTTAAAAAAAAAAACTTTTTCCGCTTCTGATAGGTATTATAAAATAACATGCACAATTTTGAACACAAAGCGACACAGCAAGCGATCTCAACGACCTTCCAATACTTTTCGAATGACTACTCAACGGCTGTCTAGTCCCCACTTCTCTTATTGTCCAGTCAGCAACACATGCGAATTTGCATCTTAATTCGTAAAGCGTAAGGTCTTTTTGAGAACATAAACTATACATTGAGCATGAGTCACCGAGTGGAAGAGAACGATCTCGGGCCGTAACTGTAATGTTGTTTTAGCCGTAACTGTAACCCAATGAGCCAGATAGTACACGAAACAGATGGTCCGGTGACCGCTTTGATGTCCGCTAGATTACGATATTTAACAACGCTTGCTGTTTCACTTAACTGTAACGCGTACGCGTCGAATATATGCAAAACAAAAAAAAACTGCCAATATAAACGTTCTTAGAGATGATTATGCAAGAAACAGGCCATACCACAGATTTACAAGCTCAAAATTGTTGCGTACTGACTAAATATTAAACGTTCAATAACTCGTGTGACGAAAATATTGACCACTTTTGAACTTGGCCACATTAAACAAGTGTTACTTGCGATCATTCCAACAACTTCTTATTTGTGTCAAAGTCTGTTAAGACTAAACTAATTTGGCTGTGGATGTCAAACCCAACTCAACATTCAACGATTGTAACTATAAGCAACGTTGGGAGTGTTGGGACCAACGAGAGGACATTTTAGTGAACGTAACACCTACCCAGCATCCTACCTCCTATTCTAAACCTACTCATCATCTTCCTGTCCTTGTCCCTAAACAAAAATGTTAAAACCTGATACCTGTACCTGTGCTCAAAATAAAGGGTAGGGTCCAAAGGTCGGGTAAGGGTAAGATAAAATCTGCAAAATTTTATTCTCGGTAAACTGAGATATACGAGTATTAAGACATTTTAAATGTATTCGACACCTAAAAAGTACGCATTTTGAATATGTGGAACTGGACTGATTATTATTAACGTTTATTTGATTAAAGTAAATAGGACAACGTGGCGTCCAATCATGAGGGACAGTCCAAAGTATTGGTTGGTGAGTACGCGAGAGTTGTGCACTGACCCAGATGAGAGGCGCGGGCGCCGCAACTCCCGCGCATTGCCGTTTATTAGAGGACCCCGTACCACACGCGGCCACGTCACGGGTGAATACACCCGGCTGCTAACGACATCGTTACACACAACACTTCTGCCAACATCCTGTAGTCGCTAAATCTAAACGTACCGCGGCGCCGACAATATCAACAACCATATTGATGACGTTTTAATTGGTAGATTATTCCGTTCTTTTACTTGTAAATTGGAATGTGTTTAGAATGCATACCATTGATTGCCTTTTTCTTTTCAAAGCCTGCATAATGATGTTTTGTCTGAAAACAAACAAACAAGAGCGGAGTGTGCGCCGCGCGCCCGCGCCGGCCACGGAAGAGACAACTAATGGCTGTGATCTTGAGGAGCTGGTTGCTTGTGTTAAATACATAAATAATGCTACTCGACATAGTACCGCAGACGTGGAAATGCAGTCCAGGAAACCTGTGGCTGGGATGAGCAGGCTGTTCAGGTCGCGCTCACTACTAGATCGCCGGACTCCGAAGAAGTCAAGAGCTCCTCTCTTGACTTCTTCGGAGTCCGGCGATCTACAGAGCGGATGACCAGCAGCAACCATCGACCTACAAGGCCTACATTGGATTCCAACACCGATATTGAATTTCATTTTTAGGAATTTATTTAGATTATACTTTTAATGTTTTAACTTTTTACATTTTTATAATTTACACTTACTTTCGGTTACTACTATTAATTTTATTACATCTTATACTTCTTTAATAATTTCTTGCTTTGTACTAGTGATTCTTACATGGTCATATCCTCCTGATCTTTTGCTTGGGTTAGGAGTATGTACGGTCTACGTACATTGAACTTACATCTAGCTGACAAGGCGAATCAATAGGTTCACTTGTCACAACAAATATTACGACTTACTTAGTGTGCAACTAACCAACGCGCGAACCAGACATACATGTAGGAATCACCAACCTTTACGGTGTACGACACTAGTACTAAATAAAGTTTTGGTGAACTATACTCGCTTCTTAACACACAAACAGTTATAGTGTACAGTTCAGCAACTAATCTAAACCGTACATTCGTTAATTAGATATTGAGAAGTTATTAGTAAAGTCAATTAGTGAGCTCAAGACAAGCAGCCATGCTATTTTATATCAATTATTTACTAAGTGAGCAAATAGGAGTAACGTTATCATCATCATCATCGGCCTATAATGTTCCCACTGCTGGGACGCAGTCTTCCTCTCTATGAGAGGGAATGGGCTGTAATCCACCACGCGGGCCCAGTGCGGGTTGGTAACGTTATATTTTGGTGTAATGCTACTGTTTGATGTTCTACCTTATACATTATAAGGTCCAGGTATAAAATAACGGGTTTACACAGTTTGGGACTATAATAGTCTATCTAAGCACATCTTTCTATAATAGATTCAATAAGCAATTGCCACAGTGACCTATATACCTCGATAAAAAAATACATTATTAACAGCTTTCAATGTTTTACTTCCTTTTTGGGTCAGGTTTTTGTTCGGGCTGAGTCGTGAAACGGCACTCACTGGCTGCTACATTATCACATGAACAAACTATTGCGCAGCCAGCAACAGGTCCCCTCGACGCGTCCCGCTACTAAAATAGCGTTACACGAAGGGAGCGGTACCATTCTTCAACGCGTGCAATTGATTCAACCTTCATATGCTCCTACACACATAATACATTACCAAACTAATAATAATAACTATAAACCACGCAGATTTTTGGAAACAAACTGTTCTGTACCTACTCCAAATCTAGATTCCCTGTAGATCAGTGATTGAATATTGGTGAACAACACAACTACATTATACAGAAAAGGTCAACGTTTTACGTGTTTGCTCGCCATACTAATATGAAATCAAAATTTGTTTATTAAGTCGCTATTGACCTAAATGCGCTCAAGTATTTCGCATCAACAATCCGCAAGGCCAGTACCTGCAGAGGGCAGTTACTGTAACAAAAGGGAAAGTTTGCTTCGGTCTCTGCGAGATCTTTCAAACTATTGGACTAACAATATATCATTATATGCACTGAAGTCCGATGATAATTATTAGACTTATCGGTTTGTTTGTACATATTATGTAAGTCGTGACGCAACTCGGCAATTTTTCCAAAGGGCCGGAAAAGCGGATCCAACGCGCACCGTTCGGGATTCGGGTCGAGAGCCGGGCGCCGCGGCGCAGTGCAGGTGCGACCTACATCCGGGCTGCAGGGCTGCATCGCCCCGCCAGCACGCCACCGCTCACATTGCTGCCTTTTAGCAACACGCTTTGCTTTATTTAATAAACAAAAACCACTTGACCTACTGCCACTGACATTATAATTATCTCTTACATTAAGAATTTATTAATTGTGGGAATTATACGCTTTGCAATAATTGTCGGTGAATTCCAACTTGAAATTAAAGGAGCGTGACGTGCCAGTACGCAATGATGACCTTCATTTTTTATGTAATTTCTTAAAATTACATAAAAAATGAAGGTCATCATTGCGTAAATTCGGTGCTCATATGTTATGCACCTTAGTGCATAACATATGAGCACCGAATTTCTCAAAATAACGTTTTATTTTTGTTGCCTTAACAATTCGCTAAAAGGACCAAACAACGTTAACTATTAATCGGCTTAACCAATCGTTAACTATTAAGGCTTATAATTTCCAAAGAGCCGTTCATTCGGCTACCATAAGGAGCATCTTGTATAGCTAACATTTGCACAAAAAGCGGAAACCCAAGTTTAATGACAACTCTTTGAATGGGTTAGCCCTATTTTTCAGACCAACCTTCAAAACCCTTTCGATGCAAAGGGTATAAAAATATTCACTGTTTGCGTTCACTAACCCTTGCATTGAGTAAAGGTTATCCTTTATCCATTATGCAATAGCTGTACAGTTTGAAGGGGTTTATTTCTTCACGAACTTTAAAATCTATATGAGCCTATGTTAGTGATATTAATTAAAATATACCGTGCATAACATTTCTTAGAAGTTCGAAATGATCCGTAAACTTGAATGCTAAAACATTGAACGATATATTTGTAGATTCAGCTTTAAAGGAGACTCTGAATTTAAAGAAAAAAAACTGTGCGTGTGGTAGTTTCAGTGACAGCTGTTTAATGAGTTCACACGGGCGTGACGTCGAGCTGCGCGCCGCGGTTATTTGCAGTTCTGACAAAGTGTACGCGTTGCCTATCTCATTCAAGTGTGTTACATGCACGCGCACAATATTCCGTCATTCATTACCACAATACATATCGCCGCTGAAAATATTACTGAAAGTATTATCCACTGTAATATTGATACCGCAAAGGGCCAATAAAGCTATTGCATATAACTCAACTTTTGTGTTTTTTTTATCATATTCGGCGATTGTGGTCATCTAAACTTGTACTTTCAGTTTTCTTTACCTAGTGCTGAAACGTGAAGCGTCACGAAGAAAAACACTTTCCACTGCGTAAGTCCTGAAAAAGTACTAGGCGAGCATGAACCGATAGAAGTTATTGTTATCAGTGACGGCGAGGGCGGGGCGCGGCCTGGTGCGGGCGGGGCGAGGCGGCCTTCATGACGTCGCTGCATCAGTGGTAACGTTGACTACAGCACGCGACCATATCTTATCAGTGGCGGCGGCCGAGTAAAACATCATTGTCATCGATAACCTCTGCACGGATATGAAAACCTAGTAGTATATGCGAAAATGTTATCAAAATTCACCAAATTCCACCGATTTTGCATAAACATTAATTACATTTTAATAATTCCTGGATAAATATAATTGATTTGCATAAGAGTAGGTTTATCATATTTTACATGTTTTTTTTTAGAATGGCTTAAATTAGTTTACGCACACCTTTAACACGTAAATACGAGCCCAACGTATCGACGTGGGTAGGATTGATATTGTTTATCAGCTCCCAGTAGGTCTATTAGAGATTATTAATGAATCGTTTAGTAAGCCAAATGGATTTTTGATAACCCTCGTGATATTTTTATCACGCTTATATCACTTCACTTGCCCTGTACCAAACAATGTAATCAAAGCCAAAGTGTGAGGCAGAGTTGTACCTTAGTACACAAACATTTAGTGTACTATTAGTTACAGCTCTGCCTCACACGTTGGGGATAACGGGCATGATGATAGTTATGTTTATGATCAAAACTAATCATATGACCCTAAACTTCAGGGGTTTACTAGTAGCCATTGAAGAGTTCCATTATACACCTCCTGGCTCATGGAGGCAGGAGGTGATTACTACAACTCTTTGGTGGCATATAGTAAGAGTGTCCTTCGAGATTGGACTCATATGTATAGTTGGTGAGCCGATAAGATTGTATTTGTTGTTGAGGGTCTGATTATGAGAGCCAGAAGGTGGATAGTGAAACTCAAAATATACAATTTTAGGGCGTGATAAAACGATTGTTTAAGTTTTTTTTTACTCCTTTTATTTAAGTATTTAATTTCTTTTTACATTCTTCTAAAAAAAAAAACAAAAAAAAATGCAGCCCACTGGTATCGGTAATCGGGATTTACTAAGAAAGGCTTACTTCATTTATTATTATTTTATGAACCGGTTACCACTTCAACGCAAGCTGCATACATTGCTAGCATTTGTAAAGCTGCCTATCGGAAATGATAAGACGCGAGGATGTTGACCCAGCGACCGCGCACGGGTTCACGCACTACTGTACAAGTTACTGATGTATGGTCGGACTAAACGTATAAGGTGTCGACGTGTCAAGGATCGTTCCCTAAACGTCCTAAAACCGAATCACTTTCTAAATCGCACCGCAAAAATAAACAATTTCCATTTCATTTATCTCTGAGTAATAACTAGTGTACGTTGAAGTAGGTACCCAGTGATATGTTAGCTGGTTAGCACTATACCGGTAATGTTCGGCACCTAGCCGGTAAATAAAAGTTAAGTCGTGTCATGCGCTGGCGCGTCGGCCTGCACAAGTGCACGCCGCGGCCGCACCGCAGCCGCCAGCTGTGTAAACAACTTCCGCTCAGAGTGCTTCACTACGGTGAATCTTAATCTCAAGCTCCCAGATAACTTCACACTCGCTCTAACCTTCATGACTAATTACGTAAGTATTACTTCACCGTGACGGTGCTGCACATAGCGTAGTAGTACCGTACCATACTTAGTATTATTATGGTATCGGTGTATACCCACGATAGAAGACGGTGCGGGCCAGGTGTGCTTTTTTATTTTAAATCTGAATTTAATGATTAATATTTATTTAACCATACATTTTGGATATTTAATTATTTATAAGGTATCTACGTACAGTCTAATGGCAATACTGGCGAGTGAGATATAATATTACTGCGACATCCTTCCCGCCAGTGCCGGTTGTTCGCTGTAGCTACTACTAGCTGTAACTCTCGTTACGACGAGGATGTGTAGTAATTTGTTCTCAATCTGCACGCAATAAGTACTTCAAACACTTGTGGACTTTATAAGGAATGTAATAAGATCTAGTTTGAACTGTGAAAGGTGCAGCATGATTAGCGAACATTTGAACAATGCAGTTCGGAACAGAACGCTTATCTTATTTGTTTTGGGGTCAACCAGTTCAGGCGCCCACGCTCCGCCGCCGCGCCGAGACAACTTGCTGCTTGTCTTCATATCGCGCGTATTGTCAGACAAAGATCATAACGTAACTTGTAACTACGTCACAGCGAACGAACTCAACCACCTACTGGGGGAGCGGACCACGAGCCCACGATACGATACTCCATTGTAATTTCTTATGAAGTTAATTTACTTAACAATAGCTCTAAACATGTAGGTAAGTAAACGATGTTATTCTTTTGCAATGATAGTGTTGGTGTCTGTTTCTGAACACAAGGAGGATATAACAAGAGAACAGTTTATAATACCCAGTTGTATTGGTAAGGGAGTACCGAGCTACTCCATTACGAGCCTGAACTCACTCACAGGCAAATCAAGTTGATGTTTTCTTCTCAAATGCTGTGCTTGCTTACACTGTATTGCTAAGCGCAGTTTTTGTCAGTACTAGCGACACAATTTTTACGGCTTTAGAAGCGAATTATTCTTCACAATGATTGAAGAATAATTCGCTTGACTTGACATTGACAAACAGGCAAGCAATAAAAATAAGTTGTCTTATGGTAGGTAATAATTGTTATAAGTATGGCACTTATAATTTTTTTTTTTACATACAGGCCGATTTATTTAAGTGGCCCTGGATGGCCAAATCCAAAATTATGAGGAATAGCGAAAAAAAATACTCAAAGGGGTCTCGAGCCCGATCTTAATGAAAACAAAAACTGCACTGTAAGATTTTTTGAAAATCAATATTCCTAGCCAGGAACCGAGCCCATTGATTTTAGAGAAAAAAAACATACTAACACACATATATTATTACACCATTCGATATTGTCGTTAATGGCGTTTTGACAAAATCGTTTCAATTTCTGCATCGGAACCGACCAAGTGGTCGTTCACGAAGGGTTCCGTACCATTGTTTTATAAAAAAATCACTTTTTTGTATGGGAGCCCCTTAAATATTTATTTTATTCTGGATTTAGTATTTGTTGTTATAGTATCAACAGAAATACATATTCTGTAGAAATTTCAACTGGCTAACTATCACGGTTCATGAGATACAGCTTGGTCCCGTTTGACCCTTTGGGTACGGAACCCTAAAAAGTATATATATGTTAGAGATTTTAATAGTTATTTAATTTATTCAAATGGCAGCACCGCGTGAACATCATAGACGACTTCAGACTTGTCTTTGTCGAAGCTGTTGTATGTCAGTATTATCTGTCAGTAGTGCGTTCGTCTAGTTTTTGGAGTCTTCTTGCTCCTGAGACAGCGCCTGTGCCGGTCGTGCGCACTGATTGATATAATAATATCATGTCGGACACCAATATCGAGCACGTGGACGCTAATCCAATTGAATCTGCGACATATATATATTAATAAGGATGACGACGTCATTTAACCCGAAAAAAGATGAGGAGAGGCGTTAAAATGTATTGTTGGAAGCTGGTTCTAGGCAATCATCATCATTTTCATGATATTGGTTCCACGGCTCCACAGCATTGCATACTTGTTTATAAGCGATGCGAAATCGTTTACTTGACCAACTGAGACTCCCCACCTGTAGCAAACTGCAATCGTAGGACCCGTTAACACATAGATGGAAGAAAACTGGCGTTGTGTGCTTCTCCGATGAACCTCGTTTTGCTATGAAGCGATACCTCTGGGCGTCAAGAACGTTTAAGATTTTCAGAAAGTTTATCTATATAGTGAGGGAACAATAATGAGATGGGCCAGTATTTGGCCGATCAGAGGCAGTTGCCATGCTCAGATTTACGCGGAAAAGATTGTTTCAGACGCATCATCCCTTTGAAATTTCAGACAGACCTTTAATGTTATTTATTTGTTGGTATTTATATATAGATCTGCATGGCTTTGTAATAATTCAATATGTTCGGTAGTAGTCCTGTTACTTTACCTATTATTCGATATATTAAATTCTGTGTCATATCCCCAATATATGTAAAATATAAATAAATACAAAATAAATAAAGGGTGTAAAACACCTCTTAAAGAAGCCGAAAGGCACTGGTTCTTCCTGTCATTGCGATCATTTTTTTGTTCTACACCATACCTGGGAACCTTCTAGTTACGGAGATATTAGGGGTCAAAGTTCCAACTTTTTGACAAGTATTTTTTTAAATACAAGTTTTTAATTTAAGATTTTTACTTTAAACACCTCCACGACCCCCGTACTATTCAATCCGTCCATCAGCACAATGTTTTGAGTGCGTTACATTGAGTTCTACCACAACACCCCCCAAAAAAAAAGTCGTTTCCCAGCAATAATTTTTGCGTAAAGTTACATAGTTTCATGTACAGAATGCTTGGTTAACGGCTTCGTGATGAGGTGATTTACACGGTGTATAATATAGGTAATAATAATATAGGTAAACAATAAATTTCGGATAAACCTAAATTGCTTCTAAGGCCATAGAAGTACAGTACAGACAATAGTACTGCTAAAGCTTTCCAGCAGTCACTGATAGTCTATGTCAATATATCGGCATGCATGACCTTGGCACACATCACACAGTGCACCGCAAACACAAACACACGCTGGCCCGAATTAGAAAGTGTGCGAGCGCACTGCACTCTTCGTCTGTACCACTAGCGCCTGTCCACAGCTAGCTAGTGAGCCGCTGCGTGCCAGCCATGTGTGCCATGTGAGTACTTTACAGTACAAACACTAAGCAACTATTACAGTCATGCCAACAAACATCCCGAAACAAAAATACTCAAGAGCTATTTTTATGTCGTCTTCTCTAAAGATATATGTAACAGGAAAGCGGAAAATAACCACTCACATATTGAGATGGAAAAGTAAAGCATAGGTATTACACCAACTTTAATACCATAGGCACAAGGCCTAAAATTGTAAAAGGTTAACACTGATTATGGAAGAAAACCGAATCGAATCGTTCGCGGATCTGTTCGTTTCTGAGAAATTTAGTTGTAAAATTGTCTGTATGAGCAATAGTCAGATGGATTGAACAAAGAGTCGATATGTGCATCAAACCAAGTGTCAGCGAGGCGTGAGCCGCAGATGACTGACCAATACCCGTGCATCGCGATTGCAGCCTCTCACTCGAATAACAAACGCATCGTTTTTATGCTTATCTGTCCATGGTCAAATATGAAAATCTGTTTAAGGTTTGACTGACCAAACCAGTTGTGGTAGATTCATCTAGACGACGACGATCTAGCTAGAGCTGTTAATAATTGTAAGGTAGAAAAACTGGAATCGTGTTCGAAAGATATCAGAATAGCGGAACATATAGAACCTGATTTTCTTAATGCGCAGAATAACGTTTATTTAATTAAAGTGACTGCCTTGTGGTCGCAAGCGCGACTGCTGAGCATGAGGTCATGGGTTCAATTCCCGAGTCGTGCAAAGTGTTATTGGGATTTGCGAAATGAGGGGACACTATTAGCTACACCTCAGACTATCCCTTCGGGATTACAGGCGTGATGTTATGTTGTGTTCATTAAAGTTTAAAAGTGACTAGTTTGATAACTACACAGCTTTTATCTCAACACAGCTTTGTATTCTAATTACGTCTTAGTGAAGTAGATTCTTATAGTTGATTTAATAGCTCGTAGCGAAAGGGAGGATTGAATAATTCCACGATACATATAGTGTGAGATCATTTGCAAGTCTTTTATAGGTCAGACAGTGTGCGTTATTCAGCATTTCGACAGAGTTTTAAGAAACACAGTTTATGCGGCGACCGGTGAAAGTTGTCCCGAACGGTTACGTGGTGATGAAACCTTGCACCGCGGCTTTCAGCAAACGTTACGAGTGATGCATCGCCGAAGCTCCCTGACTCTCCAGTGCACCACGCCCTGCTGTGCATGTTATAGTGTGACGTCAAGCCCATCTGCCGCTATGCCCCTGATGCGAACTCACTGACTATCCTTTGTGTCACACGACAATATACATCGCTATGTTATCAAATACAACATTATGTACAAAAAGAGTATTTGCATCATACTGTTTTTGTACGTGATGAGTTACGTGTGGGAATGTTAAGTAATCTTATCAACACATGTCCCTAAGTACATATTATTAAAAAAATCATGTTAACAATAACAGTTGGAATGAACGAAATCAACTTTTCCTCATAATTAGAGGCTAGCGTCTGCGTCATCGAACCAAATACAAACAAAATGTAAAAGGGAAATAGCCAATTTTATAAAATGATCTTACCTAAGTAACACAATTTGAACAATATAACATTACGGATCATTTTCGATGTAAGGGGTTTCAAACCGACTGACCAAGTTATCCACTGCAACCACAATTTGGTAAAATGAGGGGTTAAACATCCTTCCGACACCACAGTGTGAACGCGGTGCTTCCGATCAGACCATGGCCCACTTGCTGAAGTGAGTAAAATGGACACCCTACGTCTGAAATTAGGATGACAAACTCCACACACGCCGCGATTAACGTGGCCATACTGGGCCCAAGAAATTAATCATGGTAATACCATAGATACGTAAGAATAAGAGGTTTTCAGAGTAAGAAGGGACTTTTAAACGCCCGGTAGTTGTTGCCGTGCGCCCACGGTCGGGCCAAAAGGAATGCGTTATTTCCTGTCTGTTGGCTTCAGGGAAGTATTACTTCAATAGCTATTATAGCTTTTGAGAGAATGCAATCAGTGGCACAAGGCAGCTCAAACTCTGTGCTGACACGCAGCCGCTGGCGTGTCGCCGCTCCTGCCGCTGCACTGCGCTGATTGCGCCAGCGTCTGCACTCATCACTATTTTATTACCACGGATACTGGAACAAACGAGTTATAAGAACAATCACGTGGTTGTGAAATCATCAAATTACCACCGAAAACAATTGCGCTTGAATAGCTCAGTCTACCTCAGTCCCACGGCACGATAGCACGACAAGATGTTTGTTATCAGTGTTGGTCAAAGATGCGAGTCGGTTGACTGGCTGGATGAGGCTATCGTTTAATCTCCCACTAAACGAATGTTATTAGCTCCGACTCGTTGAAGTAGTGCCGTCTACATCTTGTTTATTATTTATATTTGTTTTTTTTTTAAATGTGGAGCAACCCAAAAATTATACTCGTCAGCTCGGCGCTGTGCAGTCATGCATACGCTGCTTAGAACTAACTGCTACCCGCTACTTCGCTAGTTTATTTTCTACATTATAATTAGCCAATAAAAGTCCAGTGAAAATTGGTCACGCCGCCGTTTCGGAGATTAGCGGGAACAAACAGACAGGCAGTCAAATATATACTTCCATACGAGTATAAGTCTTCGGTAAAAGGCTGTTATTTTTAAATTACAAACAGACACTTCAATATTATTTATTTATTGTATGTGTGTAGATATTACATAGTTTGAATAACTGACAGCTCCGTTGGCAATACACATGAAGAGAAGCTTCCTAAACTAGATTGTGAACATCGTGAATTCGTGATGACAGAATCTGCGAGGTACTGAATCAAGTCTGAAGCCTGACATCACGCAGAAGGCTCACATCGAGCGATCAACTGTGAAATTGATTTCGACATCTTTCTATTGGAACTATTCGATTGCATGTAAAAACTTAAATGGAGTGAACACTCCATTAAAGTTAACTAGTTACTCCGAAAATAACGGTAAAAGTGAAACACTATTAATACTTTAGAAGGATGGAGGTCGTTTGTGTTGTCTACCAGCCACGTTATCATCTACGTGAGTGAAGCTATACGCGGTATTGTAAGCAAGAGGAGAGTTATCTTAGTGCTTAAGTCATTATTGGTTAGTTCCAATATATATTTTTTTCGATCTAAAGTGAGTTATTCTAGAAAATAGCTGTATTGCCGTGACTTGATCGATTGAAAGCGATAAGCTATCAAACCGTTGAATATGATATTATGCTACCAAGTCCGTAATTTATTAAAATTGCAATATGCAGTCACAAATCTGGTTATATCCAAAGTCCAAACGTTTACAAGCAGTAAGCAACAATTTGATCTACTAATTAAATCTAACAGTCGTGACCCGAAGAGCTGGCTTGTCCCGATGAACTAGTAATCAAATAATGAAAGCACTTATAGATATCTTATGATCATTTTGGACGTCGAAGGCTCGGCACCTGGCGTATGACAGGACGGTCAGGACGCCAGACGTGCCCGGTCTCAACCGGCAGTACTGCAGTAGCGATCGTGCCTTCATGGCGCTCACGGTGTCCACCATGTTTTAAGATGACACTAATCACTGCATGTATGTAGAAGTTGAGCGCGCGTGTAATAAACTCATGTAGCTTGAATTATTGTACAGCTACATGCATACAGCCTACATGATAAACACAGGTCATAGTAGCGGTCCTTTATGATGAACTTGCCAGGTACAGGCGGTCGGCAGTCATTTTGTGAGTCATTAGAAGCATCGCATGATATCTTGCACTTACGATCTTGGGAAAATACAAATTGGGAATCATCGATTTGTGAAGCGTGTCGGCTGAGGAAAGTTGGTCAATTGATGAGACGAGCAACTGAATGCTACAGTGTAATTTACATGTTTATTTTTTGGCCTGACTGACGAATCAGTACATTACTAGATACTACAGCTAACCGACATCTGTTGCAGCTGCTGACGGCAGAGGAGACTTCACTACAGACTTCTGCAATTGACTATTACATCACAAGCCGAAAGTGTCCACAGTGACACAATCAGATATATAATCAGACGGAGAACTTTGGTCGTTGCAAAAAATAGTACGCGAAAGTTGCCGAGTTCACTTCACCACTTTTCGACAAACTCACATCAACTTGTGTAAAGACAAAAAGTCACGGGGTATTTAATGCCATATAATTTGTAGTGAGTAGTGACCAGAGACATTCATGCAGAGGGAGGAATTTGAGAGTCGTAAAGTGAAGCTAATCGTAGAACAGTGGTCGGTCAAACGGTTGCGTCTATTCGACGAGCGTTAAGTGCGGTTAATGTGCCTCGGCTTCCGCAATCAGCCGGGCTCCACAGAGCACTGTCTCATCAGACAGCCATCAAGCTTACTTCGAGTCGGCTTTGACTACTTCATTTTAAATTTAGTACTTTACTTTTTACTTATTGTTAATTTTATGTAGGTATTTATGCACTTCATAGCCTGAAACGTGTATTAAACCAAGTTCAGGCCAATAAGCAACTGTGCTCTATTTTAATTGTTAAGATATTTTATTTTAAATGTGCCCTTTACTATATTATTAAAGGGAAATTATAAATTTAATTTTATATGTAAGCCACGGGAAAATAAGAAGGCTTCTAATAAACAAATTCGTCTTTTTTTACTTGTGTCTTTGATTTATACATCACCATCTAAATTACTAACTCAGCCACGGATTTTACAACTTACGAACATTTTACGTTTTACAGCTTCAACGTATGTTCCTATAAAAATGTATATCAGGCATCAACTCGAAAACTTATAATTAATATGACATAGCATGCAAAATAATACATCGTATTCTTTTAACATGAAAATAGCAACTGCCACTGGCCACTACTACCAGTGAGAGAGGGCTATTCGATTCATGCTGGGACGGGTCGTTTAGTGTACTCAGAAATATAATACTCCACTAGATTGTAGATTTTTTATTTAGTTAACATAAACACTAATACTCTTCAATTTAGAAAGAAAAGTATTGCGGCAAGGAGAATATTAGGACGTGAGCGAGCGAAGCGAGCTCGGGATTTGCGGCACCCCGATTCGTTCAGGTTAAGTTCGAAGGGAATGGCGAGGTCTTGTTAGCAAGCGAAGTGAACGTAAGACCCCGCCATCTAATTCGTGTTAGGTTACTTCGACTAAGCCTATCACAAGATATTGGTGTTTACCATGAACTTAGAGCTTTAGGTGAATTTAAACACTAAAAAGAGCCTATACTCCCCAAAGAAACGTACCATACATATAATAAAGTATGGATAATTTTTTGATGATTATTTTAGGTACATTTTATGAAAAATAAATTATAGGACGAATTATGAATTAGTCATACATAAGTAGGTTTTAAACGTACTAAGTTATAAAATTAGAAGTCGATAGAATTACTTTATGGACGTCATTACAGTTATTTTAGAAGCTTACTGCTTGAATGCATATCACAAATAATTATATGTAGCTGCTATAAAATAAAATAAAAACCTGCCAAGTGCGAGTCGGACTCGCACACGAAGGGATCCGTACCATTATTTATTAAAATCGAAAAAAATCACTTTTAGCCCCCTTAAATATTTATTTTATTCTGTTTTTAGTATTTGCTGTTATAGCGGCAACAGAAACACATAATCTGTAGAAATTTCAACTGGCTAACTATCACGGTTCATGAGATACAGCCTGGTGACTAGTGGTGACAGACGGACTGACAGCGAAGTCTCAACAATAGGAAGGAACCCTAAAAACGATGCTGAGATGTATTACAGTAGCTGACATGGATGGATGATATACGGTGGCTGGATAGTACTTTTTAGATGCACCTTGATGGTGGCTGAGTTAGTAATTTAGAGGACAAGTTATTTTTTTGAATGACAAAAATGCTATTAAGTAGAAGACGGTTTAATTACTACCTATTATTTAATAAATAAAGGATGATTATTATTAACTGCAATATCATTGAACATGTGGTAAAGAGATTACCTACCTATTGTTAGTTAAATGCGGATAATTGGTTGCGGAACAATGCTGTATGCAAATCTAGCGATACACAATAGTGTATCGTCCACAATTGCACTGTAAACCTGTCAAATCACAGTAAATCTAAATGAAATGAACCTATAACGTGAATGTTTAGTTTGTTTTCTTTTTTCTTTTTGTGTAAATCATAATTTCGACAGCTTAACTGCGTGTGATGACCTCAGCTCTGTGTATATTAAGAATGTGAAGCAGGCAAGGACTCGGGTCCATAGTGAACTCGTAACAGGTAGTGTGGAGTGAGTCAGTGAGTCAACCACCAAGCGCAGGCATTGAGTCACTGACCGTTACCGAGCGCTTACAGCCCAACATCAAGGAAAACACCTTGATATGTTACAACAAGTCATGTTTTAACTCTTCAGGTCTTAGCTTCTAGAGTTTATGTTTGATCTGGCCAATGAGGATCTGGGCAGTTCATTGAGCGGATAAAAGACGAATCAACCATGGGGTCTTATCTCTTCACGAGACACTGGTCATGTATGTTTGTCAAAGTAATTTAGCGGAACTATTAATTAACAGTAGGTAATCGAAATAGAAAGACACGGAAGGGAAGTTGCATTTTTTTATCAAGTTTTCATCACATCATCATCAGGTGGCACAGTATAATAGTGTTACTGAGCTGGCACACGCTGTGGCAGTGACCGATGTGACTGCGACCGTTATCAATGTCAGTATATTAAATCACCTCTTACCGTAAGCTCCGGTTCGGTTCAATTACCGGCCGTTTGAAAATACTCGCAGCATTCGCGTACAAGTTCCAAGTCAAACACAATTGCACTGTCTCACAGTGGAACGAATGTATGGGAGCGGTTGGACGTAGACATGTCCGAAAAAAAAGAGTAAAATTATGCCAAACTAATGATGCCATCTTATTCGATTACTTAATGCCTTCATAACTTGTGGTGATGAATTTCTTCATAACTCCCATATTTCGGGAGTAATTTGAGAAAATGTGAAATTTTACTATGAAAATGAGTGTATCGAGCTCTCTCCCTCCTGATTCCGGGCTTGTTTCAAGTAGCGGTCTCTAATATCATAATGCTAATACTAAGAGCTATATTTAATACTAAGACACATAGTGCGCCAAATGTGCACTTTCTGGGATAAAGAGTGATGTTTATTTTATAACACAATTTTTTTATTTTTTGTTTATTTTGTTGATTAAAACCGTTTTTCTAAAGGTTTACCTTATTACAATAACATTTCTGAGCAGCCAATTAGAGAAGATATAAGCTAATTAGGATATATAATTAGGGACTTAAGGTTTACATATAAAACTGATGCACTAATGATTACTGATAAGAACATTGCTATTATTTAATTACTAAATGGCTCTTAATACACTAATTTAGCATGCATCATTTACTAATTATCACAATAACTAATTACCTTGCAATATTTAACAAAGGATACCTGGGATACCTGGATTTTATATAAATAGGTCACTATTAGTAACTTTAAAATCAGTGTTGATTTACACCTCGTTGTATCCAAGCTAATCTCGCAATGTATTTTCCAAATTTTAATACAAATCTTGATATTCACGTTGCTTTATGCGCACGCGCACATAAAGATTTACGCGACTTTAACTATTTGTTCAGTGTTTTAAAAGATAACAGTTGTGTTCAGTTATGTGAAAGTGCTGAAACAAGTTTAAAAGACTGGTGTCGTCGATTTTGCTACCGCATTTATGCAAAATGGACACAGTCTGGAAGAAGCACAGATAAGTTTCGGAAGAAACATGAGATTTGGCTACAGGCTGCAATTCAATGGCCGGAATTACAGAATGAAAATATGGAACCTTCTACAGAAAATATAAGTGACGTCATCGAGCCCATAATTTCTCCTGCTAAATCTAATGCTTCAACTTGTACACATCCTAGTCCTCGTAAATCTTTTGAGGACCTTAGTAACCGGCAAAAAAGAAGACGCACTGAAGATAGTCTTTCATGCAGCAGTAGCAGCGCTGAAATTATGTTTTCGGCCGAAAGGGCGCTTCAAAAGGCAGGACAAAGCGATACAGCTTATGTTATGAAATACTTGACGGAGAATCCAGAAGAGGCCTCAAAAATCAAAGCCTTAATTGAAGGTAAATCAATTCAGGTACGGGAAATATCCCCTTTGAAGGCATTGGCTCTTTATGTATCGATGAACTTATCGAAATGGCGCTATAACACTCTTCGGGATTTCAACACTCAAGAAGGAGCTCTTCAATACCCGAGTTACTACATGTTGGTTAAAGAAAAAATTAAGTGCTATCCGGCCAAAGAAGATCTCACAGTTACAGAGAGCTCTGCAAAAATCAAATTACAAGCCTTGATGGATTTAACCTCAAGAAGACTTATTAGGTCGTTAGAAACCCCTGTTGATCCCAATCAACAGCTCGTATTGACCAGCAAATGGGGTTTTGACGGATCATCTAGCCAAAGCATTTATCATCAAAGGACGAGTGAAGATGAGCAAATCGATCTTGCTAGTAATTTTATGATTAGTCTTGTACCACTGCGGCTCGTCTCAAAAGGTGTAACAATTTGGGAAAACGAGCGACCATCTTCCACTTCATTTTGCCGGCCAATATTGTTTAAGTTTATAAAGGAAACCAAAGAAAATGTGCAGAGAGAGATGGCTGAAATCGAAGCAGAGATTGAAGCCTTAACTCCATCCACCATCACTGATGGAATTAGTGTCAAACACCAACTGCTGTTGACAATGATTGATGGTAAAATTCATTCCATTATATCCAATACAGCAGCTTCAGTGTGTGACATATGCAAGGCTTGTCCTAAAGAAATGAATAATTTAGAGTTAATCAAAGATAAACACGCAAACGAGGACATGTATAAATATAGCTTAAGCACCCTTCACGCTTGGATTCGCTCAATGGAATGCTTATTACACATTTCCTACAAATTAGACATAAAATCATGGCAAGTAAGGGGTGATATAGCAAAAAGGCAAGTTGATGACAGGAAGAAAAGAGTTCAAGAGGCTGTAAGAAGAGAAACGGGCTTACTTCTCGATGTTGTGAAACAAGGCAGTGGATCCACCAACAATGGCAACTCGGCAAGGAGATTTTTTGAAAACTACACTAAATCTGCTGAACTGACCGGAATAGATGCTATGCTTTTAAGAAAAATCTGTGTGATCTTGCAGTGTATTTCATCAGGAGAGAAGATCAACGTAACTAAATTCCGAGAGTTCTGCTTTGATACTGCTAAGCTTTACGTGGAGTTATACCCATGGTATTATATGCCTTCTTCACTTCATAAAATTTTAATGCATGGGCCAGACATAGTTCAGAACATGTCAATTGTGCCCATTGGTTTTCTATCCGAAGAGGCATCTGAGGCTAGAAATAAAGATTTTAGAAAATATAGAGAGGGGCATTCTCGAAAGCATAGCAGTATCTCATGCAATGAAGATATTATGCACAATCTTTTACTGTCTTCTGATCCACTTGTTACAAGTATCCGTCCAAAAGGAAATAAGTTTGTAAAAAAATCTTCTTTTAAGGAATTTTATGAGCTTACGGATTCTGAGAAAAGTGATATCGAATTTGTTAACATAAATGATTTAGCGGACATCGATTCTGAATTTGAATTAATTGATGATGATGATGATGACGAAGATAATTAAATGATGTTATTGTTTTAAAATGTGTAACTTAGTAAATTAGAGCTTACATCTTAATTATTTATTGTACTTTTAATGAAACTAGGTAATTTATTATCAACTTACTTAAAAGTCATACTCTCATCAGTTCTTGTGAATATTTTTGTTAATATATATTTCTGTATATATATAATATATTTATAGACCTCTTAATAAGTCTGTCTGCGGTTTAAAGTAAATACAAATGGGGAAAAAACGTTTTTTTTTTTTAAATTTTCATTTCCTTTTATCCCAGAAAGTGCACATTTGGCGCACTATGTGTCTTAGTATTAAATATAGCTCTTAGTAATAGCATTATGATATTAGAGACCGCTACTTGAAACAAGCCCGGAATCAGGAGGGAGAGAGCTCGATACACTCATTTTCATAGTAAAATTTCACATTTTCTCAAATTACTCCCGAAATATGGGAGTTATGAAGAAATTCATCACCACAATTTATGAAGGCATTAAGTAATCGAATAAGATGGCATCATTAGTTTGGCATAATTTTACTCTTTTTTTTCGGACATGTCTACGTCCAACCGCTCCCATACATTCGTTCCACTGTGTGTCTGTGTCTTGTTACCGGCAGTGCAAATGTGTTAGGTATATATTCAAACTAGCTGTCCCGCGCAACTTCGTCTGCGTCACATTTTTCCCGTTTTCGCAACATTTTTCATTGCTGCTCCGCTCCTATTGGTTGTAGCGTAATGATATATAGCCTATGTCCTTCCTCAGGTTGAAATCTATCTTCTTGCCAAATTTCATTAAGATCCGATCAGCCGTTTAGTCGTGAAAAGGTAACAAACAAACAGAGTGACATTCGCATTTATAATATTAGTATGGATAATGCTACGGAAGCGGAAGTGATGATAATTATCATTTAAATATTTTATCACATTTACGTATTTCAAAGCTTATTCATGTCAATTCATTCTGACAGAATAAAAGATAACCAGTGAAGGTGAAGGTGAATTTCCGTCGAGGACGAGGACGCGACTTCAAACGACATAACACTGCATCAATGTTTTGTTGGTTTTAGAACAATAGCAAACCATCTTCAGCAGCGCTACTTATTTTGTGCCTTGAGGGAGAACGAGCTTCTTGTTCTAGCCTACTACTAAGCGGAATTGGACCAGGGCCGCAGGAGTGCCAGGGTTTAGTTCGACATTCGTTAATCATTAAATTAATATCAAATTATAAAATGATTTGAAATAAAACAACGAATTACTTACTGTGACCACAGACCGCTTCGAAAAATTAAACGTGAGATGAATAAAATTTAGTTAAAAAACCTTTTCTTTCTAAAATAAGCTTCTAAGAGATGCACTAAAACTTGTAAAGGATAGCTTTTTTTTAACTTAGTTTTTATTTTAACATTTTTGGTTTTGCCGTAATCGTTTCTGACCACACATCATGATCTTAACACTTTTTTCATATCCATGCTATTAACCGTTGAGGAGTTTTGAGAAGACAATCCTGGCTGTGGGATCAGGTAACGACAGTTCATGATACAAATCGTGATTATCCATCAAATATGAACCCGTATGCAAAGTTTCGTGCCCACGCTATTAACCGTTGATGACTTCCCTCGTGAGAAGGCGATCCTGGCTGCAGGATGAGATCATGATAGAATTCATGTTTATCTATCAAATATGAACGTGTATACAAATTTTCGTGTCTGTGCTATTAACCGTTGAGGTATTCTCTCGTGAGGAGACGATCCTGGTTGCAGGATTAAGTAATGACAGAATGTATTGTGCTTACAACCAAAGGTGTGTGGAAATTTTCAGCTCAATCGGACATCGGGAAGTGGTTCTAATTTAACTAGATTCCACCCGAACAAACATGCATATTATGTACATTGCAAGTTAAATAAAACCTTGTAAAATAGATCATGAACACAATAACCACTTCTTACTTTGATTGTGCTGTTTTAAAAGATTTAGTGAATTTGTGCAAATAGGTACTTAATTTCCTTGAGATTGATTGGACACTGGGCACTTGAACAGCCCTATGTCACCAGTGCGAGGCGCAAGGTCGACGGCCGCGACATGCGACTTGCGCGCGCGCACCCGACCATCAACGCTCGCATTACAGTAAGTAGTGTAAGTACCGAAATAAATGCAGCCACTGTATCAATCAGCACAGTGCGAGCGCTTCAACGAGCTTAATTGAACCCTTATCTTGTCTAGATGATCTTCTACTTCGACTGGATTCCGACACAATATGTCTTTGTATGAAATTGTTCCTCTACAGTTCTAAACTATTTGCATTTGGATAGTTTGGAAAAAAATCATGGAATACTTTATGTTTTACAAAGGTAACATGATTTGAAAAAGAGTATTTTTTCCTGCTACCAGAGACATAACGTGCAAAGCATAGCAACGGTCCTCGCTAGAGATGTATTGTCATTAGCCAGACACGGCGGCGGCGGGTACACTGGTGCGGTGGAGTATCGCTGGTGTAGTGGTGCGGTTGGTGCCACGTATGTGCCGGAGGGATCACGCGACTATTTCTGTACATCCGCCGGAGCGCGACCTCCTCGCGCCCTGCACCGCACTTGGAAAACTGTGATTCTTTGGATGGTGGCGCCGTCTATAAACTACCGAAGCTAGTTTAACTTTCAAAATATTATACGACGTCGTACGTCTCATAAAAATGTTTAAGATGGATAACTAGGTAATATATTGTATTAGTAGTTGCCTTTTACTTCAATGTCGACGGCGACGCGACGCTTGGATTAATTATTTTTTGGTTTTTTAGAGGTTTTTTTATCTTTCTTAATTCTCTTTTTTAATTTATTTTTTATTTCATACTTTTTAAAACTTAAATTGTTTTTTCTTAGCCTTGACTCCTTCGCATAGGTCTCCTCCCATTCCTTCCAATTTTCTCGGTGTTGCGCCTCCTTTCGCTTCTTAACGAAAACAAAGAAAGTTTTAAATTTAAAAAGTCCCGAACTTTAAAGGGGAGGAGGTTGTGCAGCCACCCCCGCCTAGCGATGCCATGGTGACAAGTAACAAGATTTCAAATTTTGAATCGACCAGAGTAGAAGTTAACTAGAAAAGAGGTGATGACCTTCAAACGGCTGAGCAGATTTTCTGGAAACATAGCTAAGAACACTCTTGATTAAAACACCTTTGAAACGAAACCAATTTGATCAAAATCGATTGATCCGTTTAGGAGCTACGATGCCACAGACAGATTCACATGTCAAAATTATAATACCCCTCGTTTTTGGTTGGGGGTTAAAAATACTTAGCAATCACTACATTCTGTGCGAAGTATGACACCACTATCATAATTCTGAATAACCATGGTTTTACTATATTACCTTTATGATAGGTACATTACCACTACATACAAGACACAGACTATAGGAATATTGTACAACATTATGTCTGAATTTATCTAAACTAATGTAACTAATATATTTCATATATTATCATCCTGCAGAGGAGCTTGTGGCTAAATAATAACAGCCACTGGAATGGATCAATCTTTAGGTTGGGTGACTACCCATTACGTACCGAGGTCCTGACTGTCATTTGTAGATCTTTGACAGTTTTTACTAGTAGTCAGTGGCCTA
The DNA here is from genome assembly GCA_963082945.1 of Cerastis leucographa. Lineage (NCBI taxonomy): Eukaryota > Metazoa > Arthropoda > Insecta > Lepidoptera > Noctuidae > Cerastis > Cerastis leucographa. The sequence continues at coordinate 21,691,160 of OY720354.1, forward strand.
AAAGTCTAATAACTAGTCTTATCAAGAGGTATCATATTACCTAGCGTTAAATGGGTTTTGGAGGTCTGATAGGCAGTTACTCCATGTAAAATAACAGCTCTGGTTATACACAATACCGTCTTTACCATAAGGGCACACGGGGCCAGTGCCCAGGGCCCTCATTCGCAGGGGGCCCCGAAGGACCGACAATTTCTCTCACACATTTATTCTCAAAACGTTTTTGTCGGGCACATTCAACAAGAATATTCCTTTGCCTAATGGTTACCAATTGTAGTGGACAGCGGTCATTTTCGCAGCTTAAGAGAATAAAAAATGAATTTCGAACAACAATGTTACAAGAACGACTGAGTAATTTGTCAATTATGTGCATAGAATAGAAAGTGATATCCTTGAAAAATTGACTTTAAGGATATAATAGAAGATTTTGTTCAACAGAAATCTCGAAAGAAAACGTTATTGTAATCGTAACCAAAAAACCAGCAGCATTCTAATATCATTGATGACATATTATATCACACTGTATTTGATTACCTATATAATAAATGGTCATACTTAGTAAAAAAATGTTATGTACTATAATTCGCTTTTTTTACTTTCCAAAAGGGCCCCAAATTCTTGTCTGCCCAAGAGCCCCCGCCTAGTTTAAGACGGCCTTGGTTATACAGGAAGCCAATCCCAATATGCTTGGAAAAAGACTAGTGACATGATGATATTATCATCCTGTTACTACTTTGTATCTTGTTGTTATTATATAAAGTTAATTTTAATATTGTTAATGTATCCTTTGGGCAATTAAACTAATAATAACTTTTATTGATAAATATTAAAATGTCATTATAACAATTAGTTAATCATGGCTAATTATAAGTGGCACTCTGGAATGGAAAAAGAAGAGTTGGTCATCCGGTGATGCAATGAGCAGACATCGTTGTTACTATCGTGGGTATATATTTGACGGGGCTGGCACAGGAATGTGTTTTTTTTTTTAATATTTTAATTTAATTTGCATTGAATTTATTATTTAAATTTTAATGTTTGATTTTATTTTGATAAATGACACTGGGTGTAAATTACCTGAATAAACAAAATGTATATTAAATTAAATTACATAATTCATGATTTTCACAAAATTATCCCATTTTATAAAATACAGTTGAACAAAGATATATATTTTCTTTATATGTCACACACAAAATTGTAAAAAATAAGTATGTATGTAATGTAGTAAAAGTAAGCTCTCCATAAATGTTTATCTCCTTGTTGGACTGTATTAAACCCAGGCTTGTCCTGAGAAATTGGAATACAATGAAGTAAACATGAGCTAACAAGTAATTGCAGAGAGCAGAGTTAAACAACACTCAGTTGTATAGACAGGTGCAGTGGGTGAGCTCGCATCAGTTGGCTGCTGAGCATTGTTCCCAGCCGAGCCACAACATGAGTGTTACCCCATTGTGTGTACCCACCCATTGTATGGAAATGTATCACTTTATGCAAATTATAAAATTAATAACAGGTAACAGGCTTGGGCTTGTGAGAAAATCAATTGACCACCATATTTTGACACCAGATTGGTAGTGACAAGGTCTTAGGTTACTGTAGATTGCTGGAGAGAACCCTTGAGGTCATTTATTTGTGAAATTACTCTTACACTATTTATATTGATAAATGCATAAAAATATGCAATATTTACTCAATATTTTGGTAAGTACATAACATCAATGAGTTTACACAGGCCTACTTTGTCCCTGTGCCCAGCCATTTAGAAGAAATTGTTGGGCTGTTTAATAACTATTCACTCCCCAACTGGCTGAGATAGCAAGTCAAAAGAGAAGGTAATAACTGCAGCCTATGAATAGTATTGAAAGTAAGTGGTTACCTTCAGGGTAGGCCTCCTTCTTGGCGATGAAGTCGACGACTAGGGGCGACGAGTTGTACAGCGGGCCCATGGCGCGCATGTCGAACTCCAACCTGGCCACGTACAATACCGCAGACCCGTTGCTCTCCGTTGCCCTTCGTTGGACTTCCGAGTCGTCCGCCGTACTCCGCCCGCTGCTCCCCAGCTGCGCCGCCGCGCCGCCCCAGCACATCGCCACACACATACACAGCACTACTCCTCCACGCATGGTGGCCATCGCAACCATCTCAGAGCACTAACATCACTGATACGATGCGAAACACCACGCAACTACTGCACTCTATTTATAATTCGATTGTGGGTAAACTGTCTGTTTGCAAAACAAACTTCGAGATACCCGTTTACTAAACATAAACAGCCAAATGAGGTCGATAATCACTATATTGGAACTATGAAAACATTACGCCTAGTTTTTCCGTCAGACTTTAATTTAAACTAGAGTTTATTGGAATATCTTTAAAAAAAACTGAGTTTTATGTTACGATTCACATAGTTTTGACTTAAATCTTTTGTTACAAGAATAAAGTCAGCCGGCCCGACACAACGAGACGGTCGATGGATCGCGGCGAACGAACGCCGTTGAATGACTGAATTGATTTGATTCTGTCTGGTTCTGAGATCGCTCACCAACATGTCAACGACCGACAGCAAATGAATCTACCGTTCGGTCTTTCCTTTCCTTGAGTTGCCATCATCAATTTTTACAACCTGAACATATATTTTATAATAAATTAGAACTACGATTTAAAAACAAGATAAAAATCGTTTTGTAACATGGTCCTAGTTTATATAATACATTTATTATTGCCAAATGCTGTTTTGGTTCAAGCAAGGAGGTCTTCTGAAATAAGCATTATATCTTTTGTAAGAATTTTAAACTTAAACGGATGGTTTTAGTTTAAATTGATCTTCACCCAATATTAGAACGAAGTTTTTTCTCTGTATTTCGTTTCATCCAGAATTACTATAAGTACTCTTATAAGTTTAAGTGTCGTAAGAGGCGACTTAGGGACTTGCCACACAATGGGCAGCAGCGTTCTCTGTGCTTTTGCAACAACCGTACTGCGATCGCCAACCCGCCTGCCAAGCGTGGCGATTATGGAAGGCCACGATGATCCTGTAATCCGGCAACCTGCTCTATTTCGCACAGGGTGACCGGCAGTCCCAGGGTGGTGTTGGGTTATCGTCCACAAGTCCCTTGTGAATAACGTGGTGTACCTTATACTTAGAATATCCTCAAGATATTCGCTGAAGGTCATACAGGTTTACGCCCCGGCCGTTGTCATGGGGGACTTCAACGTGAAACTGGGCAAACGAGACGAGGGATGAGTTGCTGGTGGGGCAATTTGGGGTTGGACGTTGGAACCACCGGGGACACGAACTGGCTAGTTTTATGGAGAAGGAGGGCATCTAAATGCCTCTATATGATGAATTCCTTCTTCAGAAAGCGTGAGCACAGGAAGTGAAGCTATCAGAGCTCCGATGGTGCAACTATAAAATGAGATTGACTTCATCATGTCAACCAAGAAGCAAATGTTCAATGATGTCTCTGTGATCAATTCAGTGAAAACCGGGAGCGATCACCGCATTGTAAGAGGCACATTGAACATTAACATTAAGCTTGAAATGTTTTGACTGATAAGTCTACGCTCCGACCAGCACGAATCCAGACCCAAAACCCCGAGAGCTTTCATCTTATATTCCAGAATCGTTTCGGGTGCCTAGGAAACTCAGTGAACGAATACAACGATGGATTCGTGGAAACTGTCCATACGACAGGTTCTAAGATCTTCAAGACACTTCGTGCACAGAAGAACAAAAAACTCTCTGATCATACTCTTAAGCTCATGAAGGAACGGCGTGAGATGATCTTGCAGTCTTCAGACGAGGCGTGGAAATACTGGCAGCCCAATACACACAAAAAACAGCTTAAAAACAACAAGGCACCGGATGATGATGGAATTACGGCTGAACTTCTGAAGGCGGGTGGAAAATAGGTACTTAAGGCCTTCCAGACGGATCGGCCGGAGGACACGGTGGAGCACACCGTGGAACTCTGCCCCGCTTGGGCTGAGCACCGCCGTGTCCTCGTAGCGGCGATTGGCGGCGGTGACCTCTCGCGACCGGCCCTGGTTCAATTCATGGTCCGGAGCGAGAGGGAATGGGAAGCCGTCGCCTCCTTCTGCGAAGCAGTCATGCTAGCGAAGGAGGTGGCGGAACGTGAGAGGGAGAGAACCTCACGTCCCAGCCGCCGCGGGAGACGCCCCGGGCGTCGGGGGGCAACCAGTGGCCCTCGGCCACCGTAGGCGCGAGCCTGTGGACGGTGAGTAATGGGCTAGCTCACCGTCCGTCCGTCTTATGACGACAGGCCGTGTCGACGGCGCGTACGTGTTCCACGCGCGCCTCAAGGAGATGTCAGCAAACCGGATGGGGCCCGAGAGGGCCGATGCCTGCCAGGGCTGCGGGCTGTTCGAAAGAGATACCGCGGCCCTGGAACAAAAAGGGCGAAGAAGGAACATGGGTGGGTTTTAGTCAGTACAAGTCTGACACTCCCTCCCGCTCCGCCCAGAGCGGGAGAAGTCATTTGATGATTTCCCATCCGTAAAAAAAAAAAAAAAAAAAGGCCTTCCAGACGCTGATTGATTCCGTCATACTCGAGGGGAAAACGCCGCAGGCATGGTGCAGGGGTGTGGTGGTACTCTCCTTCAAGAAGGGTGACAATGCCCGGTTGAAGAATTACAGGCCCATCTCACTTCTAAGCCATGTCTACAAGTTGTTTTTAAGAGTCATCACGAATCATCTCGCGCGCAGGTTTGACGATTTTCAGCCTCCGGAACAAGCCGGATTCCGAAAAGGCTTTAGCACCTTAGACCACATACACGCTGCGACAGGTTATACAGAATACCGAAGACTACAACCTGCCTCTCTGTTTAGCGTTTGTGGACTACGAGAAAGCCTTCGATTCGATCGAGAATTTGGCTGTACTGCAGACTCTTCAACGGTGCCAAATTGACTATCGGTACATCGAGGTGTTGAAGTGTTTGTACAAAATCGCCACCATGTCAGTCCAATTTCAGGATCAGAGCTTCCGAAAGAGTGGGTCATAAAAATGAACATGGACGAAAACAAAATCATATTGAATGCCCATTTATCACCCACTTCTATCAAGATCGGAGACTGTACACTCGAAGTTGTAGACGACAAACGGTCCAGTTGGGTAGGTCTAACTTAGCGAAAGAGGTCAATCGTCGAATTCGCCTCGGCAGGGTGGCGTTCGGGAAGTTGCGTGGTATCTTCTCATCCAACTTACCGCAGTGTCTCAAGACGAAAGTCTATGTGATCATAGACTGTGTGTTGCCAGTGATTACATACGGGACCGAAACGTGGTCGCTCACAATGGGCCTCATCAGAAGGCTTAAAGTCACCCAAAGGGCAATGAAGAGGGCTATAGCCCAGAGTTTCCTTGCGTGATCAAATCAGAAATGAAGACATCCGCAAGAGAACCAAGGCTAGCCGTAGACGTAGCCCAAAGAATTGCCAAATTCAAGTGGCAGTGAGCAGGCACATTGCTCGCAGAACGGATGGGCGATGGGGCCGAAAAGTTCTGGAATGGCGACCGCGAACCGGAAGACGGAGCGTTGGAAGGCCTCCCACTAGGTAGACCGATGACCTGGTGAAGGTTGCGGGAATCCACTGGATGCGAGGCGCACGGGACCGGTCAATGTGGCGACACTTGGGGGAGGCCTATGTCTGCTGAAATGATGATGATGATGACGCTTCTATTTGTTTAATGCTACAGTACGTTTTATTACACTGTTTTTGGTATAGCATGGTGCGGGTAAAATTAGTTCACGGCTATGTTTCCGGCAGCAGTCAAAGGAGGTTTTTTAAATTAGTGTACATAAAAGTAAAGAAGGTAATATCCATATTTTTTTGAATGGCAATTCCTAGTTCCTACAAACGTCACGGTCAAACTAAAAACTAACTTGACGTTAGGTTTCTGGTTAAGTAGGTAAGCCCGAGCCGAACTACGAAGGCCGTTAGGAGTCAAGTCACACAGTTGTTTATTTGCAAAGACTACAATATATTTATTTGTTTTGTTTGGGTAAAAATTTAGAAATCTGCGGTCGGCGGAGGAGGTTGGGAGGGGGGTGGGGGGAGAGGGGGGGTTCCCCTTCTCCCCTGGTACCACTCCCATTACAAGGTAATACACCGTTCTTGAGAAAAACCAATTATTGTAACCTAACCTCAAAACATATTTTATTCGCCTAAAAAGCGTAGTCGACGGAGCCCCGCTACGCGGGGCTCCTATTTCTGCCTGCAGGGTTTAAAGTAACCTAACACGAAGGGGATGTCGGGGTCTTAGTTCGCTCGCTCCGCTCGCTCACTAGACCCCGCCATCCCCTTCGAACCTAACCTGTCCGAATCGGGGTGCCCCAAGTCCAGAGCTCGCTTCGCTCGCTCTTGCAACCTAATTTGGTATATACTATATAAATACATTCAATGGCCAGAATTATATATAATCTGTGGTAGGGATTGACCTAAATATTGCAAAAATAATTAATTTTCAATATTTTTTTTCTCAAACACTGCGCGTTTCCGCATATTGAAACTTTGCGTGTGAGCTAATAATAATGTAACCTTTCTGTAAAAAAAAACTTATATATAAAATTCTCGTGTCACAAGGTTCGTTCCCGTACTCCTCCGAAACGGCTTGACCGATTCTCATGAAATTTTGTGAGCATATTGAGTAGGTCTGAGAATCGGCTAACATCTATTTTGCATAACCAAAAAAAAAAACCGAGAACGAAGTCGCGGGCAGCAGCTAGTAAATATATATAAATAAAAATATCAACCCCCAACTCGACGTCAGTCAAAGGAAAACGGAGCCGATAAGCCAAAGTCGTCGAATAAAGCCACAAGAAAAACACTACGAAACACAGGAAACACATTCACGCAACTCGAGGAAAAACGGAATGAACAACAAACGAATGACAGTGACACATAGCATACTTTTTTTTTACGTTCCTTTTTGCTTATTTTTCACGTCGTTTTGCACCATAGACAATATGTGCAACAGATTTGGTTGTCAATCGCTCATTTTAACGTGCCGTTTTCGCTTTTTATCCGATTTGAGGATAGAAACATTTTTCATTAATATCTCGAAAAATATGCATTATCTTGTAATAAGAGTACTAGCGTTATAATCGGGAACCCAAGCCCTACTAGCTTTAACCCCTTTTACCACCCAACTATGACCGCACGATTGCAGATCCAACCCCAATTGTGTTTCTCGGAAATAGTTTAACTTTTATTCTAGCCATGGCATTATAATGAGGCCCCAGCTAGGGTCTGAAAGCTTAATAAAAGTTGATAGACTGGTAGAAACTGGGAGGATTACTAAGCTCCTTGGTTGAAGAGTAATAAAACCAATGGTAACATGTAATAACCCACCTGTATTTCTCATAAACTACTGTGAAAATATAATTTTATAGGGTTTCCTATTATTACCATTTATTATCCTACAAGATGAAGTACATTCAACAATCAACTTACTTCAGAGACTGAAAACATGCATGACAAAAATTAACAGACAATATATGTTCTGGTAAAGTAAAGTAAAATTTATTTGCATAAATTGTAGGTACATAAAATAAGGTGTAAAAAGTAAAATTGGTGAGCCTTGTACAATTTACCATAAATTAGGCATGCAAACATTAAAGAAATTTATAACTTAATTGAAATAATGGTTTCGAGAAGTACTAGTCGGTTAATATTGCATTTGACATAAAAGAAAACATAATTTTAAAATCTACTAATTGGAATAAAATCATACAAATTCTGGTGTGGGTAGACTGGAGAAGTAAAACTAAGAACAAAGACTTGGCAATATGTGGTGAGGGTTCTGCATACACATGGTTGTCCTAGCAGCAGACTCTCATTGCTTCAAAAGTGAGGGTGTTAGTCATAATGGGTTTGACTGCTGTCAATGGTCAAGCTGGAATTGAGGCTTTGATGTTAGTTTTTTTTCTTTGCTTAACTCTATATTTTCTTATAAGTACAATAATGTTAAAAAAAAACCTGTCCGATCTGCGAGGGTGTTATTAGGTATCTAGATAAAATTCTATTTATGGAGTCCTTTTTGGGCAAGAAGTACAAAAAATAAAAAAATAAATCAAATTTAGTAAAATGAGGAAACTGACATGGCAACACAGGACAACACTCCAGTCGCTTCTCTCGTACCTAGTGACATCATACAAACAACTGACGATCGAACATACCAGGGGGGGGACACTGCCATACTTGACTTAGGCGTCCAATTTTACATAAAGATACTCGCACCACCTCTTATCAAATCCGCATAAACTTGAGATTTAGTACATTAAAAATGACATAGATGGTGCTTACGCCAATTATCGCCAGGGTGATTAAATTCCTTTTTGATTTGAATGAAAATCGAGTTAAAAATAATACATTTAAACTTTACACAAGATTAAACTATTTATTTATTTTAAAAGCATTTTGTAATTGCTAATATTTTTTTTTAAGGTTTGGCAACAATATCATACAGATTGTTTACAACGTTTATCGACGTGTGCGCATGCTTGTTAGATCTCTCCCCTTTTTGTGTAATTTATGTGGTTTCTCGGTTCTGTCTTTTTTTACACTCAACTCGACTGCACTTTCTGGAGCTTTAGATCCAGAAAGTGCGGTTGAGTTGAGTGTAAAGAAAGAAATAAAAACAGAAACCTATAGAAAACCTATTCAAAGATATAGATATAAGTACCTATATGTACGCACCTATAGTTATTGGTATTAGTTCAACGGATTTAGTATCAGGTGGCGACACCGTTCAATATAGGTGTCAAAAATTTTCTTGAGTGGGCTCTCTATTACTATACTCTTTGGAACATACTAATGCCGAAGATGGTGGTGATCTCACGTTTTAAATTTTTTGTTAGATTTTAGGAAAATGCTGGTAATTTGGGGTCAAAAATCAGGTTTTTAAAATTCATTAATATTTTTAATTTCATGAATATTTTATGTTTCTTATTTTATTTGGTAATGTCATTGATATGTATACCTATATGACCCTTTCGGATTGGACAGGGTATTTTTAACATATTGTATAGACAAGTGTATTTTTTCTTATTTATATTTTTCAGGCCCAACTGTCAGAAAAACTGTATCACCACAGACCAGAAATTCTGTACGTACTGTCTGTCTGTCCGAAATTTCTGCGGCAGATGATATTATGTTGGATTTTATTCCTTCTTATTCTATACAAGGTAAATTTGATCTTTTTTTTGAGATGCAATATTTTAGTCAAATAATTCATTATTTAATAATATAATTATTTATTCTCAGCAACAACAGCATGTACCAGCCCGGCCCTCCTTCTGAAGTATATACTTCACGCCAATCGCCATCCCTCACCAACAGTGCTAACGCCGCCGCCCGGAACTGCATCTGCGCTAACATAACCGCACCATAAACGCACCGCCGCAGGCGTCGCGGACTGCTTCGAGCGCACACGCGCCGGTTACAAATGCCCTTCGAATGAGTCACGAGTAGAAATTTAAATGATAAGAGATAGAAATTTTACCACAGTTGAGACTATCATCACTACCTTCGACAGATATGATCCCTTAAAACGTCTAATTTAGTGATAGTGGTCTCTGCTGTGGGCTATCTATATTTCAAATTGCCTTTAATATCACAGTAACAATTTATTTATATTTCAGTTGTTTGTTATCCAGTTTACTTTTCCCTTCTCTAAACAGAAGTTGAAATTGTATGTGTATTTTAAATTTATTTTAATTAGTATAATAATTGATATTTTTATAGTATTAAATAAAACCTATTTTAATTTAGACTAGCATTGTAAGAACTAATTTAATTGCCGAAAGCCTCGACCAACATCTGAGTAGGCTTTCGCTTGGCAGCAAGGCTCATCAAGGGCGTGATTCAGAAAGCAGTACTTCTGGACACGGCGCGTATTGTTAGGAGGTTCTTCTCTCAAGAGCCCTGACCACTGGTAGTTGGGACCCTGTTTCCAATGCCGGTGGGTATATTTTTAAATGTTGTTTTATATCATTGTGTAAAAATATTTAAAAACGTAATTAGTATGTAATTAAGTAAATAAATAAACGACATACTAACATTATCATAGAAACTTATTAGGTAGTTAGGTTTTTTTATGACCCTGTGAAAAAAATCGTGTCGTAGTAATTAGTAATTTAACAGGCGTTCTTAAACAAAATAATGTTTAATAGAGAAACGACATTTGACTTAATAACGGTTTTGACTGACACCGGGCAAAAGTGGTTTTGATCGATTAAGAGTTTTGACAGTAACATATACAATCATTACAACAGAGGCGGAGCTCCTCCTCTGGCTAAATAAATACAGCCGCACGGGTCAATCTTTAAGGTTTCCGAGGTTGGTCCGTGGATGGGTGACCATAATTACGTACCGAGTTTCCTCCGTGCCTCGGAAAGCACGTTAAGCCGTTGGTCCCGACTGTCATTTTATAGATCTTTGACAGTCGTTACGAGTAGTCAGAAGCAAAAAGTCTGACATCCAGTCTTACCAAGGGGTATGGTATTACCCAGTTACTGGGTTGTGGAGGTCAGATAGGCAGTCGGTTTATGTAAAATACTGGTACTCAGCTGCATCCGGTTAGACTGGAAGCCGACCCCAAGGTAGTTTGGGAAAAAGCTAGGCAGATGATATACAACCATTATAAACCTGTTTTCTGGCTAACGAGAATACCTGTATAGACACAACCTTGTAGCTAGGAATGGCTAGGATTATCCACCGGCAACTTGCTCTACAATACAGCCTTGTGGAATCAGAATTGCCGTACTATAGGTATGTGCCCGACCCAGTTCTCGAAAATGTTTATATCACATAGTAGTAGTGCTCTTCTTTAAGTGATGGGGCACTTAGATTTAAGTTGGTAATGTGTTTTTCTAATATATATAGTGTACTCATTGTTGAAGAGCCAAATTAAATAAATAAATAAAATAGTACTGGCGATCAATAATCCATCATAACTATCAGGTCTATTGTAGCCTATAAGCCTGATATAGTGGTGGTCGATCGATCAGAGCGGTGCGCTATCATTGTTGACATGCCTTCAACGGTTGAGTCATGCCAGTTTTGATGTAATCTTTCTGTATGTACAATTTAATATAATTGGCGTATAGTCAATATTTTGAGATCATTTTTTAGGTTGACTCAAAATACAAGGTGTAAACTGTGCACAAAAATTATTGCTGGAAAACGTTATTTTCAGGGAGAAAAATTATGTTTTATTGTAAAATTCAATGTAACGCACTCAAAACATTGTGCTGATGGATGCAATGTATAGTAAACGGGTCATGGAAGTATTTAAAGTACAGTTACAAAATTAAAAAACTAGTACCTATTTTAAAAATATATGTATATCGGCAATTACTATAATTTTTAAAATGTTTTACCACAAGGTCAGCACGGACGGCACAGAAATTCCATGATGAAGTCTATCCTTCAGAGAAATTAATAAAAGATATGTGTTATTTTACCTTTATTCTATAACTTATTTTTAATTAGCAATAAGAACATACAAATACGACTAGTTAATGTTAAATCTAGGGCCGCGATGAGCAGATGTAGCTGTGGTATAGCCCAACCCTATGTATACAACATAATCGTACTCCCCACAATGCTACGTATTAGCGACGCGGTGGCACTTGCACTGTCACGACTGGAGTTTTTGTATCTTTAAATATTTACATCATAACAATCGGATATCCGTAACAGATGAGTTAGCGCTGACAACCTATTTTCTTACATGAGGAATGAGTCGTCACCGTAAGAATTGCATATGGAATACTTTGCTTGAGCACTAACGACAGAGCGTTCGTTCTTGACAGCGCTCTAACGACCACGTGTTCATAGTGTGCAGTTCAGCAGGACTGAGAGGCACGCGCAGTCACACGAGCGGGTCGTGCGCGTCTTGCTCGTCGTGCGCACGCTCCGTGCTGGCCAGTAGCGTGACGCTCTCGTCCGCGTCGTGCGCCACGCTAGCCAGCGCGTCGGCCACGCTAGCGGCGCGCAGTGGCCGCACGTCTACGCCCGCCAGCTGCTCATACGCGTGCAGCAGCTCCGCAGGCACATTGTACAGGATCAGCAGCCGCTCGTCCGTCTTGAACTTCTTGATGAGACGCTCCAACACCTGAGGGAGGTAAGACGGTGAGTTCGGCGGCGTAGTCCAGCAGCGCGGCAGGAGAGGGGAGGGTACGTACCTGTGTGGCGGCGTAGTCCAGCAGCGCGTGGTGCTGGCAGTCCAGCAGCACGGCGCGCGGCGCGGCGGCGGCGGCGGCGCGGCACACGCGGCGCGCCAGCAGCTCGGCCGACACGTACAGCACGCCCAGCGCCGCGCGCACGCGCACCACCTCGCCGGCCGACGTCTTCACCGTGTGCACGTGCACGGCGGGCCGCATGAGCTGGCGCAGCAGCACGGCCAGCGACGCCAGCGCGCCCGTCAGCACGGCCAGCTCCACGGTGCGCGCGATGCTCACGCAGAACGTCAGCGCCAGCACGGCCAGTTCCAGCCGGTCGCGCCGCCACAGCCGGAACACGATGCGGAAGTCGATCTGCACGAGGAATATGTTTTATGCATATATAAATGTTAATAAAAATGAGCAGGAGATAGCGAAATACATATAGCACGAACTACCCGAAAAGACTCAAATCACAAAAAATACCTGGCCCTCAGACTGAGTGGAGATCGATTCACATCAATTTTGACACGTCTATTCTATAAATAAATATCTCTCTATCACTATGTGCTGCAGCAGTCTCACATTTGAACGGACCGGACGAATCTATAAGGGTTCCGTTTTTTCTGGTTTGATCACGCAAGGAAACTCGGAGCCTTCTGATGAAGCCCATTGTGAGCGTTTCGGTCACGTGTGTAACGTTCCTTTATTATTATCAAAGATTGTTTTCTATGGATTTGACGAGCGATAGCTATCTTAACGATCGTACGCAATTCGTTGAAATACGCCGGGCGGACGGATCAACAGTTGTTTCAAAATCAAGTCATTTAACACATACAAACAATCACAAACGTTTATTCGATAATTTCTAATTCCCTAAACCACGTTAGGGGGGTTATTCTGATATACTGACAAACTAAAACAACCAAAAAAATCTGCGTTTTTTAATAATTGACTACTACTAGGTACCGTAATTTTAATTGATTATTTATGTCTTTTACGACAACCTCCTGAATTAAGTCACACGTTAAGATTCTCCTCCGTTTGGTTAGGGTCCTTGTCAATAAAGTTCATATCAAGATCAAAAATACCTATATCTCAGAACAAAAATATCAGTACATAGTAAGAGTTGTTTAATTTACAATCGACCTTACTTATATACACATTTAAGTTCAATTTACGAGTACCCATCCTGCGCGTCCGGTACTACTCAACAAGTTTTGTGAGCTGGCTTTGCCCAATAGCCAGATTCTTTGCAAAAACCTTGGAGCCTTTATTCCGCTCAATTGTGTCTTTAATACGCTCGGTATTAAATCGGCAGAGGTCGCTTTTCAAGGATTTAGAGATCCATCTATGGTACTGGAGCTGCCGGTATTTCCACGCCTCGTCTGAAGACTGCAGGATCATCTCACGCCGTTTCATGCCAAAGAATGGGCTTTCTCTGTGCTTTTGCAACAACCGTACTGCGATCGCCAACCCGCCTGCCAAGCGTGGCGATTATTCCAAAACCCCCCTTATGAGCACAAACAAAATGGCCTCTAGTACCCGGCAGCCCGTGTACCCTCGACTATGGTAGCGGTCGAGGTTACGGCCTGGCAAGGGGTGCGATGAATCTCCGGAAGGGATCCGGCTGCCTATACCGGCGTCTTGACCTGGCAACATACAACACGCGAACACTCCGGACCAACGAAAAGATAAAAGAACTCGAAAAGGAATTGAGCAGGTTGCAATGGAGTATTGTAGGATTATCTGAAGTCCGAAGAGAGGGAGAGGACGCGATGATCCTGAAATCCGGCAACCTGCTCTATTTCCGAGTGGGTGGTCACCCTCTCGGAAATAGAGCAGGTTGCCGGATCGCGCAGTCCCAGGCTGGTGTTGGGTTTATCGTCCATAAGTCTCTTGTGAATAAAGTAGTGAAGATCGAGAGTTCGCGACCAGGACGGTGCACCTTCTACTCAGAATATCCTCAAGATATTCGCTGCGGGTCATACAGGTCTACGCCCCGACCACGAAGTGGAGACCATGTATGAGGATATCTCTAAAGCCATGCATGGTTTCAAAACTCACTTCACCGTTGTTATGGGAGACTTCAACGCGAAACTGGGCAAACGAGACGGGGAATGCAGGGTGGGGCAATTTGGGATTGGTCTTCGGAACCACCTGGGACACTAAATGGCTACTTTTATGGAGAAGGAGGGCCTCTATATGATGAACTCTTTCTTCAGAAAGCGTGAGCACAGGAAGTGGACCTGGCAGAGCCCCGATGGTGCAACTAAAAAATAAGATTGACTTCATCATGTCAACCAAGAAGCAAATGTTCAATAATGTCTCTCACTCTGTGATCAATTCAGTGAAAACTGGGAGCGATCACCGCAATGTAAGAGGCACATTGAACATTAACATTAAGCTTGAAATGTCTTGACTGATAAGTCTACGCTCCGACCAGCAAAGACCCAGATCCAAAACCTCGAGAGCTTTCAGCTTGAACTCCAGAATCGTTTCGAGTGCCTAGGAAACTCAGTGGACGAATACAACGATGGATTTGTGGAAACTGTCCATACGACTACGACAGGGTCTAAGTCTTTAAGACACGTCTTGCACAGAAGAAGAAAAAACTCTCTGATCATACTCTCAAACTCATGAAGGATCGGCGTGAGTTCCAAGTAATTTGTCAAATGTATTATAACCACATAATTAGTGTAAGTAATTCTTTGCATTTAATTTTTTTACCTCTGTATCGTTCTACCGTAGAACTGTTAAGTAGAACTCAAAAAGTCAAAGTCAAAGCATTTATTTCAATTATACCATTACAGGCACTTTTGAAAGTCAAAACTAGTGGGAACGAACTTGTTTTTCGACCCTGTATAGGTTATAGTTATTTTAGTAACACGTATGATAAGATACCATCATCGTAAGGCAATAAAACAACTGAATGCCCATACATTCACTTAACAGGTTACTGGAAAATCTCCGCGTAATTGTTCCACATGTCCCGTCGAAGCGATAGATTCAATTAAACCGTCAGAGGTTATCGCAAGTGATTGCTAGCGCCGCCCGGCCGTCGCACTCTGATACTGCTCCCTTAACCTACGCAACTTGTCATTCATGCTTAAAGTGACCATACGTCTTGAACGGGACTGTCCCTTTTCTCGGGCACCTGTCCCGTTGTCCCCAAACAAAGCTCTAGGACGCAATGTAGTCCCGTTTTCGGAAACCGCGCGAAGAAAAAAACCGTGCCAAGAATTTTATTTTATTCTTTATTTAAAATCATTGTCAACTTTACTATAGAAATTTAGTTCCTCTGATAAATATAAACATAACTTATAAATTATGTGTGTTGCATATAATTTTATAATTACTGTCAGAGAAACTTTGCTTAGTAAAGCTGGTGAACTAGTGATTGATTAAATTTTTCACAACTAGATTTAAATGAAAATAATTATAATTAACAGTGAACACTAATTGCATTACGTTAAACTTTATTTAAATAAAGAACATTCAAACTTTGTGTTTCTTTTTCGGTGTTAACCTGCTAACTGGCATATTTAAACCCATGTCCCGGTTTGAGTTAAAAAAATAATGGTCAGTTTGTTCATGCTCGATGCCCAGTCTTGTGAATCATTTGATATTTACTATGTTTATCTGTATTTACTATTTGCAATATTTATTGAAGAGGGATACAGATAATTAGTAATTTAATTAAACAAACAATGCTTTTCATCCACTATGATAGCTTCAATGGCGATATATCGATATCGCCATTGAAGCTAATAGCAATGCAGCTAATAGCAGTGTCGTCCCCGGTGATGAGAATGTGAATCATGTTTATCGAAAACAGAAAGATTTCGGCACTCACCATAAATATGACGGCACAGATGAGCACGGAGGAGAGACACGCCTTCGGGATGAAGTAGAAGTATTGCGTCAGGAATATCAGTGCCAGCAGCGTGATGATACCTGCGAGCACACGGACACACGCCGTGGATCAGCTCAACACGTCATTGTTGAAGCGCATCATAATACACATATCGTGATATTCAAGACAATGTTAAGGATGTTTCTGATATTGAAATATTTATAAAATTGTTTTTAAGTCATTTATATATATTATAAAAAATAGGTCATCTAAAATGGGTCCCTGTGGTACTCCCGACTTTAGTGTAATACTAGTAACCATTACCTACAAGTTTTGGGTGGTGTTATTCGAATATTATTATGATCAATGGGAGCTGATGATGTGTGATGTAAAAGACACTGCACCAGACTCTCTTTAGATGAAAGTACGAAGGTCGAGAGAAAAGGTTGAGGTGGGGCCATAATTATTTCCATAACTCTTGTCACCCGTTGTTGTTGCGCGGAGCGCAAGATGGCGTCAACGTCGGCATGGCGTGCACCAGCTTACCTTGCATGTTGCACAGTGCTACAGTGTGACGTGTACTGACCGGAGTAGAGGCCGGCGGCAGGCGTGCGCACGCCGCTGGAGTGCGACACGGCGGAGCGCGTGAAGGCGCCGCACGTGGGCATAGCGTGCACAAGCGAGCCTGCCATGTTGCACAGCCCGAGGGTCACCATCTCTTGCGTCGCGTCAATCCGCCCGCCCGTAGCTGAATCAAAAAAATACACGTTTATATAATGTATGTATAGCTTGTCATGTACCAAATAAACAGACAGAGAAAGCCGCGTAGACAACTCGGGCAGAAGCAGCGCGCGCAACCAGCACCGCGGCGGCGGCAAGTTTTTTAGCATTGTGTCTCAAGCGCATTTCTTGTTTATATTAATGACCTCCCTTATATGATGGCCAAATTTTCGGATATAATTCTATTTGCTGATGACATTTTGCAAATTTTTAAAATTCATAGAAAAGATACGGACGTCTTACATGCCAACGAAAGCCTAACTATTCTCTCAAAATGGTTCGCAGCCAACAATCTTATTATATTATTATAATTAAAGTCTCGGTTATTAATAGATGCTATGTCCCTTGACACTACTTTTTTAGCATCTACACTTCTTTTTTAAAGCTTTTATTTAGCATCTATACCCTCAATTTCAATATTATTTATGAGCCCCAAAAATTATATTGAAAAGGTTTTCATGTTAAAGCCGTCGTTGTCGTCGATGGCATAATAAACGTTTTGCAGGTACATTCCATAAAAAAAAAAAAAACTAAGGTGTTTTTAAGGTACTAAAACACCGCTAAACGGAACCTAATATAAGATTGGTTTGAAGACCTTCAAGCAGTGGAGAGCCCTAAGTACTGGAAAATAATTTAAGATTTTGCTGTAGCAATTAAGGTACTATATTTTTTAACGTAGGGTCCTGCTGCGTATACATACATGTAGGATAGGGTTCATTGCAAAGCCTGCCGGACACAGCAAGTCTATACAAAGGGTGTAAATAGTTCCCGTAACGAAGCTGAAAGGCGCTGTTGTCCCCGTCATTGCGATCATTTTTTTGCTCTGAGCCATTACTGGGAATCTTGTGGTTACTGAGACATTGGACGCCAAAGTTACAACTATTTCACAACTTTTTTTTAAAACAAGTTTATTATATATATTTTTTAATTTGAATATTTCCATGACCCGTTCACTATTCAATGCATCCATCAGCCTAATATTATGAAAGCGTTTGATTTTTCACCCAAAAAAAAAAGTCGTTTCCCAGAAATAGTTTTTGTGTAGAGTTATTTAGTCTGATGTACAGAATTCTTGGTTGACGGCTTCGTGAAGGGTCTAGTTGTGCACTTAGTACAGGGTGGAAGGATCTTGGCAAGAGCTGCTTAACGTTTAAGACCGACCCGTGCTGTTATTATTTAGCCATGAGCTTCTAGATTAGATTGTTTCAACCTGAGTGAAATTTGAATTTACTGCGAATTCCTGTAAAAAGTAGTGAAGCCATGAATGGGAGGCCGGTAAAGGAAGTACGATACTCACAGAACGCCTTGGCGATGGCGATGTTGGCGAGCACCATGACGATGGGCATCATGATGACGGCGGAGCCCAGCGTGTGCACCATGTCCACGAACGTCACCGTGCTGTTGTCCAGCGACGCGCTGAAGGGCGGCGCCGCCAGCCGCGGCAGGCCCGGCTCCACGCGACCTGCCAACACCCACTATGTTATAGCACGGACCTCCCGCTACAGACAACCGCCTACATAGGCAAGCTCGCTAACTTTAGCTTGATGCGCTTTCTAGTGGAGCACAATCCTTGCACGTGAGCATGAAATGTTCTCTCTGTCAGGTATCTACATCTGCTCCAGTCGCAGTTGCATAGAGTTGCTCATTTAAAACGTTGTAATGTTGCCAATAAAAAATAGGCAGTAGGCTAGTCATCGAGGCGGAATTTCGACGACAGGCGATGACTTCCGTTGCACATCGTTTCCCTTGAAGAGCTGTACTGGTGACGCCGGCTTCTTTGGTTTATTTAAGGTGGAATGATATATATATCATACAGAAATTAGTACGCCGCTTTAATATGAGTGAATAAAAAAATAAAAAAGTCAATGTAAACTTGTTTTGTTTTTTTTTTATACATTTTAAATTCGATTCAATCTTGTCACAATAAATCCTCACAATTATTAGTTGATAATTAGGACATTACGTAAGTACAGTGGCGGGGAGGGGGTGGGGAATTAATTACAAACATTAAGTGGCTAGCATGGGCGCCGGTAGATTAGTTCCAGGGGGGTGCATCGTCAGTTCCACGAAAACATCTCGAACATTTTTGCACTCCACCTGGGATGTGATAGGTTTTCTTTTGTCTTGTAAGATACAGAGTTACTGGTAACCCGACGTATTCCTTGCAGGGCGTCATACTAGGGTTAAACAACAAATTAAGCCACCAAGTGTTCTACCGAAATTCATGTACATCAGAACGTTCGGCCAGTTGAGATAGGGAGCTGGCTACTACTCCAGTTCTTAATGACGACTATGTGACGCATAAAGACGCCAGCCAAAGAATTTGTGACAGAACAGTTCGAAAGTTAGAAGCATTTATTTATGGCCGAACGACCTGATATCAGAACGTTCGGCCAACCTGAATCTCCATAACTGAGGACCTTAGAGTAACTGTTACTGAATAAAGATTTACTGACGATTTAATGACAAACAACCAATGCTTTACTTTTACTCGTAATGCCACCGGTTAAAAGTAAAATGAATTTTGGTTTCTGTAACATCAGGACGTTCGGCCAACTCCATAACTGAGGACCTGAGAGAAACCGTTAATGAATAAAGACTTAGTGACGAGACTGAAACGAACTTTTATTGTTTTATTTTTCTTTGTGATGGCCCCCTTATATGGTAAATTAAAAATTTTACATATAACCTCAAAACATTGGCATTATCGATTCCTCCACAAGGAAGAAGCCCAGAGAAACCGTTAATCAATAAAGATTTTGTGACGACACTGAAATAAACTTTTATTGTTTTATTTTTCTTTGTGATGGCCCCCTTATATAGTAAATTAAAAAATTACAATATAACCTCAAAACATTGGGATTATCGATTGCTCCACAACGAAGAAGCCTAGAATACTCGCAAAACCCTTGATGTGTTAAAGGTTTCAGTGCAATGGTGTCAGTATTTTTGTTGATTCCAGATTAATCTTTAAAAATGCACTATGGCGGATGGCGACTGAAATAGGGTGACCATGTATTCCAACGAAACAAGTATTTATCGAGTAGGTATCTATCTACTGAATGAAGCAAAACACGTCGAAATTGTTGAAATAAGGTGACGATGTAGGTATTGCAACAAAATAAATGGATACGCGGACGGAGGACTTTGAGAAGGAGTGCAGATAACCAATATTTTATATAATATGCATTAGAAATAATTGTTATAAAAAAAATCGTTACACACACCAATGGTGGTGTGTGTAACGTTTTTTTTTATAACAATTAGCTTTATGATGTGGCCTCTTTGCTTCTACTTTTATTATTTTTCCGTGTCTGGAGGTCTACTCTCTTTCTCCGAAACGTAACTTCGGCAACGAACGAAAATTAAACGTAGATACGTTTGTGACTCTACTCTATATCATTTGCGGACGCACACAATAACATTCAATACGTTAATTGTCTGTTCTTGTGTGCGGACGCACACAAGAAGTTCGAATTCAAAAATGCAAATTATATAGAGTAGGGTCACAAACGTATCTACGTTTAATTTTTGTTCGTTGCCGAAGTAACGTTTCGGAGAAAGAGAGTAGACCTCCTGTCACTGTCACATGAAAAAACATAATTGAAACTATCGATCGAATTTCGACCAATAGGCCACCACTAAGTTTTGCTTCATTCAGTTACGGCGGCTTTCTATAAAAATCTCAATCCCATTTTTTACCCCCGACCAAAAAAGAGGGGTGTATCTGTGTGTCTGTCTGTGGCATCGTAGCTCCTAAACGGATGTACCGATTTTGATAAAATTGGTTTCGTTTGAAAGGTGTTTTAATCGGGAGTGTTCTTAGCTATGTTTTGAAAATATCTACTCAGCCTTTTGATGGTAATCACGTCTTTTTTAGTTGAAGGAAAATTAACAACTTCCACAGGTCTGGTTGATTCGAAATTTGAAATCTTGTCACTTGTCAACATGGGCATCGCCAGGTGGTTGCACCCCCCTTCACCCCAAAAACGTTTTATTTTTTATTTCGTTTATTGGCGAGAAGTCGCGCAACATTGAGAAAAGTGGAAGCAATGGGGAGACCTATGTCCAAGATTGGGACAGTCAAGGCTTAGATAAAATAATATAAGTTTAAAAAGCATAAAATAAAAATTAAACTTATTACAAGCACAAATCAAAGCGGACCCCCGTCGCTAAGATGCTTGGATTATTTTATTTTTGGTTTTTTAGAGGTTTTTTGTGTCGGGGGTTCTTTTAAATTTTTAATTTAATTTTTATTCATTGTCATTCTAAAAAATATCAATTATTATGTACCTAACTACCTACCGCTTTTTTTGGATGATTTTTTTAAAACATTTTTCAAACGAAACCAATTTTATCAAAATCGGTACATCCGTTTAGGAGCTACGATGCCACAGACAGACACACAGATACACCCCTCTTTTTTGGTCGGGGGTACTATATAAGGGGGCCATCACAAAGAAAAATAAAACAATAAAAGTTCGTTTCAGTCTCGTCACTAAGTCTTTATTCATTAACGGTTTCTCTCAGGTCCTCAGTTATGGAGATTACGTTGGCCGAACGTCCTGATGTTACAGAAATCAAAATTCATTTTACTTTTAACCGGTGGCATTACGAGTAAAAGTAAAGCATTGGTTGTTTGTCATTAAATCGTCAGTAAATCTTTATTCAGTAACAGTTACTCTAAGGTCCTCAGTTATGGAGATTCAGGTTGGCCGAACGTTCTGATATCAGGTCGTTCGGCCATAAATAAATGCTTCTAACTTTCGAACTGTTCTGTCACAAATTCTTTGGCTGGCGTCTTTATGCGTCACATAGTCGTCATTAAAAACTGGAGTAGCAGCCAGCTCCCTATCTCAACTGGCCGAACGTTCTGATGTACATCGAAATTCAGTAGTTTTTGAGTTAATTCGATTTTTAGTTTTTGTATGAAAAATCCCAGATTACATCATTTAAAGCCAATTCAAAAATGATATAAGGGCGCGACTGAACTGAAAATTAAACTATTATAATAGTATGTGGTAGCAGACCTTTTTATAATAATTAAAAGTTCGAAAATGCCTACAACTTTGGCAAAGATCACTAAATTTTGCCCACCAAAGTCTTATACGAGAAGTGTGAAGTACTCACAGTAAGACATAATTATATTCTACAAGTTGTTTACAAGCAGCACAGTATTACACCTTATAATGCAAAAAACCGGCCAAGTGCGAGTCGGACTCGCGCACCGAGGGTTCCGTACAAACCAAAATTATTGAAGAGAATAAATAAAAATATGTGATCTAACTAAAAATTTAAGGTGTTCGTAATTTTTCCTTTACATGTGCTATAAAACATTGCTTCATGCCAAATTTCAAGATTCTAGGTCGACTGGTTTTTTTTTTTTTTTTTCGTTTAGGTTTTGATTCCCTTGCGAGTAGTTGCGAGTTTGAAAATATGCGGCTTAAATTGCTGTTTCTTTTGATTGCGTTGACATAGAAGTTTGATTTTGTTACAGCTTAAAGGTATTATAGACCTAAGTATTTTTATAATATGATGTAACTAAAAATTTACGGTTTTCGCAATTTTTCCTTTATCTGTGCTATATGACGTTGCTTCGTCCCAACTTTCAAGATTCTGATTTCACGGGAAGTACCCTGTAGGTTTTGATTCCCTTGCGAGTGTCGAAAATTTGCGGAAATGTGCGGCATAAACGGCTATATCTTTTGATTGCGTTGGCTTAGAAGTTTGATTTTTTCACAGCTCCAAGGGACAGTAAACCTGAGTATTTGATATAAATTCCAGCTTGATACCTCAATGCGTTCTTGAGAAAAAGGGTCTTGACAGACCGACAGACGGACAACAAAGTGATCCTATAAGGGTTCCGTTCTTTCCTTTCGAGGTACGGAAACCCTAAAAAGCTACTAGGCGACAGCGGGTATATCTTTCCAATTTTCTTTAAACAAAATCCTGAGCATAAATCACCTGACGACTCGTGAAACAAAAAAGAAGGCAAAAATCTGGCTACTGACACAGGACGACAACGCAACTGAAAATTTATTGCAATAGGGGATCGGACTGGGTAAAGAAAACGACATTCTATTTTGTCCGTCAGACAGGTAATACAAAAATATTAGACACGTATTTTTTGTTTTATCAAAATATCAAAAACTTACTTAGTTAGAACTCATTAAAGTTGGAGAGTGGGGGCTTACTACGTCACAAGTGGGTATAAAACTTACCTACATGTGACGTCATGCGCCATTTCAACTCAATATATCTCCGTAATTTTATGACCACGTGAAAAAAGAAAAAATACGTGTCCAATACTTTTCAATAAACTACCCGACGGACAAAGAAAAAAAAATAGTATTATCCCCTATTCAACACACACAACCCCACACACACCCACGCTCTCACACACACACACACATTCACATACCTGAACCCCCTATTACTAATTTAATTTTGTTTCTTCCTGACTGTATTGTACTTTGCTCTAATTTTATTTAACTACAATCTTTATTTTAAAATTAACATTATTTAAAAAAAAAAAAAAAAAAGACATCTGTCAAGATGACACATCAACATTTTTCGTTTTATCAAAATAAATTCTAATAATTAATTTTGCGCGATATAGAAGCAGATCTTTATCGGCGTCTTCTGCCGATTCCTACAGTTTTACATCATATACTGTGGTCCCAAGCGCCACTGCAATATTTGAAGCTCAGAGCTCTATCGGAGATCCAGCCCATTTGGGGCTTTTCCGTTGGATACGAAAAATTAATTAGAAATTCGTTTGAAACAACCCGGATTGAAGATAAGTGCTGGAGCTTAACAGGCTGAGCTGAGCACGTGACACCTGGCGCACCTGGAGCTGCTGCCGAGGCTGCGCCTCAATTTATGCATTGGCAGCGAAGCGCCCAGAGCCCCCTCAAGACAACGCCACTGCCGCCTTCGTTTTATTTAATATAAGTGTTACTTCAGTGTTTTTATATTAATTTAGTTTATTATATTTATTTTGTTAAGTCTTTTTTTATGAATAATAGCAGCAGCGATGTGGTGGGTAATAGTGCATGTCTATCTTCAACATCGCTGACCACCCTGGAGAGATGCCCGCTTTGTACCCAAGCACGGTTTTTTAAAGGTAAGCGGGGTCTGAATGTTATAGTATCTGCCTACTACACACACTACACACTCTATACTCACACTTATCATCCATATTCATACTTTTATTGGTTTTACATTGCATTTTACGAATCGTTTAGTTTTTATAAAATTTTCTTAGTATTCTTTGTTGTGACATAACTTGTCAGTTGTCATTTACTTTTATTTTTAATTGTTACCAGCCAAATTCTATATGAAGGTTTCATTTAGATTATATATTACTAAAAATTATTATCATCAATTCGTTAGTTCAATTGTTGTATTTTATAGTTAATTGCGAATATTTGCTGTGTAAAGATATTCTGAGTTATATTTATAAAAATATTATGGGCAAGGTTTTTGACCAATTGTTACTGGCTGCTTTGAATACTGGCAGGTTGCGTCTTACTAGAGCGCAGCAGTTTTGAATCTGAAAAAGAAATTGGAAGAAAAGAAACGGAAGATCAGGGTATAAAAGGGATTTCTGACAGATGCCCTGGTTCTAGTCTGGAGTTAAGAGTCGGTTCAGTCTGGACACGAGAAATCAGTATAGTCTAAAATCAAGAAAACAGCTAAGTCTAGTTTGGAGTCAAGATCTGTCATATCTTGAGTTTTGAGCACAGCCTGGTGGAGTCAAAGAGCGGCCTTCGTTTAGTGCTGCCGTGGCTGTTGCTAACTGTCTGCTGGAAGCTGCTTTGCGAACTGACGAGCCTGGCACTGGGGCTCATTACCTGTCTGCTGGAAGCTGCTCTTCGAGCTGACGAGCCTGGCATTGGGCGGTACGTGTCTGCTGGTGGGTCCTACCAAATCGCCCTGCATCAAGTTCGTCGTGGTCAAGCTCATCTTAATCAAGCCAGCTTTCTACGACTGCAAGTTTGTCTTCAGTTACTATCACGCTCAGAGATTTGCGGAGATATTTAAAACGTTCTCGGTTAACCTGCCCTTCACTTTTGTACTAATTTATTGTATTTTTCATTTCATCATTTATTAAATTCATTTTCCCCTAATTACTTTTTTAATGTATAAATCTGTTTACTCCTTTCATCAAGGAATAAGCAAGTTTGTTACATTTTGGCGCCTAACGCAAAATCAAGTCTTGATCTTAAACATATTCTCTAAATTCTAAAACAACTTCCACAAGAGATTATATTTGGAAACTATTTTCATCATATTTTCATCATATTACATCACTTAATCTACTTATACTCTTAAACACTTAAATCATATATTTATCTATATCATCTATGAATCTCATCAAAATAGGTTTAGTGTCGTGGGCTCGAACTATTATCGGCGCTGGTTCAGCGTAAAAGTATAGACTGCCACACATGTCAGTCCTTCAACGCTCTTGAATATTTCAAGTAGGTTATTTATTTTAGAATCCTTCTTAATAATAACTCAGACTCTCTTGACTCCCTCTCTCCCTTTTAATTTTATACACTTTATTTTTAACTTTTTTATCGTATACTTACTCATGACTCATCTCAGTCCTCTTCCCTTCTTCTAACTGTAGAGTTTTATTCGGTCTATTTAAACTCTATAGTTTTTATTTTCTATGTTCTTTCATTGGTTCTTAAACCATTAAAAGATTACTTTTAATCTTCTCCTATATCTGTTCTTATCAGATAACTCTTTGAAATGCTTTTAGGTACAAGTTATCTAACCTTCTATTATACCTAACTATACTATAAGTTGGTATAACTATTTTTTTCAATCTTCAACTCTAAATGTTGATTGAAGCGGGTTGCGACTTCCTTAAAATAAGCCTTCGCTAATCTTCAACTCTAAAGGTTGATCGAAGCGGGTTGCGACTTCCTTAAAATAAGCCTTCGCTAATCTTCAACTCTAAAGGTTGATTGAAGCGGGTTGCGACTTCCTTAAAATAAGCCTTCGCTAAACTTCAACTATAAAAGTTGATTGAAGCGGGTTGCGACTTCCTTAAAATAAGCCTTCGCTAATCTTCAACTCTAAAAGTTGATTGGGGTGGATCCCTTATTATTATTTTTCATCTTATTATGGGTTTTAGACGCGAGCGGATTACAACTCCAAAAATAAGCCTACTGTTATTGATTTATCAGGTGGAGTAGTGATCATTGAATGTGAATCCTACCTGGCCTAACTTCGTAAGATGTCAGTGTGTTTGAATGAGTTATGAAAGTTTTATAATTGCTGTAATACTTTAACCTTACCAAAATTTTTGTTCTAGGCCAAAAATTTTCTCGGGGTCGTTGGGGAAATATAGTATCTGCCTACTACACACACTACACACTCTATACTCACACTTATCATCCATATTCATACTTTTATTGGTTTTACATTGCATTTTACGAATCGTTTAGTTTTTATAAAATTTTCTTAGTATTCTTTGTTGTGACATAACTTGTCAGTTGTCATTTACTTTTATTTTTAATTGTTACCAGCCAAATTCTATATGAAGGTTTCATTTAGATTATATATTACTAAAAATTATTATCATCAATTCGTTAGTTCAATTGTTGTATTTTATAGTTAATTGCGAATATTTGCTGTGTAAAGATATTCTGAGTTATATTTATAAAAATATTATGGGCAAGGTTTTTGACCAATTGTTACTGGCTGCTTTGAATACTGGCAGGTTGCGTCTTACTAGAGCGCAGCAGTTTTGAATCTGAAAAAGAAATTGGAAGAAAAGAAACGGAAGATCAGGGTATAAAAGGGATTTCTGACAGATGCCCTGGTTCTAGTCTGGAGTTAAGAGTCGGTTCAGTCTGGACACGAGAAATCAGTATAGTCTAAAATCAAGAAAACAGCTAAGTCTAGTTTGGAGTCAAGATCTGTCATATCTTGAGTTTTGAGCACAGCCTGGTGGAGTCAAAGAGCGGCCTTCGTTTAGTGCTGCCGTGGCTGTTGCTAACTGTCTGCTGGAAGCTGCTTTGCGAACTGACGAGCCTGGCACTGGGGCTCATTACCTGTCTGCTGGAAGCTGCTCTTCGAGCTGACGAGCCTGGCATTGGGCGGTACGTGTCTGCTGGTGGGTCCTACCAAATCGCCCTGCATCAAGTTCGTCGTGGTCAAGCTCATCTTAATCAAGCCAGCTTTCTACGACTGCAAGTTTGTCTTCAGTTACTATCACGCTCAGAGATTTGCGGAGATATTTAAAACGTTCTCGGTTAACCTGCCCTTCACTTTTGTACTAATTTATTGTATTTTTCATTTCATCATTTATTAAATTCATTTTCCCCTAATTACTTTTTTAATGTATAAATCTGTTTACTCCTTTCATCAAGGAATAAGCAAGTTTGTTACAATGTACATATTGGAAAAGTACATAAACTTCAAAATGCACCTACTTCAGACCCTGTTTTAACACCCTCACCCACAACACAGGACATACCTCTTCAAGAGGTATATCCCATTTGGTGGAAACCAAGTTAGGGGAAGGTGACATTAGTGGAGCAGCCAGGATTCTTTTCAGTAGCGATGTGCTGGCACCGTGCTCCCCAGAAACACTCGCAGCTCTGGAGACCAAACACCCTGCCCCAGCGGATGGCCTTTCTTTTCCCGACCCCCCTGATTCTGACATACACTCCCTCACTATTACAGGTCGAGAGGTGGTCACAGCTGTTTGCTCCTTCCGGAGCGGCTCCGCCGGTGGCCTCGACGGCCTAAGTCCTCAACACCTAAAGGACCTTATCTGTTCAGGCGCCGGGGAAGCTGGTGAGCTACTCTTGAAGGAACTCACAGCTTTGATTAACCTCATGCTCTCCGGCAAGGTGAACGAGGCCGTCATCGACGTCCTATACGGGGCAAATTTATGTGCCCTGCGTAAGCGGGATGGCGGCATTCGTCCTATTGCCGTGGGAACTGTCTACCGTCGTATGGCAGCCAAGATTTGCTGTAAATTTTATGGTGAGGCTGTTTCGAAAAAATTTCAGCCCCTACAGCTAGGTTACGGCTCTAAAGGGGGCTGTGAGGCTGCCGTACACGCTTTGTCGACCTACCTAAATTCTGGCAAAGGTGAGGTCATTCTGAAGGTTGACATAAAGAATGCCTTCAACTCAGTAAATAGAGACACCTTGTTAACAGAAACTAAAAATGAACTACCCCAAATTTATAGTTTTCTTTGGCAATGTTACAGACACCCTTCAAAATTACTTTATCACGACAACCTTTTAGAATCTGCTGTTGGCTGTCAACAAGGTGACCCCCTCGGGCCAGTGATTTTTAGTTTAGCTATTCACCCAATTGTCCGTCAATTAAATTCTAAATTTAACGTTTGGTATCTTGATGATGGAACCTTGGGAGGCGATGTAGATACCGTGTTAAATGATCTAAATTTCTTTAAAAATGAATTTCATTCCATTGGCCTTGACCTAAATCTTTCGAAATGCGAATTATTTGTAGAGGACAGTATCGACAGACAACCGACTATTTCCAAATTTAACGCAATAGCCCCTGACATTAAAATTATTGAGAAAAGTTCTCTTCGTCTCCTCGGGTCTCCAATCCTTGAAAATTCTTTTCCCGATTTTATAGAGGAAAAGATTCAAAATTTTAATGATGTTTCGGAAAGATTGCTCCAAATTAACATGCATTCGGCTATCACCCTAATTCGTTACTGTTGTTTCGGCCCTAAATTAACATACTTCCTTCGTGCTTCCCCTTTATGGAAGCACACACATCTCTTGGACAACATGGATCAAATTATCAGACAAACTTTATCATCCATTTTAAATGTGGCTTTGGACGACCGAGCTTGGGCACAAGCAAGTCTTCCTATTCGCATGGGAGGACTCGGCGTCCGCAAAATTTCTAGTATTAGTTTACCTGCATTCATATCCTCGGTCTACGGCACTGAAAAATTAATCAGGAATATCCTGGCTTCCACACTGATTGATTTTGATGTGCCGTGTTTCTCCGAGGCTATCGATGCTTGGAAACTCGCTTGCCGTAATACTGAAAAACCCGACAATCCATTATCCCAGAGACGGTGTGACGAGCCGCTCTGCAGAATAGTTCAGGACAATTTACTTAACACGTCTGCTACTACTGCTGAGCGTGCGCGACTGCTGGCTGTGGGTGAGTGGGAGTCGGGTCTTTGGCTTCTCGCACTGCCATCGTCGAGCATAGGCACTTTGTTCGACGACACGACCTTCCGCCTCGCTGCTTCTTTACGTCTTGGTGCCGCCTGCTGCTCTCCTCATCGCTGTCACTGTGGTGAAGCTGTCAACAGCCTCGGACACCACGGCCTGTCATGCAACCGAAGTGCGGGACGTTTTGCGCGGCACGCGAACATAAATGACATCATCCGTCGAGCTCTTGTACCGTCGGCGTTCCAGCTATCTTAGAACCCAATGGCTTGGCACGCGACGATGGCAAAAGACCGGACGGCATGTCTTTGTTTCCTTGGAAGATGGGTAGGCCTTTAGTGTGGGACGCAACTTGCGTCGATACTCTTGCGCCATCACATCTTCCAAGCTCATCGTGCTGTACAGGCGCTGCCGCTGCGGCTGCGGAGAACCTCAAGCGGCGTAAATATAGTAACCTTTGTGGTAACTATATTTTCGAGCCGTTTGGGGTTGAAACTCTGGGGCCGTGGGGTCCGAGTGCTCACAGCCTTTTCAAGGAAATTTCTAAACGCCTAGTTGACACTTCCCGTGACCCAAGGGCTGGGTTTTACTTTGGCCAGAGGCTAAGTATTGCCATACAACGTGGCAACGCCGCCAGTCTCTTGGGCACGTTACCAGTTGACAGCGTTGAGGAGGAGTTTTTTGACGCCCTTTTATAATTTGTTGTTATTTTAGTTATCTTGTTTTAAAAATAATATTAATTTGTAAAATGTAATAAAATAAAAATAATAGTAAAAAAAAACATTATTTTTTATTCAACTTTCAAACTTTATTTGTTGTTCATTTGTATAATCCTGATTTTATTCGAATATTGTTTTAGATTTAGATTTTATAACTAGCTTTTTCTAATTTCATTTAATAATTCTATTTTTAGTGTATAATTAAATGTAACGTTAATGTTAACTTATAAACTTAACTTTAAGTAATATAATTTTGTCACCTTTTGTTGCATAAAACTTGCCCAATTGTAACCTAACTGCAAAGAGTCACTGATTCCTGAAACAGGTACTCTAACCTAGCCCTTGAGCCAGGATCTCACAAAACTGTAACCTGTTTTTATTAAATCGTTTTTGATTTACTACAGGAAGGCGTGTGTTTCATACAAATTGTATAAAGCCACTGAACAGCCTAATATTTAAAATTAAAACACTGTTGAATTTAGAACACAAATAAATGTTATTTGTGGTCTAAATTTGTCATAAAAGTTAAAAAAAAATGCAATCAATATCAATCTCTTGATCTTTTACTAGTTAGTTGCATTTAACCCTACTATGATGTTCTGCAAGGAACACCTCGAGTTACCAGTAACTCGTAGAAATAGGGCAATTTTTGCCTATTTATGAAGAAATGTTTATAGTAATTATATATAAAATGTTTGAGCGAGCGAAGCAAGGTCGGAAATTTTTCCCTTTCCGCTTCGGATAGATTAGTTTGCTGCCCGAGATTTCAAATCACGTGAGACACGAGGCATATATGGCCCGTGCATGCTGTGTAGGTACACAAGAAAAGAATAGAGGCGAAAATTCAATTCATAGACAACGCGATGCACGTTTTTGGACAGCAACCTAGAAAGCTTTAATTTTTATTCAGAAAGTAGTAATAAAAAACCTAAAGCTTTAGTAAGTATGTCTTTTCTTTCCCGACAGTGCACCCCCATGCACCCTGCTGCCGGCGCCGATGGTGGCTAGCAAAGCTGTATTTTTCGGGGATTCCCCCACAAGCACTAGCTCAGCTCTATGTATAATTCGGGAAAACTTAAATTCCCGCTGTTACTGTTTCTGATTGGCTATCTCTCAAGAGATAGCTTTTGTTTTTTTGTTTATGTATAATGGGATTTTACAGAGTCTCTTTCAAATCTTATAATTACACTAAAATAGTTTATGACGGTTTGCGTTTCTGTAGCTTCATATGAGAGAAGTTTCAGTAAACTAAAATATACAAAAAACTACTTGCGGACAACAATGAGCCAATCGCGGCCTAGCAATCATGGTATATGTAATATGTATTAGCCATGAAACACGAGGCATACAAAATATAAATTTTGAACAAGTTATTTCCGAGTTTGCAACTGTCAAAGCTTAAAATAAGAGATATGAATTGTAAGATATGTTATTTTTGTCTTATGTTTTATAGTATTGTTATTGTTCAATATTTTAAATAATAAATGATCCATGACGTCATAAAAACACACACACATCATAAAAAATATTTTGCTTTTAACTTTCTATGCAGTGACTCCACCAACTTCCGCACCGGGTGCCACCCAAGGTAGCTACGCCACTGCATAAATAAATGATACCTAGTTGTTACACGGAAAGCAATAATCTTATTATGTACCCGACTAAAGTAAAGAAAGTCTCAGTTTCAAACAGACCATATCCAAGCTGCCACGGTAAATGTCCAAGATAGAAACGGACACTTCAATATCTCATCAGCATATTGCCCCCCCCCCAAAGCACAGAATAACAGAGGAACAGTTCACTGCATACATCAAAAGCCTGGGACCCCGCTTCGTGGCGGAAGGAGACTGGAACTCTAAGCATCTGCACTATGGGGCTGGAGACTTATTACCACGCGAGGCAGTGAACTTAAAAAATGTGTTGATTAAAACCACCTTACAACAATTGCTACACCTGAGCCTACGCACTGGCCGACTGACCCAAATAAAATGCCTGATGTCTTGGACTTCTGAATGGAGGGACTATCTAGACTCTTTTACCAAATTGACTCTTGCCTTTATGGAACTTCAAACCACATCCCTGTTATACTAACAAAGTGCCAATGTCTTGAAGAACCAAAGAAAACCTTGACTTTATAATAATCAGACCAACTGGAAACTCTTTTGTTGCCTTGTTGAGGATTCCTTACAGTTACGAGTTTCCTTAAAGAACGAGGACGAAATTGGTATAGCACAGGTAAATTGTAAGAATATAAAGCAGGCACCACAAGAAATCAAAGAAATGATACTGGTGAAAAGGAGACTACGCAGAGTATGGCATCCCCATGATAAAAGGGTGTTAAACAATTACAGTAAAGTTCTGAAACAAACTATAAAAGAAGCAGAAAATGCCACAGTTGAGGCGAAACTATATTAACCTTCTGGAAGGCAAATAAAAGTATGAACCAGCCAATAAGCCCAAAGCTATCTCTACGACCAGAAAGAAACAAGTGGGTCAGAACGAAACAGGTAAAGTTGAATGCTTTCCCTGATCACCTTGCCAAAGTATTTGTTCCTAACGATGGCGTCGTCTTCGTCTTGGCTCTAATGATGCTGACATAGACGATGTTATCCAACAAGACCACCATATTGATTTGCCTCTAAAAGTAGTGACACCAGGAGAAGTGACAAGAACCATCCGTCCGATCCTGTCAGAATTGCCACAAAAAGCATTAGTATATCTGACTACGTTATTCAATTGTATCTTTAGAACATCTTATTTTCCTGCACTATGGAAGGTCTTACAAGTGATCATGGTCTATAAAACTGGAAAGCCAGCACATGAATTAACATCTTACAGGCCAATTATTTTATTGTCTACTAGCTGTCCCGCGCAACTTCGTCTGCGTCACATTTTCCCCGTTTTCGCAGCATTTTTCATTGCTGCTCCGCTCCTATTGGACGTAGCGTGATGATATATAGCCTATGTCCTTCCCGAGGTTGAAATCTTTCTTCTTGCCAAATTTCATTAAGATCCGATCAGCCGTTTAGTCGTGAAAAGGTAACAAACAAACAAACAAACAGAGTGACATTCGCATTTATAAATTAGTATGGAGTATGGATAATATCTAAGGTTCTAGAGAAGATACTACTCCGACGACTCTCATGTGCTATGCACGAAAACTCCGTAACTCATCAGACCTCAGACCACCAATTTGGGTTCAGGCCAGAGCACAGCACCATTGAACAAATACATAAGAGTGTGCAGACGTATCAGTGACAGTCTTGAGAAGAAGGAATATTTCTCTACGGCCTTCCTTGACGTTCAACAGGCCTTTGACCGGGTATGGCATAAGGGATTACTCTATAGAATTAAGTAACTGCTGCCTTACAGTTTCTATCATATACTAGAATCATACCTCAACAATAGAATATTCCAAGTGAAAGAAGATGACTGCTCGTTAGGTTTTCACGATATACTTGCTGGTGTACCACAAGGCTCCGTTCTCGGCCCAGTTTTGTACACCATATACACATCAGATCTACCACTAACACCTGGAGTTACTATTGCCACTTATGCAGATGATACAGCAGTATAAGCTTCTAATACAAACCCTGCAGAAGCCACTGCGAAACTTCAACAAATCCTTAATGAAATAAGCAACGGGTTTGACAAATGGCGTATAAAAGTGAGAGCTAATAAGTCAGTGCAGGTCACCTTCATACTGCGAAGAGAAACTTGTCCACCTGTCAACCTTAGTAGAAGGTAGTTGACTCAGAGTGACACAGCTAAATACCTCGGACTACACTTAGACCGCAGGTTGACATGGCGGAAACACATTGAAACAAAAAACAAACGTAAACAGGTCAACCTCAAATTTATGGGCCTCTACTGGCTCCTGGGTAGAAACTCAAAACTGTCCCTGGACCAACGGGATTCAGTTATGGGGAGCCTGGTGTGATTCCAACATAAATATTTACAAAGAGTTCAGAACTACATCCTTAAACAAATTAGCAATGCACCCTGGTTCATCAGAAACAGTGAAGTACACAAATACTCGAGCATGCCAACAGTGAAGGATGAGATAAAGACATTCGCAGGCAAATACAAAAGTGTACAACCAGCCTAGCCAGCTCGCTGTCCAGCTCACATTACCTGGTTGTCTTAATCGCCTTAAACTTTTTTTTTTACTAGCTTCTGCCCGCGGCTTCGCCCGCGTGGAGTTCGGCAATTGCCCACGTATGCGTTAACCCCCCAAAATAATGTCGAAAATAGTCATTTAAATGTTACAGTTGTTGCCCGCGGCTTCGCAGTTCTCACTTAAATCAATGCCAGACATAGCCTAGGGGAGGATATTCAGACAATGCGTATTTTAAATTTTATTATTTGCACTTAGAAAATGAGGTCATCATTTTCGTTATCGGCGACCCTGAAGTCCACAAAAACAACACCCGTGAAAGAAAAACCGAAAGTTTTCCTCGGCGTCAATTTGGTCAGCGACCCCGAAAACCACGAAAACGACACCAATGAAGCCATTGAGTCGCGCAAGTGTCCAGTCGCGTTAGTGTCTTTCGCGCAAGTATCCATGCGCAATATATTTTCGTCTCGCAAGTCTCCTTCGCACAAATGTAGTTTCCCTAGAAGTGTGAACTGATATGAAGTTTTTTTAGCGTATTTGTCCATACAAAAGTGCTAACACTACAAAACAAAAATAAAAAATTTGCCACCCCTTATCATCTGAGGGGTGGATTTTCCAAAAACATTGATACGTGTTTGTCAATTCCATCGAGAAACACAAATAGTAAATTTCAAGCTGTGCAGACTATATTTGTTTTACTATTGTTTCAACCCCTTTTCTCCCTTTTGGGGTCGAATTTCCAAAAACGGCCAAATACGTGTTCATTTACTTTTGCTCAGAAACTTCAATATTTAATGTCATTCTGCTTACTTCAAAAATGACGCATTCCGCATAAAAACTTTGAACCCCCATCTCACCCTGTTAGGGGGTAATTTCTCGAAAATGCTAATATATCTATTTATTTATTTCTAACCAGAAGCTTGTATATGAAATTTCTTAATTATCTTTAACTTAAAAAATGTCGATTTTCCATACAAACTTTCATCCCCTATTTAGGTCCCTTATGGGTTGAATTTCGAAAAATCCTTCTTTATTCCTTGTCTACATTATAAAGGGAACCTCTGTGCACAATTTCAGCTTTCTAGGTTCAAAGGTTTGGGCTGGGCGTTGATGAGTCAGTCAATCAGTCAGTCAGGACTTCTCTTTTTATCTATATATATATATATATAATAATAATAAACAGATAGATAATAAGTAGCTGTCCAGCGCAACTTCGTCTGCGTCACATTTTCCCCGTTTTCGCAACATTTGGCATTGCTACTCCGCTCCTATTGGTCGTAGCGTGAAGATATATAGCCTATAGCCTTCTGCGATAAATGAGCTATCTAACACTGAAAGAATTTTTCAAATCGGATCAGTAGTTCCTGAGATCAGCGCGTTCAAGCAAACAAACAAACAAACAAACTCTTCAGCTTTATAATATTAGTATAGATATTTATATAATATATATAGTATAGATTCTGTTTTGTTACAGTCCTTCAAAGTGAAAACTTGTAAGTGGCTAATAAATGAAGTAAAAAAAGATAAGGCTCAGGCACCTTCTGGCCGTGGACACACTTGTCGAGAAGGGATCGAAATCGTGCGGTTTACATATTTTATTAAAGTTTTTGCTTGCACGCACAATAAACGAATTCTGGCTGTAGGTGCCTAATTTGTGGAGCTGGTAGGTACACGATTCAACACCGACAAATAACACAAAAATGTCAAAGTTGAAACTTTGTCATTTTTTTGTTATTTGTCGAACCTATGAGTTTTACGAGAAAAATCTTTCATTATTTTGAGTAATAATTTTACTATTTTAAGAAACCGTTTACCGAAACAAATAATAGCTTTCGAAGCGAAGTTTCTTATTTGTTGTGTAGACTCTGTTATAAATATGTCTCTCGTCAGGTTTTCCTGGTAGAGTGATCTGTCCAGTTTGTATATAATTTAGCAATATCGTGTCTCTATTTATCAAAAACCGGAAGAAAAACACATCAATATATTGTTTGCACATTTTTAGTTGCCGTTTTATCGTAGTTGGGTTTTGTTTTTCTTGCCCGTACTTTGGATCATTAACTTAAAGAAAATGTGAAGTAGAAAACGTGTGCTCACCGGACAGCTTGAAGAGCGGCTGGTTGGGGTGGTGCGTGAGGTAGGCGAAGGATGATGCGGCCAGCACCACCAGCGCGTTACGGCTGATGGACAGCAGCCACAGCGCGCGCGCCAACCGCCCAGAGCGAACGCGCACGTCCTTCAGCTTCTGCGCACACATACAGCCACTATCACTACATTCCTACTAAGCTTTAGGTAAGGTTTAAGTTTGGCAAAAACAAGGGCGCATGGGGTAAGTGACAAGGGCAGCACGCATCAGCAGCAGGCGCCGTGCGCGGCGTCGGCCGGGCCACCGGCCACCGGCCCACTTGATGCCATGAGGCGCATGTTGTCACATACCCTGAGCAGCAGCAGCACGGAGCAGCAGCAGGCGCCGAGCGCGGCGTCGGCCGGGCGCACGTCGTCCCACTTGATGCCATGAGGCGCATGTTGTCACATACCCTGAGCAGCAGCAGCACGGAGCAGCAGCAGGCGCCGAGCGCGGCGTCGGCCGGGCGCACGTCGTCCCACTTGGTGACGATGAGGCGGATGTTGTCGCCGACGGACTCGGCCGTGAAGCTCAGCCCCAGCAGCCCCTTGAGCTGCGCCGCCACGATGATGATTGCCGTGGCCGACGTGAAGCCGCTAGTCACCGACGGGGAGATCAGGTCCACCAGGAAACCTACCACAACACAATACTTGAACACCTTCCGCCTCACGTAATACCTACGTATTTGTTTAACCATAGCTAGCACTGACGGTTAAGTAGATACTACATAATTTGTATTTAATTTTCTTTAATCAAAAATGTCTGAATGTTTAATAGTAAACTAGAAATTTTGCATGATTAAAGTAAAAACATAACCCTGCAGTCCGGTAAGTAGACAATATGTTATTAACATTAAGCGAGCCCTTGAGCTCAATGTCACTGCACTGTCTGTCTTGAGTCATTGATGAACATCAAACAAATAGCTCACAAAAATTTGTCTTTAAGTTACAGAAATTTACTAATTTACTAATGCAACAGCATTCAGTCGCACATCAGCCATCTGCATACTAAAAAAAACAATGCAATGGTCGTACAAGGTGCCTTACACTACTTCAAGATAAGGATTTATTACGTACAAACGAACTGATCGACCTTTGTGAAGTTCCTACGTCAGAAACATGTTTGATTGAAGACTCCCGCTCATTGTTCACACAATGTCTAACAGTGTACCTAATTAGGTAAACATTTGTACAAGATTTATGTGGCATTAAGTGAAATTAAAATGTTGCATGTCATAAACATCGAGCGATAACTAGATGTTTAATTAAAGGGTGCTAATGTGTACACGTCGAAGCTATTTCTAATTACTTTTTTATTTTATTTATTTATTTGTACATGAATCATGGTGGTATTACTGCGGACAGCTATTAGTCTAGGGGAAGACCAGTGGTGGATTACGTGAAAGATGAAATGGCTACAGATGCATAGATGGTGTGACAGCAGATAGAGGTTAATGCTTTTTTTTCTTTCTATGAAATTCCTTCATACTTCTCCATACTGCAACGTATACTGTATACTCCATAAGCAATGTAACGGCATCCTGCACCCGGGATGGGAATCAGCCACTAATAATAATTAGATGATGCCAATCCGGTGCAGAGCTTACAGATCATGTGCTATGAACTTTATGGTGATAGGTACTTAGAATAGGACATACAGCGCCCATTTCAAAGATTTGTGTGATTGAAGGTTGGATTAATATACATGAGTACATTACCTAGCCGCAGCAGGCCCATGATGAGCACGACGCAGCCGGATAGGAAGGTGAGCAGCACCACGAACTCCACGGGCAGGCCGCGGCATATCTGCAGCGTGAACAGCGCCATGAGGCTGGTGGGCCCGATGGACACCTCCTTCACCGTGCCCAGCACCACGTACAGCATCGTACCTGCGGACATTATTGTACACACTGCCGCCCATACATAACTGTTGGGGGCTGCGATATCTGCTACACCAACTGTACTAGGACTTAAATAAAACCAAAACAGCATTTAAATAACATCACGCCTATCTTTCTTGAAAGGTTAAGCAGACGGTTACTATCATAAGTTCGAAAAATGTTAGACAGACTTTCATTTCACCTAAAACTTTTCAACTAGGTATTTTCGTTTCGTTATTTTTTACTTCATCGAAATCACGTCTGCCACTGTATCAGTTGACCTATATCCATATAATTAGTTTTTTTTCGTAACTCCGACGACGTTTCATTTAGTCAAAAAACTTTTTACCAAAGTTACACATAGCCGAAATAACATTTGTTCGAAGTACCTACAGTCGACTCTCGATAATTTGAAACTCGAGGGACTCCTAAAATATTACGAATTATCGAGTGTTTGAAATATCAAATGGTTCGAAATTTTTGAGACACTTCAATAAAACTTCGAATTATTAAGTGTTGATCAATTATTTTTTTGTTAACTGCTATTCTTTAACAATGACAAAAGTTTAGAGGTACATTCGTGTAGGTACTACATATTCATAATGTGAATTAATAAATCTTTCGAAAGAACTCTGTTATACTGGTTTGCAAAGCACATTGCTGTTGCTCAGACTGCTCAATAACTTTTTTTAAGAGAAAAAGTGCCTGAAATGCTTTTTCATCACTTTCGTTTTGTAGACAGAAGCTTTGTAAAGTATCGAATGAGGCTTCCTTAACCGACACCTCTGCCAAAGGTATCGTGTATCATCCTCATCCTCATTGTTGCTTTTTCCATTCGTATTTGTCGCTATACTATACTATCTAGGTCTATCATTAAGTTCGCCTATGTGCTGTTGTAATAAGCAAAAAAAAACAATTATAAGCTCATGTGGATATACTAATGGGTACACCTGCGGCTAGCTCTTCGAGGATTACAGGCGCGATGTAATCGTGATGCGTTGTGACTTACCGACGAAGGAAGAGTAGAGTCCGTACTGCACGGGCAGGTTGGCGAGGCTGGCGTAGGCGATGCTCTGTGGCACCAGCGTGAGGCCCAGCGTGACCCCCGCCACCAGGTCCGCCAGCGCCGACACGCGGTCGTAGCGCGGCAGCCAGCGCAGCAGCGGCACGCGCCGGCGCAGCACGCGGCGCCAGCGCGCGCCCGCCTTGCCCGCGCCGCGCCGCGCCAGCGGCACGCCCAGCTCGCACGACATGCGGAGACACCGACTTATTTACGAGCGAGCGACAACCACGACGACAACTACTACTGCTTATCGACAAGTTCCGGTATTTTATTGAATTAATGAATTAGTATTGCTAGGACCGATGAGTCGCGCGTCCGAGCCCGCCGTGCGAGCCTCACTGTGCTTGTGGATAGGCGAACCGCCGCCTGTTATAATTTAATTCATTATCTCGGTATCAGTAAACCTTTCCGATGTGTAAGTAAACAGCGCGGGACAAACACCGCAGATACCGAGCGCGCTGCAGCGCACTGCTCGCCTCCACACCGAGATCACACATGTGTATTGCACCACGTTACTGCAGTTTCAAGGCAACTGAAGTCTACCCTTCAGACTGAGATCAACACTATCATGACGATAAGGTTTTGCCGCAAACTAAAGAGAAAATTAGTATTGTCCTAAGTTTTTAGGGTTCCGTACCTCGAAAGGAAAAAACGGAACCCTTATAGGATCACTTTGTTGTCTGTCCGTCTGTCTGTCTGTCAAGACCCTTTTTCTCAGGAACGCGTGGAGGTGTCAAGCTGGAATTTACATCAAATACTCAGGTCTAATGTCCTTTGGAGCTGTGAAAAAATCAAACTTCTAAGCCAATGCAATCAAAAGATACAGTCGTTTATGCTGCAAATTTCCACAAATTTTCGACACTCGCAAGGGAATCAAAACCTACAGGGTACTTCCCGTGAAGTCAGAATCTTGAAATTTGATACGAAGCAACGTATTTATAGCACAGATAAAGGAAAAATTGCGTAAAACCGTAAATTTTTAGTTACGTGTTTTTTTTTTTTTTGTCATTTTCAAAATCGTATTTCCTACAGATTTGTACGGAAGCCTCGGTGCGCGAAGTCCGACTCGCACTTGGCCGGTTTTTTTTATATCTATTCAACCAGTAGGTACTCAGCACTAACCACACGGCGGCCGCACTTCCTCTTCGCTATCACAAAAATCGTTCCATCGTTTTAGTTCCGCGCCACATAACTCACTCACTGCTCAGCTGCCAAAGACAGTGAAACTCTGACAGATGTGATCACTCTTTGGTTGAACTAATCCAACCAGACCATTATACAAGCTGTTGTTTTGCAACCTTGTCAAATTCTTTAAACTTGGATTTCACAAAGTATTCGATTGATCGCTGAAATATTTAACGAAATGACCGTGAGCGTTCGTACGTACCGACGCACAGCAGTGCAAGCGCCGCGGTGCGCGGACTCGGTGTGGTCAGGCGCGCATCGCAGCCGCTTACCCGCCGCCGCGCCGGCAGCACTGGCCACACGACGCACACGAGCTCGTGCAATGCAGACGGTAGTTTCCCTGGTCTACCGCCCGCTAGCTCTTGTAATGGCGGCATCGAGGTGGCGTAACACCACCTTCGTCAGCCTCCTCCCCTCCTCGCCTCCCCAGTCTTCTTACCTCTCTCTGCGACATGATTTCCTCGCAGAAGCACTCTACTGCTTCCCATACATCAGCCCAAGGCCGGCAGCGATAAGTTTTCGCGGTTATTGCCGCGAGAACACGACACTGCTCCACTCAAGCGGGACATGGCTCGAGAGTACGCCGAGCCGTGTGCTCGCTGCAGTCACACTAGTCGCACAGGTGACGCTTACCGTCTCGCCACCTTCTACAAGTACCTGCCGAAGCAGTCATGCCCTGACAGCACCTGTAACGAGCGGTAGGACGCACCCCGTGCTGCCTCCGCACCCACTCCTCCAGGATCGGCTAGATAGCCGCCACCGTCCGATAAATCTCTACGTTCCTGTGCTAGCGTCGTCCAGGTTTTTCCCTTGAAGGATGTCGTTTGCGCATCTCAATGAAAACCTCGTTGTTTTGTCATGCTTCCATTGCACCGTGTGAAGCAGGGGCGAGTCAACATAAGTAGACATAAGAATACATTACATAATTATGTGTAGTACCTGTACATAATGATGTATATATTAATTTTGTTCGAAAGCTTGTAATATTTATTTGTTGGCATGAGGATCTGTAGCCCCGTGGCACTGCAACACTTGCACAAGTAAGCATTTAATTCATGCAAAAATCGTTAAGTTGATAGCCAAACGTGGGCAGCGTTCGCTTCATTACATAGTAGGTACTTAGTGTTTAACCTGAATATCTGACGACATACGGACCACTCCTACTCGTTTTAAATGAAGCTCATAAGACGGTGGTGTCCATTTCGACCGCGTGGCTATGGCTTTTTTTTTTACTATTCCGTAATTTTGTAACAATTAGTAAAAGTTGATTCCCCAAAATCATAAATTTGACAAAGTTATGGTTAAAACGTTATAAGGGTTTGAACGTGGCCGCGCCATTGAACGCGGAGAACCGCGCTACCAAGAAGATCTTTAAAACTACGCGTTACACAGACCTGAAATTTAGGTAAATAACAAATTGAAGAAAAAAATACTATATATATTTTAGGAGCTGTAAGTCTAAAACCCCATGGCCGCGCCATTGAAACGGTGACAAAAACACTATCGCTGATATCTCGCTAAAACAGCATGGCAGACGTCTGAAGTTTTTTGTAAAACCCAGATTAAAATTAGTCAAAATTTGTAAAAATAAAACGAAAAATCCTAGATTTTTATTTTAGGAGCTGTTGTATGGTATTGCGTAAATATAAGTCGTGATTATCTATCGAAGAAAGTAAATAGTAGCGAGTTTTTTTTTTTATAAACAACTAAGGAGTTGTTTTTTTCCTTAATATAAAACCTTCAATACATTTTGAAAGTTTCGATAGGGTGACCATGGCTAAGTGTTTATATAAAAGTCTCAACTGTTCTAAATTAAGTAAAAAAATATTTTTGCTGAAATGATACCTGAAAAACTTATTGAATGTGTTATCTCACTCTTATAAGGTAAAATCTGTCTCGTATCTCGTTTTTTTTGGGGGTGTTGAAATAAAAAAAAACATTAATTTAATATTTTTTTACGTATTGAGAATGCAGGCCCGACATCTATTTCGTATTTCCACAGTTTTTGTACGAATTCGCATTTCCTCCTTAATTTTATATGACATTTAAACGTTTAATAAGTTTTTTTAGAAAGTTTCGATAGGGGGTTACCCCTATCGAAACTTTCAAAACTTATTAAACGTTTGATATTATGAAAAAATACATTTTTTGCCCATGATAAAAGACGAAAA
This sequence comes from Cerastis leucographa, assembly GCA_963082945.1. Taxonomy (NCBI): domain Eukaryota; kingdom Metazoa; phylum Arthropoda; class Insecta; order Lepidoptera; family Noctuidae; genus Cerastis; species Cerastis leucographa. The sequence continues at coordinate 21,733,429 of OY720354.1, forward strand.
ACTGTTTTTGTATAGTTAGTCTTTATTTAGGTTCTCTAGGCTATATAGGCTCTACATATTAATAGGTGTTGTTTACAAAAAAAAAACACTCGCTATTACTAACTTTCTTTGACAGATTATCACGACTTATTTCTACGCGATACCGTACCTAAAATATAAACCTAGGTTTTTTTTTGTGTATTTTTACATTGTTTGACATATTCATATCTGTCTAAAGAAAAACAGACCTATGCGGACAGACCTCTTTCAGCAAGATATCGGCGATAACGTGTTTTTCACCGTTTTGATGGCGTGGCCATGGGGTTTTAGTCTTACAGCTCCTGAAACATGAACCTAGGAATTTTCTTTGTATTTTTACAAATTTTGACAAATTCAAATTTAACAAAAAACTTAAGACGTCTGCAATGCTTTTTAAGCGAGATATCGCCGATAATGTATTTATCACCATTTCGATGGCGCGGCCGTCTTACAGCTCCTAAAATATAAACCTAGCATATTTTTCTATATTTTTTTTTTACAAATCCTATCTGTTTTTTACCTAAATTTCAGGTCTCTGCAACGCGTAGTTTTAAAGATCTCCGTGGCCGGGCGGTTCTCCGCGTTTCAAATATAAGTTTGACTTTATGATTTGGGAATTAACTTTTACAAATTATTACAAATCATGACATACACGTAATGACACGGCCGCGCGGTCGAAACGGACAAAAGCCGGTGTGTTCGCGAGGAATGCTCACATCACGAGCAGCTAGGCGCCTGCGCCGTTATGTACCGGTGTCGCTGTGGGGGCTCTCCCACCTCACTCGTCCTTTCTACGGCGCCTCGCTCACTCATCAATATTTTACTATTGGTGTTTTTATTTGTCTTCATAAGCTGGCTATACATTTATGAGAAATCTGATAATTATCAGTGAACACAAAATATCTGATATGCAAATGAACTGTAGCAACAACAACATGCGAAGTCTTCTGGTTTAGTTACATGTTCTAGTTCAGAGAAAACGTAAGCTGTTTATTTACCGATGATTTTATAACATGAACAGATGTCACTCGGAGATAGCTAGTGTTCATAATTACATTACGATAGATCTCAGCGGTTACCGCAGACTGTCAACACGACAGCGGCGCGACGTGGCGACGTGCGGCTTGAGCGACATTGACATGTTTCGCAGATGTCGGGAACGTCTCGCTGATATGAGTTGCATTTTATCTATTGTTTATTGAGATTCTTATCTATGTATAGTCGCTAGGCTTCAGCTGATGAGCTGTGTTCTGTGACATTGCTACTCGCCTCGTCCTCCCTCCGAGCGTATAGGTACTTCACCCAGGTAGGTACGTAAATTGTATGATACCTAGAAGACTTGTCACATCGTCGAGTTGGAACCATCCTAGCAGCTACGCTGCAGTAGCAAATCTTAGTTCCGCAAGAAGAAGCAATAAATTAAAACGTTAATTTTAATCGTTGTTTATAATGGGAGTACGTGAATTAATTATCATTTGCCAATGTATCGATGTCACTATAAATAAACGACAAACTGGAAAAACGGGCGCCGCCGCCGGCTTGAACAAGTCCACGGACGCACGCACCGACAAGCCGCGGAATTTTAATTCAAATTAGTACAGGGTGGAAAGTTGAAGTCGTCCCCTGACTGGACGACGGATACTTTACACTTTAATACTGATGAGCCTCGAGCTCCACATGTACCTCTACTGTTGATGGAGGTTCAGGCTCTGCAGTACAGCACACCATCACACTGTAGTACAGCGCTAATGCCACTTGCTCAAAGTTATTACTAGTTATCGTGAAACTATTTACTGATAAGTTGTGTCCTGTCATGTTGGCCCATTGTTACCGAAGGTAGCGCGTTAGGTGTTTTCTTCTCTTCGTAGTGAGGTCATCTTATAATCTAATCCCTACTTTTTAGTTTGAAGTGAGAGATTCCGTCCGTCCTAGAAAGTACAAGCGAGCTAATATTTATATATCGGATCCTTCACTGTATTCATTAGCGTCGGAATTCCAATAAGTGAAAAGGAGTCCGTGTGAACCCAGCTTCTATAAACACTATTCAATGGTGCACAACTACTGAACTAGATGCACACGTTTAGTAACTTAATCTACGATATGCAAAGTTTACAAATTTTCCCATGAAGAATGTATTTTGTAAGTGTGTATACGTAAACCTACAGCGAACCTTTTGTTGTTTACCTTTGTGTCGTAAATGAAGTTTGTAAGCAACGCGAGTAACCCTCACAGCCGCCGCGCGACGTCGCACCCATCGCTCTGGTTCTCTCACTCGTTACTGTTGCTGCTAGAGCTCAATAGTGCTCGTAAACTCATGCTATAACAAATAATACTCCGGACTCCCCAATACTCCAAATTATTTATTTATTTTTTGCAACTATATAACATAACTATACAATATGTAAGTATATAGTGTAAATGCAACATAGTCACCGCGCGTTAGTGCTAGCAGCATACATAATATCAATAGATACATTCGTATGTATATAATTAATTTACATAGTTCAGGCTCGTCATAAGCTCAGGTACTTACGCTAAGGCCGCCTTAGGATACATTAGTACTAACAGGTAACGTATTATTTACAACCAGTCCGTCGGCGCACTCCACTGGGGACCGACTCGTACTTATTATGCGATACAAACTGAATATAAACAAAACAAAACAAATGGTAACGACGTGTCCGCTGCAGCCGCGGCCGCTACTTCACCTTCTGCATGATGAGGTCGATCTGCTCGTCCACGCGCGAGCTCGTGCCTCTGCAACACACACGAATCGACTGAGCGGGAGTGAACCGCACGCAGCATCCAGTATGCGCTCGGCAGCACGGTCTGTTTCTCGCGCAAATGACGGTTCTGAGCGACAAAAAGGGAATCGCACTTTTCCATGCTCCTATGCATGGAAAAGTGCGATTCCGTGCTGCGATGTGGCGCAAGCCTTAACATCCCCGACGCGCCGCACCGCTGTGCCACACTGGCAACCATACAAGGTATATGTCGTAGTCGAAACTACTAACTCGTCAAAGTTGATATGGGTTGCAACCAACCTACACTGGGCCCGCGTGGTGGATTACAGCTCACTCCCTCTCATAGGCTGTGTCCCAGCAGTGGGAACATTATAGGCTGTTGATGATGATACGGGTTGCAGACCAAGAGCTAAAGCTAAGTTAGTTTAGCTTAGCTCGCATAATTGACGCAGTTTTTATACTTATGTGCAAACTAACCTATGTGAGCTAACTAAAATCTGCGCAGCTAAGTTAGTTGTGTATGCCGATGCACAGCTACGCGAGCTAAGCTAAGCCCCTCCCGTTTCCCCTGCACTCTTTCGCACTTCCTTCCAGTATTAATCTTCTTTTTCTATGTGTAACAATTTCATCATCATCATTATATTATTCATGGCGAGCGTTACGTCCGTCGAATTGAACTTCGCAACACAGACTAAGCTTTCGCTTGGTTTTTGATGTGCACGAGACTTATTTTTTGTTTAGCTGAGCTAAGCTGGCTTAGTATAGCTTAGTTTTCAGACTGCAACCCGCTTAAAACTATTATAACAATAACTAACTTATTTTTAGTGACCCTTTGTAAATCATCGTGTTGTATTAATTCTAAGTAATTATAACTAAAGCTTTCTTTAAGAGGAGGGGGGGGAGTTAGGTTTGTGGAATGGCAGCAGTCGGGCCCACGAGTCATGGTAGCAGTACCTGAAGGCGGCCGGGTCGGGCCCCACCATGGCGACGAGCGCGGGCACGTCGTGCGAGTGCGCCACGAAGCGCGCGAGTGCCCGGCACGCGCGCCACAGGTGCTCCTCCGCGGGCGCCCACGCCAGCAGCTGCAGCAGCGCCATCGCCAGCTCCACGCACACCTCGTCGAACACCTGCGCACACGCACGTAGACACGACGCGAGCCCGAGCACACAGTAATACACGCATACTTGAGTGCTTACTCGGCAAAGAACGGAACTATTTAAGCGGATGAACATTTTAGGCCCGTATTCATGTCAAACAGCAGCTGCGCAACAGAAATCCCTATAGAACTTTAAAATGTATCACGCAACACGTTACACGCAGCACATGAACATGTTACTCAAACATTGTTGTGCATCTTTTGTTTCCCAAGAATCCGACTTCATTTAGATATAGCCCGATCAAAACGTTGCCTCGCGCCAACTAAATGAATTATAGTGTCTCCGATACATACAATTTGAGTAAATTATGATTATTATAAGACTTATTGTTTATAAACATTTTGAATCTGATTTTGTCGATTGTGATTAATTCGTATGCTTTACAGTTGAATCTGCACTGTCGAAAAAATGAAAAGTACTAACGAGATCAAATAATGCAAATAATTTATGGAATATTGCATTTATTATTGAATCTAGATAATTATAACTCTGATACCAGTTATAATACAGAAACATCGGTGTGAATGGAGTATGAATGGTCCAGTGTCTCACTATAAACATTTATGACTTGACAAGTCAGTTGTTTATCTATATTACTTTTAAAGACCTGCTCATTCGTATTGCACTACACCATGTAATGTAGTTCGCAGAATACAATTATCTCCTTTCACATATCGATGTAGTGCTATTACTGCTAATCGTCTGCCGGTAAAATAACTGAAATACGGACGGACCGAACAAACCCAGGTATAAAGTTAAAAACAAAAAATATTGTTAGGTACTCAATAAATGATAAATGGGGAAAGCCGAAACAGGAACTGTCAGCAGTAGTTTTATGAGATGTCAACATGTTGTGATGGATGATACGTAGTTACATGCGTGGCGTCGGTCGGCAAACATTACGACATATAGCTAAGCGGTTGGTTTTACCCTTTATTATCAATTTTCATTGTTATAATTGCCTAAAAAGATTTTTGAATAAGTAATCCACAATTTTGTAAACACTTCACTGCAATTCAGCAGTTACATTTCTTTAAATTCATAAACAATCGTTTTTATATGCCTTTTCAGCAACATGCACCATGCTTAGCTCTAAAGAGTATTCATCATTCATCATTGGCTTGACCTTATCTCAATTTATTTGTGGTTGGCGCAGCATGTTTTCTTCATCCATACTTCTCTATTACTCGTCATCTCATCAGGTCGCAATATTGAATTTTGATTACTGTCATATCTTCAGTGACACTCACAAGATTAAGACAAATCGATTCACGTAAAAATCATCAAAATCGGCCAAGCATTTGGTCTCTAAAGAGGCACAAAGGATAGGCCAGGCATCGCAGGCTCCGCATCCGCCCTCCGGATGCGGCAGCCATTGAGGCGGAGCTGTACGAGGGATACAGAGCAGCGAAGACCGCCCTCCAAGAGGCTGTCCAGCGGGCCAAGGACCCGGGCCGCGAGGAGATGCTGGAGACTCTCGACAGAGATCCGTGGGGGGCACCCTTACAAGATGGTGCGGGACAAACTCCGCACCTGGCCCCCCCCGCTGACGCAGAGTCTCCGCCCTCAGCTCATGGAGGAAGTGGTGAGCGGTCTGTTCCCTCTGCGAGGGGAACATCCTCCCCCGCCTATGACTCCGCCGCTTGCGGTGCCAGAAGTGGACCACATCGAGGACGATGACGACATTCCGGAAGTAACCGGGGTAGACCTGAGAGTGGCGGTAGGCAGGCTTAAAGCCAAAAATACCGCCCCGGGACCCGATGGCTTGCCTGGCAAAGCCTGGGTCCTGGCCTCGGAGGCTCTCGGGCCCCGACTGGAAGAGCCGCCCATTACCTGAACGCGCCCCAGAAGGTGGTAGCCGTGGCTGGCCCGGGGGTACCGCACGATCTCCGGCGAGGCGGCGAGCCTCTTGGCCGGATTGCCGCCATGGGATCTGGAGGCGATAGTACTCGCGCGCCTGCACGAATGGCGCGCGGAGGCACTACGCCGGGGGGAAACTCCGCTGCCGCGGCAAATTGTCGCTCAGCGGACAGACCTCCGGCGCGATCTCATGGCGACATGGAGACAGCGACTGTCGCAACCACGTGCAGGGCACGCCACAATAGTGGCGATAAGTCCCCTCTTTGAGGAACTGCTTGAGAGGCGCCACGGCGCCCTCACCTTCCGCCTGACGCAGGTCCTCACCGGACACGGTTGTTTCGGGAGGTTCCTGCACCGAATCGGGCGGGAGGAAACGCCCGGGTGTTACCACTGCGAGGATCGGCCGGAGGACACGGTGGAGCACACCGTGGAGCTCTGCCCCGCTTGGGCTGAGCACCGCCGTGTCCTCGTAGCGGCGATTGGCGGCGGCGACCTCTCTCGTCCGGCCCTAGTTCAATCCATGGTCCGGAGCGAGAGGGAATGGGATGCCGTCGCCTCCTTCAGCGAAGCAGTCATGCTAGCGAAGGAGATGGCAGAACGAGAGAGGGAGAGAACCTCACGTCCAGCCGCCACGGGAGACGCCCCGGGCGTCGGGGGGCAACCAGTGGCCCCCGGCCACTGTAGGCGCGGGCCTGTGGACGGTGAGTAATGGGCTAGCTCACCGTCCGTCCGTCTTATGACGACAGGCCGTGCCGACAGCGCGTTTGTGTTCCACGCGCGCCTCAAGGAGATGTCAGCAAATCGGAAGGAGTCCGAGAGGGCCGATGCCTGCCAGGGCTGCGGGTTGTTCGAAAGAGATACCGCGGCCCTGGAACACAAAGGGCGAAGAAGGAACATGGGTGGGTTTTAGTCAGCACAAGTCTGACACTCCCTTCCGCTCCGCCCAGAGCGGGAGAAGTCATTTGATGATTTCCCATCCGAAAAAAAAAAAGGCTGACTGGTAATTAGAGACCGATAGGTACTTAAACACGTGATCATACTCATGATAATAAACAACTTTACCAAAGAAACTTTTTTTTATACTCATAATAATTATGTATAGGCTGATAAACACATTACCGTCCCTCAGTCGTGTAAAATACGATATTATCATCGATGTAGTCTAAACCGAATACGAATGTTGTTGTTGTTGTTTTCTTGCCAGCCATTAAAAATAAATCTGCTGCTCAGTACATTTTATCGAGTTAAGCGCACATGATGTCCCATACATTTCAGTCAGTCAGTCGATATATTTTCGCGATTTCGTTGTTGGTCCCAATAGTAAAAGTTGTTCATAATGATGAGGACAATGACCCCTTAAATTTCTTGCAGTTATTTTTTAACCCTTACATTGTTTAAGATACTTCCCTGTAAATTTTAAAGGCTGCTGTGAGCTGATCAAAGCTTCTTTTACCTCCAAAGAGTTAACGCATCCTATCAGAATCATCCCTAACAGATAGTTGGTAGGGCACATGTAGGCAAAGAAGTAGACTTAGTCCCTTTGTTACAAGCATCTCAGGAAGGTTGTGTGCACCTATTCGAGCACCAGAGTTGGGTTCGCGGTGTTGTTCACGAGGATACAAATGTGGTCTTTAGAAGTCAGACAGCGGTCGAAAGTTACATAGCCTTAGGTTAGTGACTCGAGAAATAACTGCACTACCCAATCTGTAGTTGTAATGGATCGGCAGCAACCATTATTTATTATAGGTACAGCTCTGCTGCAAATACTATTAATTAGATATTTTTAGATTTAATAAATTAGCATAATAGCAACTGGTTGTAAACTTGTCACGTGTGTAGGTACTGGGGCTGTGTGCTGTGCAGGTAGACTGAGTGAGTGCGCAACTGGGCAATGGGCATACGCTTATCTACCGCGCACTTGCCGCTGTGAACACTTGCACGCACTCGTGAAAGGTGCACTTTAATCATCATAAATATTCAAGCGATAAATTTTATCACCATATGGGAGGCATTTGGCACATAGGTAATTATATAACTTATATTTTTTCCCAATCTAATTCTTTAATTGTAATACAAAGGTAAGATTTTTCCGTTTTAATAAATATTACACAAATCGGAAAAGGCATCTCAACATTGATAAATATTTTCGTTGTGTTCACAAAGTGTCACAGTAATGCCAAATCCGACGTGCGACAGCGCGAGCACAAACACGCGCCACACACCTGCACACATAACCTGAGTAATCTTGCAATAACATAAGATTGCCTCCTGACATTATTACCTACACATGATAAGCTTTACGTACACATTTCTTTTTGTTTGCGATTTACATATTTACACAACGATCAGCTTGCATTATTTTGTAATAAATTTTAATAAATAAATACATTAAGTTTTTACTACAGCACTGATGACGACATTTGTGACAATTGTTTAATTTAGTCTTTTTTATAATGTTTTATTTTTACTTTTGTATAGATTCTTTTTTGTTTTACCTATTTTTTTGCGAATGTTTTGACATTGTTGGCTTTGTAGTTTCGTAGTTTTTAGGGTTCCGTACCCAAAGGGTCAAACGGGACCCCATTACCTACTGTGACTTCGCTGTCCGTCCGTCTGTCACCAGGCTGTATCTTATGAACCGTCATAGTTAGCCAATTGAAATTTCTACAGTTTATGTATTTCTGTTGCCGCTATATAACAACAAATACTAAAAACAGAATAAACAAATATTTAAGGGGGCTCCCATACAAAAAAGTGATGTTTTTGCCCGTTTTTATAAATAACTAGCTGTCCCGCGCAACTTCGTCTGCGTCACATTTTCCCCGTTTTCGCAACATTTTTCATTGCTGCTCCACTCCTATTGGTCGTAGCGTGTTGATATATAGCCTATGTCCTTCCCCAGGTTAAAATCTATCTTCTTGCCAAAGGAGATGTTTCATTTTTGTATGGGACTCCGGCCATGACCTGTACCTTTCAGGAAAGGTGGGAAACAATCCCCTGAATAGAATAAAGTAACATTTTTTAAATAGTAATAGATGGTTTTTATGCACATAATAAAAATAAAAAATGTTTGACGTTTGTCGCGAGAGTTATGACAGCCATGACAGGTTGTAGAGATGACGTTTACATAACCTAGAAATGGTTATTTGATAATAATTGTTTATCAGAACTGATTTTTTACGATGCTTTCGTATTTGTTTTGTTCTCTGTTTTCATAAAACGTTAGACAATACGAGACGAACGAGACTGACTGACTGACACTGATGGGTTTTGCCACTTGTCAGAACAAAATGTCATTTTGAATTTTTCGTTCAGAAGTACACTCCAAAAAAGTAGTACCTATTATATAGTTTTATTACGATGAAATCACCACACTTGCTTATAATTTGTTGAAAATTATGTCTAAGAGACCAATAATAATAATTAATTACAAAAACACATACTTTACTTAATTTTATGTCGATGTGATATTATGTTTTTGTGTGACATGATTTCAGAACGAAAGCAAACTGCAAACTGGAAGACGCCATGTTGAATAGAATGGGGCAATAATTGTAAAACTATTACTTTTTGTGCACAGCCAATCAGGCTTAAATTCACGAAAGAATATTTTTCCTAAGTTCGTGGTATTTTTTCCTCTTTTTCAATAAATGTACATCTTATGGCCGAAAATGAAACATCTCCTTTCATTAATATCCGATCAGCCGTTTAGTCGTGAAAAGGTAACAAACAAACAAACAAACACAGTGACTTTCGCATTTATAATATTAGTATGGATGGTACGGAACCCTTCGTGCGCGAGTCCGACTCACACTTGGCCGGTTTTTTTTTATTATATTATCTTATTCTACCTTTTTTAGTAAGCAACGACTTGTTCTTGGGCCTACGCTGTCCTTCCATACTTAAGTACTAGCTGTAACATTCAAATATTGTAAAACCATATGATTTTAAAAGAGTAACCATGGAGTTTCTTGCCGGTTCTTCTCCATAGGAAACGACCAACCCGAACCGTGCACCTTTTGTCGACGTTTTCTATGTAAAATAAAATATTTTGATTTCGACTATATAATATACTAGCTGTCCCGCGCAACTTCGTCTGCGTCAAATTTTCCCCGATTTCGCAACATTTTTAATTGCTGCTCCGCTCCTATTGGTCGTAGCGTGATGATATATAGCCTATGTCCTTCCCAAGGTTGAAATCTATCTTCTTGCCAAATTTCATTAAGATCCAATCAGCCGTTTAGTCGTGAAAAGGTAACAAACAAACAGAGTGACATTCGCATTTATAATATTAGTATGGATTTAATAAGTATTTCTGGAAATAGATAATAACTTCATCAAAACACCAATATTTTTACGGTGCTGATGTGATCTGAGAGTGTTGCGTGAGAACACGTCCAGCAGCTTCCCGGCCGCGCCGCGCTACTCCTACACTCCTAACTGTTTGTAGATTTCTCTACAGCTAGCGGTCTTTTTACGCTAAATAGTAACGGCGAGTTTTAAAATAATAATTGATCAGAGTTGTTTATTATGTATCAGGAGTTGCGAATCCTCTGAAAGAGTCGAGTAGTCGTCCGTCTGGGCTCAGGAGTGACCGGCGGCGCGAGGATCACTGGGAGCACGGGTGCGCTATGACGTCGGCATGTGTTTGTAGTAGCATCAAGGAAACGCCACGTACGAGGCGTTGTGTACACGTCTCACCTTATGTATGACCGCTTATTAGATAACGACGTTCATAAATCTGCTGTTTGAGAGAGATACCGATCTGTTCACATCTACGATCATTATTACTGACATTTTCAAGATTTCCTACCATTTTTATTATTGAAACTCAAATATATTATTAGAGCTGATTATAACATAATATATGCATGATTTGAGTAACGTAATTAAGAAACAAGTTCGGAGATGATTAGGATCAATAAGGTAATTAATTCTTATGTCTTTGTAAATGTTTTGTATATTATTTTGTTAATTATGATAAAAATAATGATTGCAAGGTTATTGAATGAGGGCCGCAACAGGTCTACGGTATACCTGCTAGGAAGCGGTTCCATCCGCATCTCCCGGACTATAGGTTTAGGTTCTGTCACATAAGTTATCCGAGGTTGGGACTCCCTACTGTTTGATCGTGATTCAAATGCACTCGGCAGCCCGTTTAGTACCCAACCTAAAGTTTCGTTGGCAATCTTAAAAATGTGTTTCCGAATGTGTGAAACTCGTGTTTACATTTTCAGAACAAGGATTATTTTGTCATTCTTTAAATGTCGTTTAAGATACAATTCTAGCCGCTATTATGATTACTTTTAGTTGAGAACTATTAAGTTCTGGAATAACATGCCGTAAAACAGTGAACAGTAGACAATCGATTGATGCATTTGCTCATCTTTTAAAAACGATAAAAGAAGAACGGAATAATTTTCCGTTCTAATACCAAAAACCTATACCACTGGTATTTGTTTCAATCACTGGTAGTTGAAACAAATACCAGTGGTATAGGTTTAGGAATAAATAGGAATAAATCATAAAAAGGCAAGTTGCACATTATGTAACTCGGTAGTAGCACATGTTTTTATTGTGTGGTTTTAGGCTTCTTTCGAGTTACGATATTATCTTTGGCTCCAGACAGTGACGCAAGTTGATGTCGGAAGATTTATAAAATTAACTTTATTGCGAATATAATAGCAATGCTGTTTATAATGATTATCAATGAAGCCTACAATGATTAGTTTGAGGTCGTAAAGTGACGTCGCGCAGACCGAGGTGGGTTAGTGAACGAGCTTTACGCTACTGATGGAACTGGCCTGTGCCGACAGGGCACAAGTAGAGAATAACAGTGTGCGGCGGAGGGAGAGCGAGGGTTAGGTTTAGCACAACACAGGCTAGGCGTGAGGAGCACACGGAGGGCGCGTGCGCGGCGAGGGTACCTTGGACTTGGCGCCGCGCGGCAGCAGCTCCCGCAGCGCCCTGCCCACCTGGAAGCGCTGCAACACACGCACTGGCGCTGCACTACACTCGTCCGCACGCACGCTCGCACGCACACACGTACGTACGCACACCACTTATCGTATCTCACAAAAACATACACACACTAGGAAATGGCGAAAGCCGGGTGTTTTGGGCCTCCTGTAAAATTTGTCGTTCAAAAACTGCGGATATCAGCCTATTTTGAATAAATGACTTTTGATTGTGATACACGCGCACTCGACCAACCATACTATGCAATGTATATTTGTTGCATGACCCTGCGCTAGACTAGCAGAGAGTACCAGTGCGCCTTTGTTCCTCACTTTTGGAAAAAGCTTGTTTTCATATCAGTTTGCAATTTTCTCTTTAACAGTAAAGTCATATTCGTAGCCAAGCAGCTCAAATACTTATATTAATGACTTTAAATTGCTATTTTTTTAAGCGTACCCTTGTTATTTCTCCTGTATCGTGGGTACGTTAACAATCATTGAACTCACACACACAAATAACCGACCCCGAACAGCTGTAACCCGCACTTATGTGTTTCGTACGGGAATCGAACCCGCGACACGCAGCGCAGCAGTCGACCGCACAGCCACTTCGTCAATAGTCGAGACAGGTGTTTATAATATGTAAATCATTGATTCCATCGGATGTTCTTGTATCTTTGTATCTAAGGTGTATTAATTGTTGGTGAGCCAAATAAACAAAATAAAAATACTGATATGTTGTGTGTTGTTGTGAAATACAAATAAGGACATATATATACACACTCATATATAATATAAATTTTAATGTACGAATTGTTGCAAAACACAAATAAAATGATAAGGAATTAAATGATACTCAGCAGAAGATTTAGAGAACGGAAACCATGCCAATGTTGGAGGGCGAGCAGTTGTTAGGTTAGCACATACAGACCGGGGGTGGTGAACTGAGGAAATATTAACTATTTAAATATAGATTCATTACACAAACATTAAATGCTCTTAAGGTGCTCGACCGTACAGTCTTCGAGTGTACCTACGTAACGTAGATGCATTTGCTTTCCTATTCTTAAATGATATGACACAAATCTGAGGTTCCGTTGTTGAAGCAGTGCGGGTGTAGCGCGCCTGGCCCATGCAGATGTCCATGCGTTGTAGTGACACGTACCGCGCATGGACCGTCGTCCAGTATCGTAAACTTTGGGACGAGTCGTTGTAGTGTACCTTGTATGACGGCCACAGAAATGGCGCCGTGCCTGACACGTGCGACTTAGAAAACCCGTCGTGAAATTGATATCACTAATAAACTATCTTAATTAAAATAAGAACGCGACAATATTTTGGGTGTTTCATTAGAATTGCAGATTAATTCAATTAATATGTACATAAATTAATTAAAGTACAAGTTGAAAATTTATGATATTTGCGTCTGATATTTCTAGCATTAGGCTTAGCCCGGCTTGTTGGTGAATCAGTTTGTCTAAAGCTCAAGGAACATGCATAATGGGCCTGCTGTATCCGCTAACATGGGCGTGTCTACGCACAACTGTGTAGAACGCAGTCTCAGTAGCACCGCGTGCACTGGCCGAGCGGGCAGACGTGCACACATGGGTTTGAACGATCATGAATATCATCAAACATTTGACAGTGTCCTGGTTGCGTTATGTTCACTGTTGACTTCGACAGAGCAGATGAGATGAGCAGGAGAGAGTACATGCACGTCGGCAATAGTGCGATTGTTCTGTTCTACAAACCTATATTTTTTCTTATTATATTTTACGAATGAACTTTTGGAAGCCATGCTTCAGTTTTTCGGCTACTTGACACAGATACAATAGTGGCGCGTGGCTATATCATCTTGATTTAACGCTATTGTAGGCTTAAACTATTAAATACTACAGTATGGCTGGTTTTCACGAGGGACACGTTCAATGTTAAAGGTGTTAAGCTTCTAATAGTAGGGCCCTCAAGGCCCTTGGTTAAGAGACAAACACCTAAGATGGTACCTAGTAGGTAGTTTAATTTTGATCTTATCTGTATACAAGTAGGGTTGAGAATATATATATAAGACAATCAAACTGCTTACGGTTTTATAGATGGTCATAACTTTTTCTAAAGAACAAAAAAAAATAAAAAAAACATAATGCGATCGCTTGCGATGCGAACGCCATCTAGTTATTTCGAGTAAGTACAATTTCGAAAGTAAGTAAATATTTTATTTTGTTTGACCAGATTTACGTTTTGATCGTACATGATCACACAGGGGCCTATAGAGTTCAAATTTAATGAATAAAAGACGTGTAATGTACGTTGTTGTACAGCAGCTGTCATAAGGTGCACAACGCTTGAAGGAATGGAGATTACTGACATTTAGGCAGGGATACGATCCGTATCTGTATCTGCGTAGTCGGCACTTGTAACTGTGAGTGTTTGTGATTTACGTATGTATTAATTGATAAATTAGAATCTAGTTTTTTTGTCATCCGTCGTTTAACCAGCCAGCCTGTTTATCGAACTCAACCGTGTCATTCATCAGCCACGCAATGTCGTCAGCCTTCGATCGTTCTATTCGTGTGTAATGAATGTTCAGCACAAAGCTTTACATGGACAGATATACCAGGCCGGCATCGCGTGGCGGAGGCGACGCGGGCAGTGATGTAGGAAGCAGTGAGAGAGTGTCGCGATACAGACCACGGTCTTTACCTCCTTGGTGGCGATGTTGTGCATGAGCGCCGTGCCCACGTCGCGCAGCGCCAGCTCCGCGCTGAGGCACGCGTGCACGCACACCTGCACACAGGCTATGACTCGTACCGCGCGCACTTCTTACGGTTCCCTTTCTGCCCATTTGGCAACGGAACCCTAAAAAGTGCGCGACTATTTTTCCGCTTGATTGAAACGGACCCATAAACATGATTTGTATATGAGCGCAACTGCAGTAGAGAGGCGCAATTATAAAAAAAAAGTTGGATGTCAAGAGACGCCCGGCAGATGTGAAACATAAACAGGGTGAATTTCCCAAGTGAGCGTGGATGACCAATCCGAAACCATAAGGGATAGCGAAAAACACTCAAACGAGCCTCGAGCCCGATTTTGATGAAAACTAAAACTGCCTCACTGGATTTTTTAAAACTCAATATCCCTAGCCAGGAATCGAACCCATTGATTTTGAAGAAAAAAACACAGCCATTTTAAATACACCATTCGATAGTGTCGCTGCTACGGATCAAATTCTGTCAATGACATACAGTACCTACGGCAAACTCAAGGAAAATGTTACATTTTATGTTTTTCATGTTCTACTTTCGAACTTTCAAAAACAAAACAAGATCAACAATCAATCCAAAACAAACTTTATTTTAATCAGATAAGGTTGTATTTACGCGGCATAGGGGTGGCAGCGCAACACCATATCCCGTCACGGTATACGAGTTCTTCTGCCTAGTCCCGCTTAGAGATGTTTCACATCAATTAGCTATTGTTTAGTGTACTGTACGAGTGAAGTGGTGTAGCGAGATTGTATAGTAGGGAGGTAGGGTACAGTACCTTAGTGGTGGCGCGAATGTTGGAGAGCGGCTGGCCGTTGTGCTCCCACTCGCTGATGTACAGCAGCCACTCCGACGACGAGATGTTCTCGAACAGGTTGCACAGCTGCGGGCACACATCATATACACTGTAGTACACAAGCTCGCAACTAACACAGAGGCTGCCGAAAGCGACTTTGTTTCATCGGCAGAAAAAGGTTTTTAATAACTCTAATTATCAAGACCATAAAAATAGGACGTTTTCAACGGGCAGGATAAGTTGAAAGGACGAACGAGATCAGAGTACATGGTTGGATGGCGTAGGCAAAGATTTCAGACCTGTTGGAGTCAAAACGAGAGAAAAATCGGTCGGGGCAGTGTGTGACGTGTGCAGTACGTACGAAGAGCGCGAGCGCCAGCTGCTCCTGCGGCGGGTGCGAGTCGACGTCGGCGGCGTAGTTGAGCAGCGCGTGCGAGCGGCGGTCCTGGTGCAGCAGCAGCGCCTATGTCGGGGCAGTGTGTGACGTGTGCAGTACGTACGAAGAGCGCGAGCGCCAGCTGCTCCTGCGGCGGGTGCGAGTCGACGTCGGCGGCGTAGTTGAGCAGCGCGTGCGAGCGGCGGTCCTGGTGCAGCAGCAGCGCCTATGTCGGGGCAGTGTGTGACGTGTGCAGTACGTACGAAGAGCGCGAGCGCCAGCTGCTCCTGCGGCGGGTGCGAGTCGACGTCGGCGGCGTAGTTGAGCAGCGCGTGCGAGCGGCGGTCCTGGTGCAGCAGCAGCGCCTATGTCGGGGCAGTGTGTGACGTGTGCAGTACGTACGAAGAGCGCGAGCGCCAGCTGCTCCTGCGGCGGGTGCGAGTCGACGTCGGCGGCGTAGTTGAGCAGCGCGTGCGAGCGGCGGTCCTGGTGCAGCAGCAGCGCCTATGTCGGGGCAGTGTGTGACGTGTGCAGTACGTACGAAGAGCGCGAGCGCCAGCTGCTCCTGCGGCGGGTGCGAATCGACGTCGGCGGCGTAGTTGAGCAGCGCGTGCGAGCGGCGGTCCTGGTGCAGCAGCAGCGCCTATGTCGGGGCAGTGTGTGACGTGTGCAGTACGTACGAAGAGCGCGAGCGCCAGCTGCTCCTGCGGCGGGTGCGAGTCGACGTCGGCGGCGTAGTTGAGCAGCGCGTGCGAGCGGCGGTCCTGGTGCAGCAGCAGCGCCTATGTCGGGGCAGTGTGTGACGTGTGCAGTACGTACGAAGAGCGCGAGCGCCAGCTGCTCCTGCGGCGGGTGCGAGTCGACGTCGGCGGCGTAGTTGAGCAGCGCGTGCGAGCGGCGGTCCTGGTGCAGCAGCAGCGCCTATGTCGGGGCAGTG
Source organism: Cerastis leucographa (assembly GCA_963082945.1). Lineage (NCBI taxonomy): Eukaryota > Metazoa > Arthropoda > Insecta > Lepidoptera > Noctuidae > Cerastis > Cerastis leucographa. Next base: position 21,750,036 of record OY720354.1, read on the forward strand.
TGTGACGTGTGCAGTACGTACGAAGAGCGCGAGCGCCAGCTGCTCCTGCGGCGGGTGCGAGTCGACGTCGGCGGCGTAGTTGAGCAGCGCGTGCGAGCGGCGGTCCTGGTGCAGCAGCAGCGCCTATGTCGGGGCAGTGTGTGACGTGTGCAGTACGTACGAAGAGCGCGAGCGCCAGCTGCTCCTGCGGCGGGTGCGAGTCGACGTCGGCGGCGTAGTTGAGCAGCGCGTGCGAGCGGCGGTCCTGGTGCAGCAGCAGCGCCTATGTCGGGGCAGTGTGTGACGTGTGCAGTACGTACGAAGAGCGCGAGCGCCAGCTGCTCCTGCGGCGGGTGCGAGTCGACGTCGGCGGCGTAGTTGAGCAGCGCGTGCGAGCGGCGGTCCTGGTGCAGCAGCAGCGCCTATGTCGGGGCAGTGTGTGACGTGTGCAGTACGTACGAAGAGCGCGAGCGCCAGCTGCTCCTGCGGCGGGTGCGAATCGACGTCGGCGGCGTAGTTGAGCAGCGCGTGCGAGCGGCGGTCCTGGTGCAGCAGCAGCGCCTATGTCGGGGCAGTGTGTGACGTGTGCAGTACGTACGAAGAGCGCGAGCGCCAGCTGCTCCTGCGGCGGGTGCGAGTCGACGTCGGCGGCGTAGTTGAGCAGCGCGTGCGAGCGGCGGTCCTGGTGCAGCAGCAGCGCCACGTCGTCCCGCAGCGCGCCCGCCGCCAGGCAGCGCAGCGCCGCCACGCGCGCCGAGCTCGCCAGCGCGCGGTCGCTCAGCAGCCGCCCTGCGACACACCACACGTCAAGCCAGATGTCGCAAGGGACTTACGACCCTCAAAGTGGAGGTTGTCCATACTGTTTTGACACCAAAATAGTAGATAATGCACCAAGAGGATAAAGTAGTGACTTATGTAGCGGGCACCATATTGAATCCCGAGCAAAACGATGGATTCTAGCGTTAACTCCAGAGCGGAGCGAGGAAATTTAGAGTTAACTCCCGAGCAAAGCGAGGGACTTAAGACAAGAATCCTGAGTGCAGCGTGGGAATCAGGGTCGCCCGAGACGAAGGCACCTTTATCCCCGAGGTAATACTCTACTTTTCACACCATCTACGAGACAATAAAAGCAGTAGTACTAGAATCAAAATATTTATTAAAATAACTATTTATTACAGTCTGTTAGTAGACCTATTAAAGTAATTTGTTGTATATCAATGAACAGCAATTTTCATTTTTCGCGCCTCTTTTTAATTTGTGTTCTATTTTTATTTTAATTATATTCTATCTCGTGGTGGCCAGTTCGATTTTCGAACAGACCTCAGGTCGTAAATGCCTTAGTTTAGGTTAGGTTTGTATGATATATAATTTGACATTGTCGAGCAGGTGGTGTGAAAAGAGTGTTTTCACTTCAGTAGCTCAAACATGCAGGTTTTTCTGCCTGAAATCAGTGAGCAAAATGCGATTTTGCTCACTGGGTGAGACAAAGTAACTTTTTAATTATTTTTTTCAGAAAGCCCCGAATTTTTTATTCAGCCTTGGATTAATCATACAATTCGAAACATTCACACTCTATCTCTTTCCCGCCCATTAGAAAGACAGAGAGACAAAGACCAGCCCTTTCGAAGTTCCGTTTTTGAATTCGAACACGTTCGGAATTTCGTACTAAATAAAGAGATTTTGAAAAAATGTCTTTTAATGTAATTTATAATGAATATTTAGATTATTGTTGTATTTAAACGAAAATAAGTATTTATTGAAATAAAACTGATATTTAACCTATAAATATTTATTTCTAGTTTCAATAATGTTACGTAATATATTTTGAATATTAAATTATCATGGGTGCTATTTCCGAACACGCCCTAATTTAAATGAAAGAGCGGGAAAAAAATTCGTGGCTGGCATAAAGAGTTGAATAAGTTAAAAATATTAAAATAATCGTAAAATATGAGTGAAACAAGCGACGAGAACAGTATTGTAACACCGGAAGAGTTAAAACAACAAGACAGTTATTAATGCAGAAATAAGTTTCCTACCTGAGAAGTCTCGCAAGAAATATCTGAAAGCATACCATGTCTTCAACGAGACTTACAAAGGGCGCAAGCAGTTTTTCGGAGACGGTGTTGCTATCTTATTTTTTAGATTTATCACAGACGAGGTGATCATCTATAATGTTAATTATTTTGATTCACAATAAATAGTTATTTCAATCAATTCCTGTTTATTATTTTATCTCGTAAAGTGTTCTCGCTGCTGAAGTGAAAAGTTATGTGTGTTACACGAGCAAAATGCGATTTTGCTCACTGAGTTGACTGAGTGAGACAAAGTAACTTTTTAATTATTTCTTTCAGAAAGCCCCGAATTTCTCATTCAGCCTTGAGTTAATCATACAATTCGAAACATTCACACTCTATCTCTTTCCCGCCCATTAGAAAGAGAGAGACACAAAGACCAGCCCTTTCGAAGTTCCGTTTTTGAATTCGAACACGTTCGGAATTTCGTACTAACTAAAGAGATTTTGCAAAAATGTCTTTTAATGTAATTTATTGAATTTTTAAGTTATTGTTGTATTTAAACGAAAATAAGTATTTACTGCAAATAAAACTGATATTTAACCTGTAAATATTTATTTCTAGTTTCAATAATGTTACGTAATATAATATATTTTGAATAATAAAATATCATGGTTGCTATTTCCGAACACGCCTTAATTTAAATAAAAGAGCGGGAATAAAATTTCGTGTATGGCGTAAAGAGTTTAATATGTTAAAAATATTAAAATAATCGTAAAATATTAGTGAAACTAGCGACGAGAACAATATTTTAACACCGGAAGAGTTAACACAACAAGTTATTAATGCAGAAATAAGTATTCTACCTGAGAAGTCTCGCAAGAAATATCTGAAAGCATACCATGTCTTCAACGATTGGAGACTTACAAAGAGCGCACCGCACAAGCAGTTTTTCGGAGACGGTGTTGTTATCTTATTTTTTAGATTTATCACAGACGAGGCGATCATCTACAATGCTAATTATTTTGATTCATAATAAATAGTTATTTCAATCTATTCCTGTTTATTATTTAATCTCCTAAAGTGTTCTCGCTGCTGAAGTGAAAAGTTATGTGTGTTACACGAGAGCAAAGTTTTTTGCATCTCGTGCCTTTGAATCCCTCGCCACACTCAGGATTCAAAATCAGCACTCGCAGCAAAAAACGACTTTGCTCTCTTGTTGCACAAATAACTATTTTCGCTTCAGGCTTGCTAGTTTGGGTCCATATTGGCTCACCTAAAGTTCTTTACCCGAAATTGTTCTTCCTAACGATTTGTAATCCGAATGATCACTCTTCCTAAAATTTTTCATCCTAAAGTTTTCATTCATACTATTTGTAGTGCTACCGGCGATGTTCATAACACTCATGTTTCCGAAAATTGTAATTAATAACATCAATAAAGTAAATATATTTAAACTCCTACTGTTTTTTATCATAACGCTTTTATCCCTAAACATAATCACCATAATATTTTCCCTCCTACTCAGAAAGAAACATTTACCAAATATAATAAAAAAATTATAGGGTAGAAGATTATATTTATATTGCCCCCACTATGAAAAAAATACTTAAAAAAATTTCGCGGCCAATTTCGAGGTAGTAGTTGGTCACAGTTCTAACCTAACCTAACCTATGAATATCTTTGCAGGTACACACCGTTATAAATAAAATTAAAGAAGACGCTTAAATTAATAAAAAAAAATCTAAACAAAAAAGCTATGACTTTGAATAATAGTGTAAAAGATGGTTATTCCCCAGTGGCCGAGGAGAGTGCGACGGTGTAGTGTCACGCAAAGGATACAAGCTGAGCTGTGTGACCGCACCACGTACCTATGAAGGAGAGGAAGTCGTCGCCCAGCACCCAGCTGCCCTCGCCCTGCACCAGGTACTGCTGCAGCTCGTCCAGGCTCTGCCGCTCCTCCGCTGACAGCGCCACGCCCTCCAGCTCCTTTGACAGCTTCTCAAACTCCTGCACGGCCTGCGTCAACAACATCAAGTGTCACAATACAACAAGACAACAATTATATGAGCCTCTCCCCAAAAACTTCGCCCTTCGCTACTTTGATGTAGCTGGTAAGAGTGACGAAACAAATTGCTCATCATAAATACATGTTTTATTAAGCTCAAACGCTTTTGTGATCCGATCAAGTGCTGTTACGCGAAGCACCTGTCAATTAAGCAGACTCGACGCAAACCGATTGGTTTTATTAACTCGCAGCGCCCTGCATCCATGTTTTCAATCGTAAGACACCTATCATACTATCCACTGCACTTCGCAGAACTAACATGTCTAATCATGATAGTGTTTAAAAGGGTGCCAGTTACATGTTCAGGTCGGAATGATTCGCACAACTGCGTGCAACTGGCAAACTCTAATATTCACAGACATACGTTTCGAAAAAACCCATCGGCGCAGCTTGAATAGTGCCCACAGAGATGACTGGAACATAATTGAGCGGTGGTTGACAAACGAAGTTTTCCGACCCACACGACGCTTGTCACTGCTGTTTTTCTACAAATGCTGCCGAATCGAATATCCGGACGCGAATTAGTATGTGTGTACCCCTAACGTCATACACAATATGAAGTCAGTCCCATAACAAGATATTTTGGAACATCCATGATGGAAATTAGTTAGTGGTGCATAGCATTATGAATTCTGCGCTGTCTGATATCATTAACATTTAATAACACAGACGAGGCAATAAATAGTGATAGCGCATGACATAATGTTGGAGTGGCGATCATTTGGCTCCCTACGTGGCAGTACAGTGTGTCAGTGCGGAACGTAAACATTACCTCCAGCATCCGGCGCCCACGTGCCGTGCGCGCGGCCAGCGTGTGTCACTGACCATCTTGTACACACACGAAACTTCGAGAAGCATGTTATGCTCATTGATTTTCCATGAATGTAATAAAGCTGGCGACGGTGCAACCAGCATCGCACATAAACATCAAATACATGTTATATTTACAGCATACAGCATGTGTGAGTCATCGGATGAAAAATCAAGTTTATTTACAGAAGTTTTCCGTTCAATAAAACTGTCGTTTGCAAATGTTACGAGAATGATCACTGCACAAGCGTTTGCAGAACTAGCGGATGGTTTTGAAATGATCATATACAAGCTTAGGGTGTAAGCAGTTCCTATTGGGTAAATCAGGTGTTGGGTTGAGGAAGCGCAGTGTTAAGTAGCGACGTTGGCAAACAGCAGTAACCTTCAGCCAGACATGCTCCCGTACAACAAACAAATGCGGCGGCCGAGTCGGTGAGCCGAGCGTGTAGCGCGTGCTACTGGTGCGGTACTCACGTCGATGTCGGTGAACACGATGGGCGGGTCGCGCGCGCGCTTGCGCAGCTCGTCCTGGCGCCGCTCGTCCGCCTCGGCCGCGTCCGAGCTGGGCCCGGCGCGCGACAGCTCCTCGGGCGCGCTCGCCGTCTCCACTGCCTCTGCCATGTCTGCACAACACACGACCATCAGCATCGCCACACCGCCGCACGGTAGCGAGCCCAGTGTAACCGCCGACACTTCAGGGAACCAATTCAAAACCCCGAAGCGAGAGCTGCTGAGCGACACTTGTGCACTTACTTTTATATGAATTTGGAGAACACAAATATGGGACATTCGTTTTAGGGATAATGTTAAACAATTAGGAGGAGAAAATTCGCTAACTCCGGATTCCAGAAAGTTAGTTACTAACCTCAAAGTTTGTTGAGTCGCGCGACTAAGACGAGAGTGTTTAGATATCGTGTCTGACGAGTATTTTAGGAAGCCGAATAAATCACTAGTGGGAAACACATTCAATTGCGATCGGAATACAACAATGTCGAGTTTGCACAACGTGGCGCACGCGCTCGAGCCGGCGCGGAAATAGCTGGAACATAAATAAACTGAAGAAGGGCGGCGATGCGCGCTGCGGCGTGCGGCGGCGAAGCTGTCGCGTGCGAGTGCGGCGTGCGGCGGCGATGTTGTCCGCGCGAGGAATGTGCGCGCCGTCTGGCGCCGCGCCAGCGCCGGCAGCCTCCGCAACAATATTATATTTATAATTACACCGGGAGCGCGATCGGGCACCGCTCTACTCCTCTTTACGTGTTCCTATTCGTTTTGTAAACACCTCTCACTCCGTCTCCGCGATCTGCGACTCCCAGTGGTATGCATAGCAGCAGCGGTCCCGAGCTCGGAGGTAGCGCTCCTCCTCCTGTTCGGGTTACTTGAGTGGTATACATATTGGGTTACCACTTGCTAAGACGATGACATACCGGTGGTGACAGATTAATTAGCGTAAAGCTACTGAACACGTCGGATCCATCAGCGCGGCATTGGTCGTGGTGGTTGCCCCTATTCGTCGGTTGGAGTCGCGTCCTGCCCTACTTGTGGAGCGTTCAACTGACCGCCCGCACAATAAATAACGTGCTCGGTCGCATGAGTGAACATGTTTACGATCAAATTCTCTTTAATTAGTCAAGGGTTACGTTACAAAATGACGGTTAAGGAATGCAGCATAAATGTCCCACACAAAAATGTCAACTTGTCACGCCGCACTTCAACCGTTCAGTGCACTTACCGATCTGCCAATAAGAATCGTGAGTGTGATTGTTATCTTTATCAACATTTTGTGCAAAGCTACGCTCATCCTATCAGCCTTCCCCTTTCGATTTGCTGACATCTCCTGGCCCCCTATTCACAAACGCTCGGATTCGATTTCAATTCGATAAGTCGTATGTCTATCTTGTTTTGGCATTACGAAAGCGAACGAGATAGACATACGACTTACCGAATCGAAATCGAATCCGAGCGTTTGTGAATACGGGGGCTTGAGGCGCGCATGGAACACGAACGCGCCGTCGACTCGGCCTGTCGTCATAATGAGGGGTTTACACGGGTCGATTTTCGCCGTTCGGCTTGTCGATGTCGCTTCACAAATTGTCTCGCCAAGCCGCATTGCTAGCCCATTTACACAGGTTACTAAAATCGCATGCCGCTCGGTCATTTCCGTCGAAAATGTTGAGCAGAATAGTTGTTTATGCCGAAACAAACAATCCTTCATGCGGCGGGCGATCGCCTGCAACTGATCGTTTATACGGTCGATTTTAGTCACCAGTCGCATGCGGCCGGTCGCCGCGCGGCCAAAGTCGGGTGCTACCCAACTTTGGGGGTTGCGGCTTTAGTCACTTGCGACCTAGCCGAATTATCATTTAGACGGTCGATTTACGCCGCGCGGCAATAATCGTGCGGCTTTAGTCACCCGTGTAAACCCCTCATAAGATGGACGGACAGTGAGCTAGCCCATTACTCACCGTCCACAGGCCCGCGCCTACGGTGGGCGGTGTCGTAGAGAAACCACACCGTATAAAAGATATTGAAATAAAACAACAATTAAATTAAAAATTTAAAAAACCCCCGACGTAAGTGACCTCTAAAAAACCATAAATAAAATAATCCAAGCGTCTTATCATTGGGGGTCTGCTTTGTTTTGTGCTTGTACTTAGAGGTTTTAAATTTTTAATTTAATTTTATTTCATGCGTTTTAAACCTATTTATATTATTGTATCTTAGCCTTGACTGTCCCAATCCTGGGCATAGGCCTCCCCCATTTCTTCCATTTTTCTCGGTGTTGCGCTTCTTCTCGCTAATTAACGAAATCAAGGAGTTATAACTCAATATATATTGATGTTTTCGTTATTGTGACTACAATAACGAAAACATCAATAAGTTTAAAGGCTATCTGCAAACCTTAACTTTTTCAGACGTCTATGCAACCAAGGACCCAAATGTAGCATATAAAGAGTTCGTAGATATTTTCATGTTGTTATACGATCAGTGTTTCCCCGAACATATTATTTCAGTTAATGTCCACAATAAACAAAAATGGGTATCGCGCGGTATAAAAAAATGCAGTGAGAAGAAACGTCAATTATTGTGGCAGTATCGAATAAAACCAACTCAACAGAATAAAACGCGATTTAAGAATTACTCAAAACTATTTAAAAGAATAATAAATTTAACACAGAAAGCACAAAATAATTACAAAATAAAGACATCAATGAATAAATCCAAAACTACCTGGCAAATTATAAACGAATCAAGATTAAATATACCAAAGAATAATATCCCGAAGATTAGAATTAATGATGAAATTATCTCGGATCCACACCATATTTCTAATTCATTTAACGATTATTTTATTGACAAAATTCAACCCTCAATAAATTCAGGGAATAGAGTAACAAAAAATATTTTGAACAGAAAGGATTCTATGTTTATCGCTCCAAGTTTTCCAAATGACATATTGAAAATCATTCTAAACTTAAACAATACAAATAGTGTGGGTTATGACGGGATCAGCACAAAAATACTAAAAACGGTAGCTGATGAAATAAGTCACCCTCTCAATCATATTATAAATTTGTGTATAAGTGAAGGTATATTTCCAGACGCATTAAAAAAATCGGTAATAAAGCCATTGTTTAAAAAACAAGACAGGGAACTAATGGAATGTTACAGGCCTATTGCATTAATACCAATATTCTCAAAAGTAATTGAATACTATATTTATAATCAACTTAGTTTTTATTTAGAAGTGAACAATATACTTTGTAACGAACAAAAAGGATTTAGAAAAAAGAAAACAATAAATATGGCAGTTTATGACTTTTTGCAATCGATTATGTCAAATATGGATAAAAATACTCCAGTCTGTGCCATATTCTGTGACATGACTCAGGCTTTCGATTATGTCCAACATGATATATTATTAAAAAAACTTGACGCTTACGGTGTTAGAGGGAATGTTCTTGAACTTATAAAATCATATTTGCACAACAGAAAACAAATAACCGAAATAAGTAGACTAAACACTAAAACCAAACATGAAGAAAACATTCTATCGGAGGAACGAACCGTTACCTATGGAGTTCCGCAAGGAAGTGTTTTAGGACCTCCACTTTTTACACTTTACATTAATGACTTTCCAAAGTCAATTGAACATCCTGTAACACTTTTCGCGGACGACAGTACTATAACGATACCCTGTAATAATAAAGACCTATATAAAACTGACATTAATAATACTTTGATCAATACTATACAATGGTTAAACAATAATAATTTAAAAATTAATTTAAGTAAGACAGTAATTATGCATTTTAGCCAGCGTTTATTGACATTTTCTAATCTTGACATAACATATAATAATATAACAATTGACAAGGTTAATACAACTAAGTTTCTAGGACTAATTATTGACCGACATTTAAATTGGAAGGATCACATAGATTCTCTGAGTAAAAGAATTAGTAGTAGTGCCTATGCGTTGTACTTGCTGTCACGAAATGTCAATAGGGAGGCGTTATTAACAGCTTACTACGGTCTGGCGGAATCCGTTCTCAGGTATGGTGTTATCTTCTGGGGTAACTCGACTAATAGAGAAGTAGCATTTAAGGCACAGAAGAGATGCCTTAGAGCAATGTTTCATTTGAAAACCACGGACAGCTGCAAACCCTATTTTACAAAGCATAAAATTTTAACGCTGCCATCCATATATATTCTTGAAACCGTTATGTTTGTCAGAAACAATCCTAAATTATTTCCGCGCAAAGCAGATCAATTTCCCAGGAACAGGCGTGACCAAACCCAACTATCCGTACCTCCCTGTAGGACTGCACTTATGCGCAAAAGTGTTTTCCATATGGCTCCAACTGTTTACAATAAGTTGCCTAAAACTTGGAAAGAGCTTAATAATGTACACTTGAAAAGAAAACTTAAGTCATATTTAGTAAATAAAGCATACTATAACATTAACGAGTTCCTAGAGGAAAGATTTGTATTGACATAGTTAGCTAATTTAATTGGATAATTATTATTATTATTTTTTTGTGTTTGTTAATTTACAATGGAATAGTTTAATTATTTTTGATCTCTTTTTATTCTTTATTGTTGACATGATTATTGTGTAACAGTCTTAATAACTTATCTTTGATTTTAATGTTCGATTGTGTGATTTCTATTATTTTTAATTTATAACAATATTATTACTAAACTTCAATTATTTGTATTATTGTTCATTTTTAAAAGAATGTTTTAATTTATAAAATTACTTTATATTTGCACGTCACATCTTGTGGCAAACATGGCTGTACCTAATAATGTTTTCACCATCTTGCATGCATGTATTTTCTTGTATGTATGACACATGTTTATGCAAATAAATAATATCTTATCTTATAAAATTTAAAAAAAAAACTGATCTTTTAGGAGGGGGGGGGCAGTGCCCCGTCCCCCCTGGCGATGCCCATGGTGACAAGTAACCAGATTTCAAATTTCGAATCGACCAGAATTGTGGAAGTTGTTTATTTCCCTTCAACTAGAAAAAAGGTGATGACTTTTAAACAGCTGAGCAGATTTTCTTGAAACATAGCTAAGAAAACTCTCGGTTAAAATACCTTTCAAACGAAACCAATTTCATCAAAATCGTTCATCCGTTTAGGAGCTACGATGCCACAGACAGACACACAGATACACACGTCAAATTCTAATTCAAAAAATTCAAATATTTTTATTTGTAGAACATAGGTAATAAAAGTACAGATATCAATATTAATTATATGAACGCTATGTCTTGCCGTGAACGGCATACAAATATTTTAATTATAATTTCTAATTAAAATTTTATGTAAAATAGTAAAATCATTCAAAATTAACTACCTAATAAGACTCAATTAAAACAATCCAATAACAATAAAAGATGCACAGGTACCTAGTCATTTAATTACATTAATTAAAATAAGGATATATTTAAGAAAATAACAAAAAATTCTAGTCAAATTAAATAAAACAATTAAATTATCAGAATAAGCAGATGTCACATAATTATACAGATAAGTATTACGTTTTGATTTCAATAATTTAATACATAAATAAGTTTTAATTAATAAAATAAATCGGATGTAGCAGGTCTAGTATCTGTCATTCAAATAATCGTTAATTGTGTAATAACATTTTGCAAGTAGAAATTGGTTTAAGAATTTTTTGAACATATCCTTGTTATTAACTTTGGGTAATTTATTATAGATTTTGGGTGCCAAACTTATAACACCCCTCTTTTTTGGTCGGTTGTTAAAAATACGATTTATTTATTTATTCGTTATTCTGTGATTCTTACAAGAACATTATCTAAAAATGAAGCCGGAGCTGATAATGTATTCTGGTGTCTCGCCCACCCCAGATACCAGATCACTGTCATAATATGACTGCAACAGCCCAGAGTTCTGTCCCACACAATACAGCTGAAGGTAATATGACAGTATGTCATCTAATGGATTATTTGTCGCTTGGCTTTCATATAAAATACTAGCGACCCGCTGCGACCCGCCCCGGCTTCGCACGGGTGCAATGCTGATACTAAATACACTACAGAAAAACTGTGAACGTTGTATATAAAAACATAGCGGCCCACTCTGGCTTCGCACGGGTATAAAATATATAGTTATTTTACATATAAACCTTCCTCTTCAATCACTCTATCTATTAATCGCATCAAAATCCATTGCGTAGTTTTAAAGATTTAAGCATACATATATAGGGACAGAGAATGCGACTTTGTTTTATACTATGTAGTGATACAAGTAGTATAGTCTTTAGCTGATATGCCTTGACCTTATTCGACCTCTTAAAAGTTGAGGTCTTGATATCCAAAATGAAGTATTCTCTCAAGATCCGGGCACACTTCGATTTCAGAAACACCATTTGCTCTAATATGCTCTCCGTAGTATGACCGGGCTTGTTTTACACAATAAGTAGCAACAAGCGAGGGTCAATGAAAAACCAAAATATAAAAACGGGCCAAGTGCGAGTCTTACTCGCACACAGGGTTCCATAGCCCCAAACAATATAATAACAATATTTTGAACGGTCATTAATTAGTAAACTTCCACTGAACCGCAAAACTAAATTTGTTTTTTATAATAAGTTAATGAAAAACAAAGTTACTGTTGCAGTTTAGTGAAAAAGTCCCATATCTCAAAAACTAAATATCAAATCTTATTCAAAGCAATTTTCGTTGAAAGTTTTTTTTACGTTCTATATCCCAATTTTTTTTCAGAATTTTTCTCCTCTTAGTTTAGAAATTAGTTATAATAGTTAGTAATTAAACACACACGTTTTACCACTTTGGAAGTGTCTATCTTTCAAACGATTGACTTTGAAAAAAAAATGGTTTTAGAAACCTCAATGTCATTTTTAAACATCTATCTATAGACACCCCGCACGTATAGGTTTGATGTTTTTTTTTTTTTAATTTCAGTTCCGTGTAGGGGGGGGGGTGTATCCTTCTTTGTACTTAAATCGTAAAGCGGTTCATAGAATACATTTACCTACCAAGTTTCAGCTGTGTCGTCCTAATAGTTTCGGAATAAAGTGGCTGTGACATACGGACGGACAAACAGACATGACGAATCTATAAGGGCCCTAAAAATAGCACAACGAACAAGAAAACGGCAGAGCGTTGCGGCGTCTGTTGCTGTTGTATGACACGAGTTGACATGACATCTGACCATAAATAATACACTAGCATAGAGATTTTTCATAGAGAAGGGATTGAACTTCAAGTGTAACAGAATCATTAGAATAATCGCATAGGTTGAAAGAAAAAATAAGTATTAGTTTTTATCGATCACTATTCTGTTTATATTTTTCGACACAAAATAGGTAGTAAGATTAAACGAAGAAGCACAGTCCGAAGCTTTCAGTTAGTTTTATTTGTTTGATTTTGATTAGAATAAATTGGAATTGAGTGAAGTTGAGTATGATTTTAAAAACAACCCCATTTTCCGAATCGCCTTCGAGTTTCGGAAAATAAATCGTTTTGATGTCTGTTGTCAAAAATGGATTTAAGTAGTTTCATTTGACATTCTGGAAAATAACAAAAGAGTTATTTCCCCTTGACCTTGTCATGTTTAATCAAAAAAGCAATTAATATACTTTTTTTATGTTTTACAGTTTACGAAAGTTTATTACGAGTTATTGTGAGATTCCTATACATGCTTGGGGCAGTTATTTAGCCATCGTCTTTGGCTTGTTTTTTCCTGGTAAATCATATATGTCTACATTTTTGTACATTAAGCTTCACGTGGTTCCGGTTGCACCAATCCTAAATTCGATCTTAATCCCCCTGAATTAAGGTAGCATCTTCATTTGAAGTTATAGTTTTATATGTTTTAAGATCGGCAAACATTAGGGATTTACAATGATGAATTTGATCTGTAATGTCGTTAATCAAAACCGAAAAAGGAATTGGCGCCAGTTGAGAACCTTGCTTGTGCTTTCAGTAAATTTTCTCACCCGACGAATTAAAGATCACTCTGATTGAGACAGTGATTAAGTGTGTTAGGTTATCGTGTGCCGCGCGCTTACCGTCGTCGTCGACGTCACCGCGCTCGTGCTGCTGTTTCTTGCGCTTCTTGTCGCGCCGCCGCTCCTTGCGCGCCAGCTTCTCCGCCAGCGTGCTGCGCCGCGCGTCCAGTTCCTGCGACGCCACTCTGCAACAACACAAACCGTCACTGTTCTCAGCTCCCTGCTCTAATTTACTCCATAAAATCGTTGTATATATCTTAAGCATACGCAGAAACGGCCTGGTCTCGTCGGTAAGCTAAAGCTCTTATGTGTGTTCTGAAGCGGCGATAAGGCGGCATAAGCTCATCTCTTCCCGGTAAACGTGAGTGCAAGCCATCATATTGTGTCGCCGTCCGCCCGAATTCACTAATCGTATGTCACGAGCTCTCAACTGAACGTTTCAGGGTTTAGCAGTCAAGCTCGGGCCTACCGCTTAATAACTGAGACAGTGCCTTCTGTAGCCGGCGGCCGAGGACTGAGTTGAGCGCCTCGGCTCCCCTCCTGGGAGCAGCGCGCAGCTACTGAGAACACGGCCTGAGTTAAGTGATAGGCCTGTCCTGTTCGTCGGTCACACCTATAAGCCCTGAGAAACGAACAACCACTATTGGACCAACAATATGAACTAGGTATACTTTATTTTCACTGTTGCGTTGATTTCGCGGTCGGAAGCACGGGGTTTTTCCATTAAGAATTTCTCAGTAGCGGCCCGGAGTTTGGAAGTTGGCTGTATGATACCCCCGTGCCTCGAAAAGCACGGTAAGCCGTGGATCCTGCGCCTGATCTGTCTCCGGTCGTGTCGGATTGCCGTCCCACTGGACTGCGAGAGTGAGGGAAGAGGTGCACCTGTGCCTGCTGCGCACACACGCGTGCACTATATCTCGCGCGCGAATGCCTAATCTGCGCTGAGATTGGCCGCCGTGACCGAAAGCGCTCAGGACGATTATATTATTATTTAAGACTACTTAATTTTGAAAAAAAGTACCCACCATTAATAATAATTTCATCGAAGCCAATTAGCGTTATTTTTCTCAACACATTGGTAAGTTCTTCAGTGACGGTTGTTTCAGCCAATACACTAAGCTTGTTCACTACAGACACGTCTGAGACGGAAACCTTATAGAAAATGTCTGCACCTAACCGAAGAATTAGGCGATCCGGAGCAACATTAAATCGAGAGACCACATACTGAATTCTTGTTTGAAGTCACAAATAATTATTTTCTTTTCGTACCTTCGTCCAATGTTGCCAAGGGTCAACGGCGCAAAAGAAAACTACTTCATAATAATGTTCATCATTATCTTAGTGACAAACGTTTGTCTTCATGGCGTGCCCATGCCAAGGGAGCCGTCCCTTGCAACTAGTCTATCACTAGCTGCACTCTTGAACTATCTTTTACATCTTTTCTCGTTAGTTCACACCTCACTTTAACATTCGAAACTATTGGAACAATATGACAGGTTATTACGAATTTGTAGATTATATTATATTCAATATTTATTTTTTGCGGGAGGGCCTTGTCCAATTCGACATAATTTCTCCATTTTGACCTATTTATGGCTTTAAGGGGGTAAAATAGGGCAGAAGAAACCCCATCGGGCACACTACAACCTACTAATATTATAAATGCGTACCTAAGTTTGTAAGTATGGATGCAAAAACTACTGAATGGATTTTGATGAAATTTGGTATGTAGATAGCTTATACCCTGGATTAACACATAGGCTACTTTTTTATTCGGGTCTGCGCGGATGAAACCGCGGGGCGCAGTTTGATATAAGGTTCTTGGCGCGCGACAAGCGCGTCTGGGGCGGCGTGGTCGGGATTGAGGTACCAGGAGAACATAGATTAACGGGAGATAGTTGAGCGTGGTAACCTTACCTACCTACCTTATGATATCAGAAAAATGAAGGAATAAGGTAAGGTAGGGGTAGGTAGGGTTGGGTAGGTAGGTAGGATAGGGTGGGGTAGGTAGGTAGGGTTGGGTAGGGTAGGGTAGGTAGGTAGGTAGGGTTGGGTAGTGTAGGTAGGTAGGGTTGGGTAGGGTAGGGTAGGTTGGTAGGTAGGGTAAGTTGGTAGGGTAGGAGGTAGTAGGTAGGTAGGATAGGGTGGGGTAGGTAGGCTAAGGCAGGGTAGATAGTTAGGTAGGGTTGGGTAGGGTAGGTAGGTAGGGTTGGGTAGTGTAGGTAGAGTTGGGTAGAGTAGGTAGGTAGGTAGGGTAAGTTGGTAGGGTAGGAGGTAGTTAGTAAAAATAGAAAATAGTCTGGAATAGCATATAGGATACTTTTTATCCCGGTAATGTGATCCCGCGGGACAATTACCGAAAAAAGGCGGGCGAAGCCGTGGGCAGAAGCTAGTTGATAATATAAGTCTCTACAATTTCCATTTTTCACTCCAAAAGTTCTTAAATCCCAAGATTTAAGAACTGTTGGAGTGAGAAATTATCAACGCCACAACTGCTATAACATGTCATAGTAACCCCCCTGGTCTGCCCCCGTATTCACAAACGCTCGGATTCGATTTTGATTCGGAAAGTCGTATGTCTATCTCGCTCGCTTTCGTAATGTCAAAACAAGGCAGGGCATAATTATCTTTGGATAATCCTAAATGTTTAGGTCGTGTTTACGATCAGCCTCTGCAGATAATTTACCACACCTCGGAAAGCACACTCCACATCAGGCAGGCTCCTGCCAATCACGGATGGAGTTATAAAGTATGATTTGTTGTCTTCATCGTAATTTTTCTTTGCGTTTCGTATACACTTGTTGGCACTCGCAACGCATGGCCCTGGCTGAGGATAACTATGTACGCTCTGAGAGTGCTTGAGCGGCATTGAGATCAGGAATATCAATTTCGGCAAAATACCATTCTCGGCCCTTGCCACATGACAGCGATAATGAACAGTAACTATGGTTTATCGAGTACTCCTCGCCCTGCCCACCTCTTTTCTTACACCGCCGTGATGTCGGCTTTTTGCTGACCTAGTTGCTGACATATTATGAGGTCAATGCCTGTACAGCGTAAGGTAAGATTAACTTATGTAAAAATAAAACTAAAAAGGGTGTTTTTGTAGATAACCGAACTAAAAAACTCGCTTGAATATAAAAGCAAACTAAAAAGTAGAAAATAATTTTCGATAAATTTAAATTAGGAATAGTGTAATTAACAAAAAAAAAATTTGTAAAAAAAGCGTGGGGCGCTTTCTAGTACTTTACCATAATGAATCTACTTTTACCAATATCTCTCATTAAAATATTATAACAATAGGGGATAATCCTATTTCTTTGTCCGTCGGGTAGTTTATTGAAAAGTATTGGACACGTATTTTTTCTTTTTTCACGTGGTCATAAAATTACGGAGATATATTGAGTTGAAATGGTGCATGACGTCATATGTAGGTAAGTTTTATACCTACTTGTGACGTAGTAAGCCCCCACTCTCCAACTTTAATGAGTTCTAACTAAGTAATATTTTGATAAAACAAAAAATACGTGTCTAATATTTTTGTATTACCTATCTGACGGACAAAATAGAATGTCGTTTTCTTTACCCAGTCCGATCCCCTATTGACATCAAGCACCCCACGCTTTTCTACAATATTTTTTTTTTGTTTATCACTCTATTCTTAATTTAAATTATTTTCTACTTTTTACTTTGCTTCTCTATTAAAGCGTGTTTTTAATTTTTTTTTTTACTCAAAATCGGAATATTTTTATTTCACATCTATAGGCCTACATATAAGGGCACTAGTAAAACGTCGACAAAAAGGTGCACGGTTCGGGTTGGTCGTTTCCTATGGAGAAGAACCGGCAAGAAACTCCATTGTTACTCTTATAAAATCATTTGGTTTTACAAATTTTCTATGTTACAGCGTTAGTACTTAAGTATGGGAGATCATCGTAGGCCCGACAACAAGTCGTTGTTTACTACAAAACGTAGAACAAGATAAAAGTTACCAAGGAACTGAGAACTATTATTTATTTTCTACTTTTTAGTGCGGTTTTCTTTGTTCACAAAAGCGTGTTTTTTTTTTTTGTTTTTTTTAACTATTATTTATTTTATTTTTTTTATTTCTGCTAACTCAAAAAGCGTTATTTTTTTTAACTATTATTTAATTATCATCTGTTAGACAATCGATACGGACTGATGGTATACCTGTATTATATACTTGATCCCGTCGAAAATATATCCAGACCATCTCCGTGTTAAAAAATTTGGTCATTAGAACTTAACACTTATACAATTCAAACCTTTAAAACCCGGCGAGTAGTCATATGCTTGTCTCAAAGATCAAACCATACATGTCTCAATTCATGGCTAAGAACAGTAGTCATATGACGTAATAAAACTCCCCTGACCACGGATATCGGATTCGGAAAATCGCTAATCCTAAAGGTCCTGATCAGGATAATGGGAAAAACTATTTAAATTATTGCATTGTCATCGGTCCTTGATAACTGTGCAAAGTTTCAATTTAATTCAACGTTTTGAAGTGAGTCTAATCACGTTCGAAGATTCGTGTGCATCAGGTTGGCGGGTGTAAAACTAACAATGGCCATGCTATGCGTGAGGGCAATGTGCTAGCAATGTTCCGAATGTACGTACAATCTGAAGCTATGTACTATTTTAAAACCACAGTTATTAGAAAAAGTATGTGAGCCGCCAACCTGATATCAGAATGGCGGGTGTATTCTAAATCCGAACAAATGACAAACTATCTGAGTGTGAAATGCCTACCGTAGAAATGTATGAGCGTTATCATATTAAAAGCATACGCATATGCTATTAACGGTTAAAGAGTAATTTAAAAAATAAAATCCTCCACGTTTAGCGCCTGTCCAATTTTATTAGCAACTAGTTGTGCCTATATATACGTTGCTATGTCAAAATTTAAGGGATTTCTTGAGGGAAATGACAATCTTTTTATGCTACTTTTTAACCGACTTCAAAATAGGAGGAGGTTCTCAATTCGATTAGGTTTTTTTTTTGTATGTGTGTTACCTCATAACCCCGTCATTTATGAAACGATTAGTTTTTTTTAAAGGATATAATTTCCGATTGGTCCCAAAGAAATTTCATCAAAATCAATTCAGTAGTTCACGTAAAAACCAGCACATAATTTGCCACCAGTTATGTTAAAAGGTGTGGCCCTTTAAAAGAGTGCTTGATTTCAAGTACTAGGGGCACAACTTTCTGAGGACATATAGGATGATGCTGATATGGAAAGAGAACGGAGGGCGTTGGCTGTCCGATGTAATATGTTGGCCCACAGGTTTGCACGTTGTACACCAGAAGTAAAAATAACTCTTTTTAAGGCTTTTTGTCAGTCGTTGTACACATGCACCCTGTGGGTTCGACATACGCAGAGGGCATACGCCCTCAGAGATCAGTACAACAATACTTTCAGGATGTTGTTGAAGCTCCCACGTTACTTAGTGCATCAGGAATGTTTGCAGAAGCACGTACTGACGGTGGTGAAGCGTCAATGCCTTCTTTGCAATAGCAAATATTTTCAATTAAATGAATAAAAATAAAATAGGAATTTTCCACACTATGCATAATATATTCAGCTATCTATTATAAAAAAAGTAACAATTAGGTGTCTTTTTGATGAATCCTTTCGCCAATTACCTAGCATCGCAGCGCCCATTGGATGCGTATCGAGTGTTTCCTCCGAGATGCTCGCAACTGACCAATAGATGGCGTTCACCGCAAGAAACACTTCCGTTTACCGCCACCGTTCGTTTTGCGTGTGAGATATACGGCTCCGCAAAGAAAAATCCCCCTTTTGTGAAATCTTGAGGATACTCGTAAAATAAATGGACCTGCATCTGTGCTTCATTGAGAACTTATAGTGCAGTGTTGATTTTTGGAGTTTCAACCATCCCACCGGTGGATTTAGGAAGATTTGGCTCGCCGGCCGGCAGCCTTCCAAGTACCCACGCGCTCACGAAGAAGTCTTCGCGAATTCCCATCAAGGTCTGAGTGGAGTCTCAGGATATCCAGGTACGTGGGCTTATTGCTGCAAATCGATGTACTGGTGTGGGTTTCTCAGGATTCATCAATAGGACTTGATTTTTGTTATATTTGTTTTAACAATTCCGCCATCTTTTTTTCGTTGTTCTTAAAAACAACCCAGCTAAGGTGTAGGCTATTTACACGCCTCACCATATTAATTGGTCCTTTCGAGACGGATTATAGATCCCTAGTTAGATTTTTACGTAACATTTTTGGTGAAAATCATAAATTCAATAACGCACAATAGGTATAGGTAGGTATATTTACGTAAACTTTGGTAGATATTCTCCTTTGAAAACGCTACTCATTTGACAATAGATTTTACGTAATTTATTGGTAAATCTGTCAATAATGTTTCATAGAATTGAACGTGTTACGTATTAATTGGTAAAGTTCACTCACTTTGGTAAACAAATAAAATCGTAGGTAGTTACCCATCATTTCGGCTTAGTGCGTGTGATCGTTATTTTTATAAAGTTACCTCATAGTTGGTAGGTGCGCTACTATTGCAAACCGCCTTGCTCCTGTTAGGTATTTACCGCATTTCAGATTTATTTTGTTACGTAACTCTAACAAAATGACTGATAAACAACTAAAGCCGGAAGATATGCTGACGATCCTTCATGAAAAGAAAGGATTGTTATTTAAACGCCTTAATCAATTATATGATTCATCTAAAAATATTTCGTCGTTCGATTCGAGAAGGAACGAGTGTTTTATGACTGCATCGGAAACAATTGACGACATTCGAAATAAATTTGAATCTTATGTCGATCAAATTAACCAAATAAACATTAGTTTGAAACCTGGTTCAAGTCCCGACTATGCTTGTTTAGAATCCTTTGAAGATTTGTATATTCACGTTAAACGTATTAGGAATAAAATCAACAGTAATGAATCTCCGTTATCACGAAGTAGTTATTCAAAAACGCTTTTCGAACCGCCTAAAATAATGCTGCCTCCTATCGCGCTGCCATCTTTCGACGGGAAAACTGAGAATTGGCCGGTTTTCTATGAGTCGTTCAAGTCAAATATTCACGATAATGATCAGCTGACGGACTCGCAGCGTGTGCAGTACTTAATAGGTAGGCTTACACATAACGCATTGAAAGTTACCGCGGGTATTGTGCCTACGGGTGACACTTACTAGTTTTTATGGGACAGCTTAGTCAAGAAATACCAGGATAAGCGCTCACTATGTACACACTATTTAAATAATATTTTAGATTTAAAAAGTTGTTCTTATAACGCAAATAGTCTCGATTCTTTTATTGATACATTTAGTGCATCTATCTCTGCCATAAAACAACTTGGAATTCCGGATCTTGCGGATTTTATTCTCTTGCATTGTGCTATGAGAAAAATAGATTCACAGATTGGTCAATCGTTTGAACTTTCCATTCGCGATGTTGAAATTCCCACAACGAAATTATTGATAAGCTTCGTTCAAGATCAGGCAAAGATATTGGCACGCTCGAATTTGTCTCATTTGAACGCGAGAAACTTTAATAGAAACCCCGCTTCCGCGCCTCGCGAGTCACGCACACAGACGAAAGCGTTTGTTGTGAGCGAGTCAGCTGACGCGTCAGCTTGTTCACCCGCGCTCGCGGTTCCATGCTGCGCCTACTGTAATGATAACGCTCATGTTCATTTGTATAACTGCGTTAAGTTTAAATCCGCGTTGACTCCTAGAACAAGGTTCGAGTTTATTAAATCCAAACGAGGGTGCGCAAATTGTCTGAGCACATTGCACGGATTGAGTAACTGCAAGTCAACATCAGTCTGTGACTTATGTAAAAAACGCCATCATACACTATTACATTTCGTTAAAGAAAATAAACCGCAAACAGCTGATGTTAAAGCGACGAATTGCAATGTAGTCATCGCGTCGCCTCCCGCGCTCCTCTCGACTCCCGGTTCGTCTTCACTTGCCCCGGCTCCCGCCGCGGTGCCGCGCTCTTATTCTCATTACGATAAGGTCGATATTCCTGTGGCTGTGTATGATTCGTGTGATACTACACATAATACAGCCGTGTTATTAGCAGCTGATACTAAGACTAAGGCCGCAATTTTGTTATCAACCGCTCAGGTTTATGCGCGAGCTAATAATAATAATTCGGGCCATAAAACAATAGTGAGGTGCTTAATTGACAATGGCTCGCAGAATAATTTAATAACTACAGCTTGCTGTAGAAAACTTAATTTAGTAATAATTCCTTTAAGTAATTCCTTTGTTAAAGGAGTTGGTTCTGTATCGCGACCGATAATAGGTTATGTACACTTGGATATCGAGTCTCGCGTATATTCGCATCAAAAGTATACTATTCATGCGTTAGTAGTTGAGTGCATTACAGACCAGCTACCTTCGCACCATGTTAAGTGGGATAGTCATGTGGACTTCCACTCGCTTCCGCTCGCTGATTTAAGCTGGAATATTCCAGGTGATATTGACTTAGTATTAGGCGCTCAGCTGTTTCCGTATATTTATTTGGGAAATAGGGTGGACTTAGGTTCACATGCGCCACCCGCATTATTGACCACATTCGGGTATGTCCTTATGGGAGATTTTCCGCATAGTAAAGATAATTCAAATTTACCTAGCCCTTCTTTTACAGCATTAGCCCTTAATGATTTATTACAAAAATTTTGGGAATTGGAAGAAGTTGAAAATAAACGTTTTTTATCTCCTGAGGAAACCGAATGTGAGAATATTTTTTCCTCGACCGTGTCGCGTGACGATGTGGGACGTTATACTGTCGCGTTACCCTTTAGTAAGGATCCTGCCGAGTTAGGTAACTCCCGCACCGCCGCGTATCGTCGATTGATTGCGCTGGAGAGAAAATTCCGCCAATCGCCGATGTTGCGGGAAAATTATAACGCTGTGATCAAGGAGTACATAGATAATGGATACCTAAGTCAAATCGACGAATCTGCCATTTTAGATGACGGGTACTACATCCCTCATCACGCTGTCGTTCGACCAGACAAACCGATGCCGCGCATTGTATTGGATGCTAGTGCTAGAACTCATACAGGGTTATCTTTAAATGATGTACTCCATATTGGTCCAAATTTACAAACAGATTTGTTTATTCTTTTAATTAATTTTAGATTATTTCCCATCGCTTTAAACGCTGATATTAAACATATGTATTTACGCGTTGGTGTACTCGTTGACCATCGTAAATATTTACGCATTTTGTTTCGATTCAATGAGAACGAACCTGTGCTTACCTTTGCTTTTAATCGCTTACCTTTCGGACTTAAGTCGAGTCCTTACATAGCTATGCGCACTGTGCGACAGCTGGCCTCTGACAGTCCGCATTATCCCGAAGCTGCTAAAGTAGCGGAGACCAGTCTCTATATGGATGATCTGGTGTACTCTGTGAATAATGAAGACACCGCCATGCAGCTATCGCATGATCTTATAAAGATGTTTAAATCGGGCGATTTTGACCTTGTTAAATGGTGTAGCAATTCACCCGTTCTGTTAAACAGTCTTCCTGACTCGCATCGTAAATCTCTCGATTTTCATGCTGGTACTGATGTGTCTAAGGTTCTAGGCCTTTCATGGGAACCTGTCCTAGATAATTTTTTCTTCACTTCCGCTTACGTAGCTGAGAAATGTACTAAGAGAAATATACTCTCGATAGTCGCACGCTTATTTGATGTTCTCGGTTTGGTTGCCCCCGTAATATTTTATGCCAAGTTGCTCATCAAAGAGTTATGGCTGAGCAATACTGGGTGGGATGATCCCGCTCCGGACGACATTTTTAATCGTTTCTCCATTCTCATGCAAGAGTTTCCATTGCTGGATACGTTACGCATACCACGCCATGTGGGTGTTACCAATGATTGTTCCGTCAATATAGTCGCGTTTGCTGATGCTAGTATGGGTGGGTACGGGTGTGTGATTTATATACACTCTACTGGTCCATCCGGTGTCGTAGTCCGCTTACTTTGTGCGAAATCGAAGGTTTCACCTACCAAAGTCACAACTCTTGCACGTCTGGAGCTATGTGCCGCCGTGCTCATGTCAAAATTGGTAAAAAAAGTTCGCGATACTTACGCTTTACGTATTCCTATTGCAGGAATTTACGCCTTTTCGGATTCCACGATAGCCTTATCTTGGATACACTCTTCTCCGCACCGCTGGTCAGTCTTTGTCAGCAATAGAGTCGCTCAATGTCAGGAGAACTTGGGTTCTCAACATTTTTACCATGTGGCAGGTGTTGAGAATCCAAGCGACTGTCTATCTCGTGGCATCCTTCCTTCCCAATTAGTGTCACATGAACTTTGGTGGAACGGCCCCTCTTGGCTTCGTTGTGCTCCTGAAGATTGGCCTGTCAAATCGTTCTGTCCCACTAGCTGTGGGGAGCTTCCCGAGCACAAGGCAAATGTCCTGACTGTGACCACGCAAGTAGAACCTCCCCTTCTATGTCAACTGGCGCAACGTACCTCATCATGGGATAAACTGTTGCGCATCGTTTCTTATATACTTAAATTCGTTAGACCGAAGGTTCACTGTGAACCCCGGTCTCCTCAGGGGTTGTCAGCCGCGGAACGAGTTATGGTCCGTGCTGTGCAATCTGTCCATTTCGCAGATGACATTAAGCTCATCAAATGTGGTAAATTTCTACCAAAGAAACTTCAAAGTTTGTCTGTCTTTTTAGATGAAGAAGGCTTAGGGAGATGGCGCTAGTGCTGTCACGATCACTTCGAGTCCGTATTTAAAAATACTTTAAAATTATAAATTGTGCTCTGATAGTAATCGATGTTATCTAAAAATGTACTTAAACATCTAAAGTTCTAGTGATATTATTAGTGAGTGAACTGTGAGGCGTTAAATTAGAATAAAACGCATCGAAAACTATCATCGTCAACTTCACTACAAAGCTGTCAAAAACTTAAAACTGTGAGTAAAAACAACAAATAAAGACAAACAACGAACATAAAAGTGACCAGTGCCAGTGACAAAACGACCATAATTAAATAAAACAATCGAAACAAAAACAAAAGTGAAATGTCATAGTGTGGAAAAAAAATTCCCTTATGTGTCACAGTAACGTACTTTTTTATTCAAATTTTGTTCGAAGAAGTAAGCAGTAGACAATTTCAACACTGTTACGTAACGACCAAGTGGCTAATTAGCTTCAGTTACCATACAAATCGTCCACCGCTGTGCGACTCCTGGTTCAAACCCAAGCTAGTGCAATTATTTTTGGATTCTATAAAATTTCTAATATGAATTTCTTAGATAACATCACCTTTCGTCGCAACCGTACTAAGTCAGACGCAAGCACAACTAGTATTGAGAATGAAAGTAAAACTTCCACTGAATCGCCTATAGATGGCACCACAACAAGCTTACCTGACATTTCTGATGACGAAGACGAGCAAACTAATGAACTAAAAAAGCAAATTGAACGATTAACAACAGAACTAAACAATGCTCACTATAAAATAGAATCATTATCTCTCGAAAATACTAATCTCAAGCGTGTTAATCAGGAATTGCTTGAGCAAAACGAATATTTTAAAGACAAATGTAGTTCCTCCAAATTACAAACACCAGTAAACCAAGATTTAGACGAAAAAAACAAGTTAATAGTTTTAAATGAACCAAAAATGAATACCACAACTACAGTGCAACACAGTCATAGCAAACAAAATAAAATTTGTATCATCAGTACCAATAATTCTAATAAGGTATTATCGATTGCAGAGGAAAAACTAGACAATTATAAAATCTATCATTACGTAAAAACAAACTGCGGGATCCAACAACTACTCAAAGGAATAAAAAACATGCTTATGGACTACACTAAGGAAGATTTTTGTATAATATTAATTGGAGAAGACGACTTTAAAACAACGAATGACTATTTTGGTTTAATCTATGACATAAGAAACACATTGAAAGAAATTGACAATACAAATATTATCCTATGCCTTCCTACCTTTAAGTTTAATAGCAGTTCAAATCTATTTAACTGGCGAGTAGAAAACTTTGCCAACTTGCTGTATCTAGATATAATGACTCATCTACATGCATACCTATTGGACTCAAACCTACATCTCATGTATGACAGGACAATGTTTAGCAATTTGACAGGAAGACTGAATAACAATGGAATGCGCATCATATTTGACGATATAAGACGACAAATGGAAGACATAATTGCTGTAAACCTTATGACAAACGACAACTGCGATCTCGAACAAGAGGATCAATCAACGACAAAGGGAAAACTAGGTGACAGCTCTCAGTTTTTTCTCTAAAATCGAATTACATCAACGAAACAAAGTACAAAGAAACAAAATAAGTCAACTGACTAAGTTTACACTAATTTTCCAAAATATCCAAAGCATCGGAAACAAAGTAGAATTAGTAGAACAATTACTTTTAGATTCTGAAATTGATTTTATCTCACTATCCGAATTGTGGAAAAATGAAAATTATTGTCAATCAATCTTGCCCCAGGGATATAAAATAGCGTCCATTTTTTGTCGTAAAACCCGCGAAGGCGGAGGAGTTTGTATCATTGTTAAAGACTCATTGGATTTTATTGAACGACTAGACATTGTAAATCACTCAAAGGAGTATATTATAGAATTTAGTGCTATTGATGTACCCAAACTAAACTGCACTTTTATAGGACTTTATAGAGCAGATCGTCATATTGATATATTTCTTCAACAATTGGGAAAAGTTTTACATAAATTAAATACAAAAAAATCACATAGACACTTAATAATAGGAGGAGACTTTAACATAAACGTGTATAATAAAAATAAACAGACTCTGGAGTTCTTAAATTTTATGAAGACATATAACCTGCAACAAATAATCCGCGAACCAACACGAGAAACAAAGACATCATCCACTTGCATTGACCTACTTTTTACAAATTACCCACCACTCATAAACAAAGCAACTGTCAAAGATTATGGACTATCAGACCATAAGGCAATAAATGTTCAGTTAAATGTAGATTATTTATCGTATAACAATAGTAAAACTTGGTATACCAAAAAAAGATTATTTACAAAAAATAACGTCGAATGTTTCAAAACTTCACTAAAATCTGTTAATTGGGAAAAAATACTAAATAAAAATAATAGTGTACACACAAATTACGAATCTTTCATTACAATAATAAAACACAATCTAAATAAACATATACCATTGCAAAAAATAAGAATAAAATGCAAACCAAAAAAAGGATGGCTTACTAAGGGTCTCAGAAAGTCATGCGAACATAAAAGAGTCTTAAGAACAATTTTGAATGAAAGCAAAAGTGGTGTCATAAAAAAACACTATAAGCTATATAATAAAATACTAAAATTGACTATTAGAAAATCAAAAAAACTAACATATATTGAACAAATGCAAAAATCTGACAATAAGGTAAAGACAATGTGGAATATAATTAACACAAAAACAGGGAACACAAAAATAAATAGACGTGAAAATATATCATTGAACATAGACAATGAAGAAGTAAAATGTCCGTTAAATATATCGAACAGATTTAACGAATTCTTTGCGACGGTAGGGCAAAATCAAACAACAAACTCGAACATTGGAAAACTCGTGGTCAACCCCCCTACTTGTTCAATGTATGTACACCCGGTAGACCAGAAAGAAATAATTAATATAATAAGGTCAACTAAAAATAAACATAGCTGCGGTATCGATGACATTCCACCAATTTTATTAAAGCAATGCGCAATAGAACTTTCCATTCCCCTAATGTTTTTAATTAATCAAAGCTTCCAAGACGGCCAATTTCCAGACGCACTAAAAGTAGCTTTGGTTAAACCAGTACATAAAAAAGGTGACAAGCATATCCCAAGCAATTATAGACCCATAGCACTGCTACCAACCTTTTCCAAAATATTTGAAAAAGCTATGTGCAATCAGCTATATATATTCCTGGAAAAGTTTAATATTCTTGACGACGCACAAAATGGATTTAGAAAATGTAGATCAACAACATTAGCAGTTTATAAATATGTTCAACAAGCGCTACAACATATAAACGACAAACAATACGTAATTGGGCTACTACTAGACATGACAAAAGCATACGACAAGGTCCTCTATGACATTTTACTCACTAAACTATATGGTTGCGGCGTACGAGGACCAGCTTATTCGTGGTTCAAATCATATTTACATAATAGGACACAAATAGTACAAATTGAAAGTTACGACCATGATAAAAATGAGATCAAAACTATTAGATCACAAGAAAAACAAATTACTTGCTCAATCCCACAAGGAAGTGTGTTAGGATGCCCTCTATTTTTAATCTATATTAATGACCTTCCCAAAATATTAGATAAAGAAAACGCTTTACCAGTACTATTTGCAGACGATATTTCAATACTAATCAAGTGTAAAAATTTAAATAACCCTAGTCTACAAATACAAGATACCCTCCAAACTGTAAATACTTGGCTCCAGATTCACAACTTAGAAATTAATAGTAATAAAACTAAAATAATACAATTTAGATCTTATAAAAAACCACCTCTCAATTTAAAAACAACATTTAGAAACGTGCAAATAGAAGAAGTTAGTACATTTAGCCTACTTGGCATTAATATTGACACACACATTAATTGGAAGTCACACATAGAACATATAAAAACAAAACTCTCGAGATTCACTTACGCTCTTTTTCAAATTAAATTAAGCACTAACACACAAACAGCCATGGCTGCTTACTACGCATACGCATACTCATGGCTGCGATATGGCGTCATGCTATGGGGTAATAGTGTACATGTAGATGAACTATTCTTATTACAAAAGAAGTGTATACGAATTCTAGCCCAAATAGATAATACGGAGAGCTGCAAACCATTCTTTATTAAATATCAGATTCTAACTCTGCCGTCAATATATATACTGGACATTTGCTTATTTACTTTCAAAAATATCAACAAATTCGTTAAAGTAGAAGATACGCACAACGTCAACACTCGACATAAAAAGAGGTTATGCGCACCATCCTCAAGAATTAAAATGTTAAGTGACAGCCCATACTATATGGCAATAAAAATATATAATAAGTTGCCCAACACGTTTAAAACTGAAAAATCAGTAACAATATTCCAAAAAAGGCTAAAGCTATTCCTAATCCAAAAATGTTTCTACTCAGTAAAAGAATATTTAGAGTCTAGCTTAAAATAACGATTATCCCTCATGTACTAAAGTGGCGATCTGTCCTATAAAACAAAACAAGATTAGTCTATCCTATTTACATTAATTTAAAATCATAGTTATAATTTGTACTACCTGAAATGGATGACATAAATATTGTTGAATAATTATATTGAATTCATAAACATTGACATTTAATTTTGACTTAAAAGAAAATGTCTCAATTTAATTGTACTGATCAAGGAAATAATTAATTAATAATAATATTTATTGCATGCTTATTTAGGATGAAAATTGCAATGCTTGTAAAAGGCTGCTAAGTCTTAAGTAACAACATAACATAACACCAACATTGTACACTTAGTTCGCAATAAAAACTTTGACTTTGACTTTGACTTATTACGCATTGGGGGGAGACTTTCAAAGTCACACCTTCCATTTGACGCTAAACATCCCTTTTTACTTCCCAAACACGATCCTATTGTGGATTTGATAATCCGTCATTATCATGTGATGAATTGTCACACTGGACCAGGGCTACTTATGTCTATTTTGCGACAGCGATTTTGGATATTAGATGCCAGGACTGTCATTAGATCCAAGTTGCGACAGTGCAATACATGTTTTAGAGTAAATCCGACGCATCCCACTCCAATGATGGCGGACCTTCCTGAATACCGTGTATCGGAATCTAAGGCATTTGTTCATACTGGAGTGGATTATGCTGGTCCCTTACGCATAACTCTCACTCGTCGCAGAGGCCAACATGCTCAGAAGGCTTACATCTGTTTGTTTGTGTGCTTGGTAACCAAGGCTGTTCATGTAGAGCTAGTCTCTGAACTTACTACGGACGCCTTTTTAGCCGCGTTTAAGCGTTTCATCTCACGTCGAGGGCCAGTATCCTGTCTTTATTCGGATAATGCTACCAATTTCGTTGGCGCTAAAGCCCAACTAGATGAACTTTATAATTTCTTAATACGTTCAAATCTCAACTCATCTCTTATAAACGAGTTAACAACTCGCCGCATTAAGTGGAAAATGATCCCACCTCGCTCCCCGAATTTTGGCGCTATGTGGGAGGCCAATATTAAAACATTAAAAACGCACCTTTATCGCGTGATCGGGAGTCAACTCCTCACTTATGAAGAGTTACAAACTGTACTCATACAAGTAGAGTGCATTATGAACTCGCGCCCTCTGAGCGTGTTGTCCTCTGATCCGCATCCTGAAGTTCTTACTCCCGCTCATTTTTTGATGTCGACTCCATTGCAGTACTTGCCGGCAGCCGATTTGTCTGGTCAGCGCTTAAATCTGTCCCAACGCAAACAGTTGTTAGATAATATGGTCCAATCTTTTTGGAAGAAATGGCACTTAGAGTATCTGCATACGCTGCAAGTCAGGCAAAAATGGGCAACTCCGGACAAACCTGTAGAAGTTGGAAATGTCGTACTCGTGGGTCAGGATAACTCGCCTCCTCTGAGTTGGCCATTAGGAGTTATAACTGAGGTTTATAAAGGGACCGACAATGTCTCTCGCGTTGCGATGGTGAGGACAAAGTTCGGTAATTATAAACGCTCTATCACTAAATTATATCCTATTCCAACGCAATAAAAGTCAATTCTTGCAATACTCGTAGTTTTTTAAGGTTTAGGATTAGTTTTGAATAACTTGCTTCTTTTTGTTTTCCGCATTCAGTCATAAAGCTTAAACTTTTCTGATCATGATCTAAGTCAGAAAATCTTTAGAATTTTCGCCTTTATTTTGAAAGCACTTGCGTCCTTCCAAAGGGGGGAGCATGGTGAAGCGTCAATGCCTTCTTTGCAATAGCAAATATTTTCAATTAAATGAATAAAAATAAAATAGGAATTTTCCACACTATGCATAATATATTCAGCTATCTATTATAAAAAAAGTAACAATTAGGTGTCTTTTTGATGAATCCTTTCGCCAATTACCTAGCATCGCAGCGCCCATTGGATGCGTATCGAGTGTTTCCTCCGAGATGCTCGCAACTGACCAATAGATGGCGTTCACCGCAAGAAACACTTCCGTTTACCGCCACCGTTCGTTTTGCGTGTGAGATATACGGCTCCGCAAAGAAAAATCCCCCTTTTGTGAAATCTTGAGGATACTCGTAAAATAAATGGACCTGCATCTGTGCTTCATTGAGAACTTATAGTGCAGTGTTGATTTTTGGAGTTTCAACCATCCCACCGGTGGATTTAGGAAGATTTGGCTCGCCGGCCGGCAGCCTTCCAAGTACCCACGCGCTCACGAAGAAGTCTTCGCGAATTCCCATCAAGGTCTGAGTGGAGTCTCAGGATATCCAGGTACGTGGGCTTATTGCTGCAAATCGATGTACTGGTGTGGGTTTCTCAGGATTCATCAATAGGACTTGATTTTTGTTATATTTGTTTTAACAATTCCGCCATCTTTTTTTCGTTGTTCTTAAAAACAACCCAGCTAAGGTGTAGGCTATTTACACGCCTCACCAGACGGTTTCAGTACCGTCTTACGTAAAAAGATTGCTTCTATGATGCGCAGGGTGCGTGGGAGCTGCTATGACATTCTGAAGGTCATTAGTGAAAAGCCGCGCTGCACCATTATGGCGCATTGGGTACGTACACATGTACATATACCCGGTGCGTCAGGCGAGTGCAGCAGATATATGAATGAAAATCCTTTATTTCGTCTGTTAGTAGTGTGTACACAAACCACAACTGAAAAGGCTAAAATATTTAAAAAAAAAAAAAAATAACAGACTTCCAAAAGAAACACTTAAAAGTGGAATAATTTTAGTTTCGGCAGTCGGTGACTTGTTTGATTCATTTAGGTACTTTTTTACCACCTTATTTTTTTTTTTTAAAGTTTTTATATTTCAATATGTTAGAAATAAATTTAATCTACCTTATATATACTAATAATAAAGCTGAAGAGTTTGTTTGTTTGCTTGAACGCGCTAATCTCAGGAACTACCGATCCGATTTAAAAAAATCTTTCAGTGTTAGATAGCCCATTTATCGAGGAAGGCTATAGGCTATATAGCATCGCTACGACCAAAAGGAGCGGAGCAGCAATGAAAAATGTTGCGAAAAACGGGAAATGCGACGCAGACGAAGACGAAGAAGTTTTGAGACGAAGTTGCGCGGGACAGCTAGTCATTAATAAAAACGTATAATGAAATATGCAGTTAATTAAAAAAAAAAATAACCCCGAACTTTTAAAAACAAAGCAAGGTCAACAATCAATCCAAAACAAACTTTATTTGAATGGGAAAACGTTGATTTTATGTGGCAAAGGGGCGCAACACCATTTCGCGTCACGGCATATGAGTCGATTTTACTGCCTAGTTGCGCATATAGGAGTTTCACATTAAAAAGTAAATCTAGCTACAATTCTAAAACAATAGACGCAATCATTTTCATAGTTCTTTTAATCGTGAGTCAAAGAAACAAAAATAACAATAGATGGGCTATTCAGTAGGGGTGTCTAGTCCTGTGGTGATGCGGGCGGGAGCCGCGCGGATCGGACGCGTCGGGCGGGTCGCGGCGCGGACGGCGGTCGGGGCGCAGGTCGCGGGCGGAGCGCGGGGCGCGGGCGGGGCGCGGGGCGCGGGCGGGGCGCGGGGCGCGGGCCGGGCGTGGGTCGCGTGCGGCGCGCTCGCACAGCTCGCACACGGCGCGCGCGCCCGCCGCCAGCAGCGCCACGCCGCGGCACACGCGCGCCGCCAGAGACTGCATCGGCGAAGACCTACACACCCTCCGCTGAGGTCACTGAGCTTCGCTACTACACGAAGCTACTGCATGCCTCTACCTACTTTATCCACAATATAAAACGGGACCCCGGCGGCTTGGATATTTGGCCCTTCAGCATCGCATGTTCGCCGTAATGCGTGCGGGCGCGGCTCGGCATTGCGACAGGGCTGCAGGCGGGACTCACCTGGCTTCTTCGATCTGCGAGTTGAGTGTGAGGTACTCGGGACTGTCCTGCCGCGCGTGTCGCGCGCTGCCGTTCGTGTACGTCATCTGCATAACAAACATACGCAGTCTTAACCGACACTTTCATATCATAATTTAATATGATGGATGTTACAGTAGTAGTATTGTGTATTGTAGTGTGTTAGTTATGTTATTGATGTGGAGGTAGTTAACAAATCCGCTGCCCCGGATTCGAGACCATTTCATCAATTACTATAACCAAAGGACATGGTCCAAAATGCATGGACCAAAAACCCAAAATCGAACGTAATCGATACGGTCAAACTGTGTGCGCAAGAATTCCCTAAAACTATATAAATAAACGTACCCAAGTTGCAATATCCTAATCCGTGGGATATCGGAGCTATGGGCTAACAATGTATGCAAAAAATAAACTTTTTGACTTGGCATTTTCACATTTGAGGTGCCAAAATAGTCATGCTTGTAGATAAAATCTTGTATGCAACTGTATGTTATTGGTCTTTTAATAACTCGTGCCCACCTATTACGTGGCCGTGAAAAATGGCACTCGTATTAAAAGACCGTCAATAACGCAACAGTTGCATAAATAGCTATTTTGCTAATGTCATCTATGATGTCGTTGGTACATAAAATAATCGATAGCATGACTATTTTGGCACCACAACTAAAAATCCAAAGTCAAAAAATGAATTATTTGCAGACTTTGACAGCCCATATCTCCGATATCCCACGGATTAGGATGTTGGAACTTGGGTACGTTACTGAGAGAGTTCTAGGGCTTTTTTGTGCACACAGTTTGCACTAAGATTTTTGGGTGAACTATGACACCATCTCCTGTGGCAGGTGTCTATCGATTTTCCATTGACATTATTATTCAAATAGCTATTGGACTTGGGACTGATGCCTACAATCTGGAAATCAGCGTATATAACGCTGGTTCATAAAAAAACAGCGTTGAAAATTATAGACCGTTCTCCAAACTCAACGTGTTTGGACAAAATAATAATAAAAAAAAAACAAAAAGGAGACAAGAATTATGGAGAAAATCGTATACGTACAACTTTCTTCTTCACTCAAATTCAGTTTCTCCGAACCCCAACATGGATTTTCAAAAGATCGCTCCATCACTTCCAATCCCGTGGTATGAAGTAACTATCTTTCAGAGCATATGTCCAGGAGGTCTCAAGTCGACGTTATATACACGGACTACAGCATATGTTCCCAATACCGGTTGGCTACTATTTTATATTTTTTTCATTGATTTTTTTTATAGGAATATTTAAAAATGTAAAAAGTAAGTTAGAAAAATGAATGAACTTTATTTAACTTTACTTTCTTTTTTTTTTTGAATTTACGTTGTAATATTTTGGGCTTTCAACTGACAATTTGAATTTATGTAAATGTTAAGAACCATGCTTGTTGAAAACCCTCTCACCGAATTCTTAGGTCAAAATGTAAGAACAAATTGTTATTGTTGTACATTGCCTAACTAGATGGCGTTGACGTCGAAATAGAAGTCGGTGTTAAGATTCTCCTCTATTTGGTTAGGGTCCAGGGTAGGGGTATTAAAAAGCACCGAGACCGCCAGCCGCGCCCCCGTACAGGGGCGTAGCGATTTCCAAGCATAGATCAAAAATACATTTCAGAACAAAAATATCAGTATTTAGTAATAGTTGTTTTATTTTACACTCGACCGTACTTATACCAATTAAATACAATTTACAAGTACTGCGTGACCATACTTCGCGTTCGGTACTCAACATGTTTGTTTAGATGATAATTTGTTGATTATAAAAGCACTTAAGTCCTTTTAGTGGGTGTTATGTTAGTTAGATTGAGAACTGTCTTTGTAGCTATGCAAGTCACATATCAACATACCTATCTTTATATTTATCTCATGTCGTCTTTTAAAGCATTTCCTTATTATAGTTTTTAGTCAGTCACCAATATACTTGCATTCAAACCACACGTATTTTATTTATCCGAATCTTGCACAAGCTATAGTGAACCTTAATACAAACACTAATTATTTAGGTCCGTCCCTATACAATATAATAAACAAAGAATGTCCAATATACAGGGTGTTTGGTGCATCGTTTGCCAAATCGAATAGGCCGAAAGGAGAGGTCATCTGCTATCTCTTTACGCCCTTTAACTCATTCCTTGCCACACCGGTTTTTTTTATAAGAACTTTTTAATTTAAATTTTTAAAAATTCCAAAATTCAACATTTAAAAAAAATTGTTTAAACTTAAAATTTCTATTTAATTTTGATGTCTACTGTTGTATGATTCTATCAAATACAAAATTACTTGCTAGGAACAATTACTTTATTTTTTAATAGCTCGTAAAGTTTTTGTCAAAGAAAAATGAACTTAAAACTCAACTTTAAATGGCTATAAAAAAAAAAAACTAAAAGCGATCGGGATCTTCGAATACCTTTAAAAAGTTCTCTAGTCTGTCCCCTTTCCAACGGTATGCCCAAAAAAACGTTTAATATCTTTTAATTTTTAACTAAATGTGTAATCGAGACACTAGGCTGATATTCGAAATTACAGTAAGAACAGTAGTTTTATCATAAATAACATGCCTCAAGTAAGTAGATAGATACTGTTATGTCACTAGTGCGTAGTGTCCTATCTCTTTCTTAAACAGGAACCAAAGTTTCAAGAATTTGAAATTAAAAAAAAGGATGGTGTGGTTTTATGAAACCACGGTAAAAGTTAAACTTTTTTTCACACTATAGACATTTAACTAAAAATTTTTGGAATAATATTCCATTAAGGGTATAAAACGCGGCCGAGCGTCACGCGACATGCAACACACAGACGAAAAAGTTTGAGACGATGTAATAAATGTTTCACTTTAAAAAAAAAACCGAAATCACAAATCTTGTTCGAGTTGTCCGCCACTGTTGCAAATGCACGCGCGGCATCTTCGTCTTATCTAGACTGTAGTTGTGCGTAAACGTATTTTTTTGCTTTGATAGTCACGAAAGCCACATCAATGTGTAGGACTAAATCCTCCCTTGTCTCGATTTCCAAGGCGTAGAAAATATATTTGGCTCGTCCCTAGACGTAAAAATCTAACGGAGTTTAGTCTGGGGAACGTGGAGGCCATAGAATAGGGCCATCCCTCCCAATCCATGATTCTGGAAACTGACGAATTAGGTACTCCCTGACAGTTAAACTCCAGTGAGCGGGACAACCGTCTTGTTGGAATACAAAAGAGATGTCTACACGGAAAATTAGCAGCTCAGCTAACAATAAGGGGAAGTCCGTTTCGGTGTTTTGGGATGGCTATTTCATGACCTCCACGTTCCCCAGACTTAACTCTGTTAGATCTTTATGTCTAAGAACGAGCCAAAGAAATAACGCCACGGAAGTTGAGACTAGGGATGATTTAGTCCAACGCATTGATGCGGCTTTCGTGACTATCAAAGCAGAAATACGTTTACGCTCAAGAACAGTTGAGATAAGATGAAGATGCCGCGCGTGCATTCGCAACAGCGGCGGACAACTCGAACAAGATTTGTGATTTCTGTATTTTTTTTTTAAATTCAAGCTCTTAAAACGTTGGTTTCTGTTTAAGAAAGAGATAGGACACTACGCACTAGTGACATAACAGTATCTGTCTACTTACTTGAGGCATGTTATTTATGCTCAAACTACTGTTCTTACTGTAATGTCGAATATCAGCCTAGTGTCTCGATTACACATTTAGTTAAAAATTAAAAGATATTAAACGTTTTTTTGGGCATATTGCATACCGTTGGAAAGGGGACAGACAGAATTTTTTAAAGGTATTCGAAGATCCCGATCGCTTTTAGTTTTATTTTTTTATAGAATTTTAAAGTTGAGTTTTAAGTTTAATTTTCTTTTACAAAAACTTTACGAGCTATTAAAAAATAAACTAATTGTAACTAGCAAGTAACTTTGAATTTGATAGAATTATACAAGAGTACACATCAAATTTAAATCGAAATTTTAAGTCTAAACAATATTTTTATTTTTTTATTTGACCTTAAATGTTGAATTTTGGAATTTTTCAAAATTTAAATTTAAAAGTTATTATAAAAAACCCGGTGAGGCAAGGAATGAGTTATAGGGC
This sequence comes from Cerastis leucographa, assembly GCA_963082945.1. NCBI lineage: Eukaryota > Metazoa > Arthropoda > Insecta > Lepidoptera > Noctuidae > Cerastis > Cerastis leucographa. Next base: position 21,786,719 of record OY720354.1, read on the forward strand.
GTAAAGAGTTAGCAAATGACCTCTCCTTTCGGCCTATTCGATTTGGCAAACGATGCACCAAACACCCTGTATAGATTGTCTTATCATAATTGTAAAAAGCCTGTCCGCACATTCCTTCAAAATAAAACCAACGACGAAACAAAACAATATATTTTAATTTAATTAAGTTATGATAAGTTTGAATATTGTACCACTCACCCAAAACATACGGGTCTACAGAGGGAGGGATAATCTCACTACGTACCGTGTTAAGATGCTGTCTCTTTTTCAGGTTCTTTAACCCAACCGTCAACGTCTCGGCCCAACGACTGTCGGATCAGGTGCGGGTCATCCGGCAATTACATGTTGGACGACGCCGCACTTGATAGGCTGCGCTCAGAGATACTGAGCAACCATATCGACTTGACTCTGGCGCAAACCGCGGTGCAAACGTCAACCATTGACGCAATCCCTCCGCGGTCCAATCTTGGTTCTTTAGAGGAAGATGATAGGGTTGCCACGGTAAGTAGCCAGTGCAACGACCGTTTGAGGAGCGCTCTGGAAGGTGCGCTTCACGAGTATCGATCTACTCCTGCCCAACTTAGGCCCCGATTACCACAGTTACCCATGCATAAGAAAAAAAGGGTGGTGGAGGTACACTGGTGTGTACCTTGGACTCGCAACTCAAGAATATTTTTGAGAGTAGTGAGGACCTCGTTGTACACGCATCCGATCCTGTATTGTGGGGCTGTAGCGGCTTGTCGTTTAGCTAACGTCAAACTTCCAAATTGTGACGTAGCTACTCGATCAAAACCACCCGTACCAGCCTGGGAACGCAGGATCGACTGCCGTATCGACGGGGCCAGGGTACTCATTGGCAAACTATACTGCTTCAAGGAAGGCAATACACGACCACGTGTGATGCGATTTGTGAGGCGGGCATTCTTGGGGACTGGAATCAGCCCTCAAGAATACACGTCCCAAGCCACAGAGCGCATCGACTTCCTGAAGCAGATAGTTTATGCATGGGCGAACCGTATTCTGCGGTATAAGAAGCGTGTTGATCGGTACTCGCAGAATCGCATGTTCCAGAGTGATGAGAGGTGGCTATACAGAGCTTGGGAGCGACCAGAACAAAATATGACGGACGTGTGCCGCCTAGATGATGCTACCAAAAGTTCATTCTGGCGCTGTATCTGGTCGGTGCGTCTGTCATACGGTGGCTGACTGGGTGCGAGATGTCGAGCGAGTGTGTGAATCTATCCCAGAAATGGAAGAAGTTCTAATAACGCCGTTAAATGTCGCCAGAGCAGTTCGTCCGTTACCGAACTGGAAGTCTTCGAGACCGGACGGACTGCACAACTTCTGCTTCAAATGGCTAAGTAGTTCACACAGTCGCCTGGCATCTCAATTCCAGTCATGCCTAGAGTCTGGGTCGCTACCACAGTTTCTAACACACCTGCTCTATAAGTCAGTCCTGCGGAACCCAAGAATTATAGACCGATCACGTGATTGTCGACGGTCTATAAACTTCTTACAACCATTTTGAGAGAGAAAGTTAACAAACACATCGATAGTAATTCCATTATGTCGGCCTCTCAAAATGGATGAAGGAACGGGTCCCGTTGTACTAAGGAGCTACTCCTCATGGATATGGCCATTGGCCAACAGGTTCGTCGATCCCGAAAGGATCTGTCGACATGTTGGATAGATTACAAGAAGCCCTACGACTCTGAGCCACATACATGGCTCATGAAGGTGCTGGAGTCGTACAAGATTGATGCAACTCTACGCGCCTTCCTTGAGTCTTGTATGGGGCAATGGAGGACGGTCCTTCTGTATTCAGGATCCAGAGGACCGATGAGCCTGTATAGATTAAACGGGGAATATTTCAGGGGGACAGTTTGAGTCCACTTTGGTTCTGTCTAGCCCTGAATCCTCTAAGCACATTGCTGGAGGATTCAGCTTTGGGCTACGGGTTGAGAAGAGGTGGTCAGGTCATATCTCAAGTTTTCTTTTCATCGTCAAGTTTTCTTAAAATTTAAATAAAAAATTAAATACTCTCTACAGACGATCGGCCACCCTTATAGTTCTTTCGCCGTAGGATGGTGCGGGTGACATTAGATAAAACGTTCCTTTACAATCTTGAACTTTACTCAGATTTACAATGGAACCTGTAATCATTGTTGTAAATTTATTGAAAAGGAATGTAACCCGTACCATACTAAGGCGAAAGGACTATAACTATCTAACTAGACAACTAAAAGGAGAGATTCCCACTTGCTCATTGATATGTTTTAGCTCACGTCGCCGACGAGCAAGCCGGGTGAAGTGCATTGTAATATTACAGGAGTGTCGAAACTCACAGGGGTAGTGTTCACTGTTAACGCATGGTCTTTCTTTCTTGTCATTCTTTCGCTCAGGTGGTCAGAGAGGCGACGGGCCCGTGCCGTCGTCATCGCGGCGTCGCGGGCTCTCTCGGGCCCAGTCGCGGCCTCTCATATCGCTCACATTCTGCAAACCACATCTTACACTCTCAATACATCCTCAGAAACTTTAATGCACTGCTGGCTGGACATAAAGCCCTCCCACCCTCGTATACATAACACTTTAGACGGCGCAATTTTGTTTCCGTCCCGTATGTAGTAAGAAATCATCAGGAAAGTGATTTTAAAAGTAAGCGGGAATAGGTCCCTGTGGGTGAGCGGCGGGGAGGGGTGGCGGGAACAGGGGCGAGCGCGAGGCTAATGATATACCACTGTACAAAACGCGGGTGCTCGGCAATGAGCGCTGTACACAGGTGACATACCTGCGCGGCGCGCGGCACGAGGTTGTCCAGCAGCGCCTGCACGGCGGCGCGCGTGCTGCGCCACAATGTGCGGTGTACACAGGTGACATACCTGCGCGGCGCGCGGCACGAGGTTGTCCAGCAGCGCCTGCACGGCGGCGCGCGTGCTGCGCCACAATGTGCGGTGTACACAGGTGACATACCTGCGCGGCGCGCGGCACGAGGTTGTCCAGCAGCGCCTGCACGGCGGCGCGCGTGCTGCGCCACAATGTGCGGTGTACACAGGTGACATACCTGCGCGGCGCGCGGCACGAGGTTGTCCAGCAGCGCCTGCACGGCGGCGCGCGTGCTGGGCGCCAACAGCTGTTCGGGCTGCGCCACTATGTGCTTGGGAATGTTCACACCGCACAGAAACTGTGCTACTTCTTCGCTGAAGTGGTTGCAGTTGTGCTCCAGCAGGTTGTACGCCGAAGGGCTACAACCAAACAGATAAATGTTTTTGTTATTTTTTTTTTGCAAAAATATTAATGATTAAACAAAATATTAAGGCTATACTGCCTGTACTGTCGGTTAGTGTGATACTAGAGCGTGCTGTTTTTGTTAAATATCAGGTTTGAATGGCTCGACGAATGACCGACGAATGACCGACAAAACCGACTTCGAAAACAAAAAAAAAGTGAAAAATTACTTTAGCTTCAGAGTTCGGTGACGATTCTTCCTTGATTCAATTTTTTTTTGCCAGCGTCTTCTACAAAAATTAATGCCCTATACAAATATATGCATTTATTTTACATTGTTAGCAATACATGTCTGGACAGAACTGTTACCTTTAGGATAGAAAACGATACTAGGACGACATATTGCTCAGAACTAAAAAAAATATTCTGGCGTCCCGCAGGGAAGTGTATTGCGTTCACCACTATCTAAATTATATAATTAATAATAATAATATTTTTTTTTTAATATGATTGTATTCATTTGCAGAGGAAAATACTTTAAAATTAAAATGTTCCAGCAAAACTGACAATTTAAAAGTTTACTGCTTGAATACATATAAGAAATAGTATTTACAGTATCTAACATCGACGATAGTACTTTTTGATGCACAATGATGGTGGCTGAGTTAGTAATTTAGAGAACAAGGTAGGTTTTAGGCCGACAAAAATGCTGTTAAATAGAAGCCGGTTTAATTACTACCCTATAAAAATCATCTAGAAATGTTTTTTTCTAATTTAACTTTTCGCGAGGCATTACATTTTCGTAATTTCCAAGAACTTCCAGACTTTTTCGTAGTCTTTTATTTTTTATTTAGAATCTTCTTGAATGGTCACAATTTAATTAAGTATGAAATACGCTACTATTGATGTGTAAAATATTTTTGTCCCCCAGACTTTGATGAGTCCTGTCATGTGTTTTATAATATAATAATATAATATTTTTTATATTTATGTTTTTTTATTTTACTTTTGTAAAAATATTTAAAAATGTAATTAATATGTATGAAAATGAATAAAGGAAATAATAATAACCGTCCCTGGTGGTTTGTTTTCACCACACAAAGTGTCTGGCAGTGGAAAAGGAGAAATAAAAGTCAAAGTCAAGTCAAAAGTCAAAGCATTTATTTCAATTAGACCATTACAGGCACTTTTGAAAGTCAACAAAACAAAATAAAACGCGAAGCTACAGTCCCAGTCACAAGGCATAATAACTTGTGAAAGTACTGTAGTTGCCCATTCCGTAGCGTAGATCTCTATGGAGAAGAACGGGCAAGAAACTCCATGGACACTCTTTTAAATCAAAATATGTTACAAAATCTTGGTTACATCATTCATGTTAAGAATTACAAATATGTGAGAGCAATGTAGAAATACGGGCAAGTTAAGAGCGTCCAGAGTAAAAGATTAAATCAGTAATAAAAAAATTAAGTAATTAAAATAAACCGTGGCAGCTAAGAGATGACCAGTCACAACTGACAGCGCCCGTTCACGAACATGACGCATGTATCAGCCATCATTCAACTCAACCATTTTGAAGGGAACTAAACGACCCGACACACCCGCCACCATCAGCGTGACATTTAAGTGAGCATGACATTCACTCAACCACCAGGGTAATTTCGCGTCAATGAAAGATTTAGGTACTCATTAAATAGTGGCTTTACAGTACATGGTACTCACACATGTGCTATGAAATTATATAATACTAAGAGATAGAATCTATACAATGCAAATATATTTTTACAATCTTCTGCAGCTTTCACAATAACTTCACTTTCTAATTCTGATGATTCCGATTGCCCCTATGGTTGTGGAGCAGGACCAGCATTGAGCCAAGCATTTTTATCATCAATATAATCCCCCAACTTATAATATGCTTGCCTACATAGTGTGCGTTTTATGCAAGATTTAAATTTCGTTTCATTCAGTTGTAGAATGTGGGGAGGTATTTTATTGTAACATTTTAAACAGTACCCCATGAAAGAAAATACAAAAAATAGTGCGTGGAGTCCCTCTGCGCGGAAGAAGTGAAACTTCGTAATACTACACGTATGCGTTCGAGTGCCACGCATTCACTCTCGTTATTTTATTGAGCTTCTAAATAATATTTTGTTGTTGTATTATTTTTATTACATAGGTTTATCGAGGTTATTTTACTCATGAAAATTGAGCGAAGGCTGGTCACACCGAAGAGTCGAATGCATGACTGTTTGCACGCCATCTTGCGTACCTAGTAGAACTACGTAGTCACAAATCTTGTAATACTGCCATCTCTTGGCGAGTTTTAGAAAATATTCCATGGTAGCGTTAAACTTGTTGGAAGTCGCTTATGAAGTTTCACTTAAAAAAATACGCTTTTTACTAAGACGTAACTTAGTAGATATTCAACACACCTTTATTACCTCCCAAAGCCACTACGACACACTTTTCATGTTAGCTCATCGTTCGTACCTGTTGTAATATAGTTCTGCAGGTTTCAAAGCTTTATAAAATGACGAAGGTCTGGCGTTCACGGGATCTCCCTCTATTTGTATTGATGCCAGCTTTTGATTGATATAGTTTTATTCGTGGCTGGCATACTTATCTCTCTATCTCTTATATCTTGGAAACGTGACGCTTTAGAAGATTTTCTCTCATACAAAACTTGATCGTGTTTATATCATATCGTTTATATCATACCATATCGTTTGTGGTATTAATACCTGAATGTAGGGTTTTATGCGTGGCTGCTATTTTGAAAATAAAATAAAATGGTGGACTTTATGCAGGCCACGCTTTATACAAGAATCTTCCAACCCTTAAGTTTTGATGTCAAGTGTAAATTGAAATAATAATGAGGTTTTATAATGTTTATTTTTTACAGAATCATCCCTGTGCGAGTCCGACTCTGTAGCGTTGTGAGGGTCTCAACTGAAATTAGTCGAGTAATCCTAAAATGTCATAATTAGTAAGTAACTAGGGACCTCACTAAAAACGCGGTACAATACTAGTTTTTGACAAGACGCTATTAAACGCGATTTATACACGCATCAGAGTAGATGCCATTAAAGAACAGCCTATGATGGCATCACCCATTGACAGAACTCACAGCGGAGTTGTGTGACTACTACGACGGGACAGGTTTCGGGGTGTTCTCCGAGGCCCTAAACATAAAAATATCCAAACCACTTGGAATGCTCAACTGTGTTTACCAAGCAGAGTGTGTAGGTACTATCCAGGCGGCACACGCTATAGAGGCCAGAGAGGTTACGAATACCAACATTCGTATACTTTCTGACAGTGCCTCAGTTCTCCTATCCCTTAAAAGTAATCAGATCACGTCGAAACTAATACTAGAATGCCATAACGCCCTAGAACGAATCACGGTACTAAACCACAACACGGTGACACTACAATGGATCAGAGGTCACAGTGGATCCCTGGGGAACGATGCGGCGGATGTACTTGCCAGAAGAGGATCCAGTACAAAACCCTACGGACCCGAGCCCATTGTGCCCATTCCATTCAAGCAACTAAGTAACTGGCGAAAGGATCACACTCGAACACAAGTGGAAAAATGGTGGACCTCGACACCCGGGTGTAGGCAGGCCAAAGAAGCCATGCCATCCTCTGATACAAAGTTGACCAGGCGCCTTCTGCGTCTGGACAGGGATGGTCTGCGTCTGGTGTCGGGGACCATCACTGGACACTGTTCACTGAATAAACACTTCTACACTCTAGGAATCACTGATACTCCCGTGTGCAGAGCATGCATGAATGCGGAGGAAACGGTGGCGCATGTACTGCTTGAGTGCACCGGCGTTACCAAGATTCGCGAGGAGATCCTGGGAACACCAAGATCCCTTGCGGATGCCCTGAGAAGACCGGTAAATGTGATCTGCTTCTGGAGGGAGGTGGGCTGGTTGTAGTAACGGCCACCACGGCTCACGCACAATGGTCCACTTAAGGGACTAAGTGCGGAAACCTAAACCCCATAAAGAAGAAGAAGAAGACAAGACGCTATGGCTCTGCTATTTCGATCCCCCTGGCTTAGCTGAAGGTAGCTATCATCTGACCTCAGGACTCTTTGTGCCCCGACTTAGGGTGGGTTCCACATTAGTTAAGTAATTCTGCCTGTCATGCCTGATTCTCTGCGCTGGATAACCTATATGGCTTTCATCACCTAAGTGATATCTGATTTCGCATGTGTCTATGCCACGTGTGGCTGGTAGTTGTCCAGCGCACAGGAAACTGTAATTGTGTATGTATTACTGCTGCATCGAGGTGTGTAGTGCTCCTTACTGTGTTATTTGTAAGTGATCATGTATGCTTTATACATATTAGATGTTCATACTTAACCTAACTTTTCATCTGTTATGGTGCTTGCTATGTTTGCCCACTTTTACCTGTAAACCGCTGCGATGTACTGAGCCTTCAACTACAATGCTTCCCACACCGTCCCTTGGCTTACAAAGGGGAGAAGCTGGTACATCGCATGCGGCTTGCTGCCAACTGCATCGCAACGCATCTAACATGCGCACCCTATGGTGCTTCCAGGGTTCTTCCCACGGGCTTGGGGCTGTGCCCCTGGCCCACTCCTGCACGCTGCCTACTCCTGCACGCTACCCCAGCACGCTACCTACTGCTGTGCCAGTGCGCAGCCTACCCTGCGCACGTGGCCTTTCGCTCGGGCTTGGCACTGTGCCCTAGCCTACCCCAGCACGCTACCTACTGCTGTGCCAGTGCGCAGCCTACCCTGCGCACGTGGCTCTTCGCCCAGGCCATGACCGGCCTACGTGTGGCCTACCCCACGGGGGCCGGTGCCTGCGCAGCCTACACTGCGCAGACCTGCCGTGACCTGCCTACCTACCTGTGGCCTACCCCACGGGTGTCTGCGCAGCCTACCCTGCGCAGCCCTGCCATGACTTGCCTACCAGTGGCCTACCCCACGGGAGCCGGTGCCTGCGCAGCCTGCACTGCGCCCTACCCTAGCCGCTACCGTTCCGGAGGCCTACTGCTGAGCCGGTGCTGACCGGCCCCCACGTCTGCACGTGCTGCCAAGCGACGGTACCCTTTTTATTTAATTTGTTAGTGAACGGAACAGAACAAAGTGACAATTACCCGCGACCTAGTTTAGTGCTCTTATTATATGTATTAACTGGTCCAGCTGTTTTACTCTACCTACCTACCTATTTGCTAACGGCCTGCGCAGCCTACCCTGCGCAGCCCTAACCGTTACAACTCGCACTTAGCCGGTTTTTTTTAAGTATTAACTACAGACGCCAAAAGTTTATTACTGCAGCCAGCAGGCGGCGTCTACTAAATTACTTTTTATGCCATAAGAGCAAACTCATTCGCTGAGCATGAAACAAAGCAGCCTGACTGACCTGTACGAGGTGGTGGAAAGTCCCTGCAAGTAGTCCACGAACACCTGGAACGGCACGAAGGTCTGGCCGAGCAGGTCCACGCGTAGCGGCGGGCCCAGCTGTGTGCCGCCCTGCAACCAACAACATTCACATGACATCAATACAATAAGAGTACGCATGAACGGCGTAAAAAAAGCGTTCAGTTTATTACTATTGATATCTGCACCTTTTGTTTGCCTACGTTCTAAATCTAATTTGGATCATGGACAAAACAAACATAATATCCCGGTCAAATAAGACATAAAATAGTGATCAAATAACAATAACTCGGATCGAGCTGAATTTTGATAAAAACCTTGGGTAGTGGGTACATCAGTATTATTATTTATTTTATTATTTACTTGGAGATGACTACTATGTATTTGACATTCTAATTTGATTATTGTTAACTTTTAAGCGGTTTGGTCTATTACTGTTAGCTTAAAATGTATTACTGAATAAATAAATAAATCAGTAGAAATAAAGTGCCAAAAGTCCCCATTAAGGCAGTGGAACCCCGGAGTTTAGCTTTGAAAAGACAAACCTGTTGTGTTGTATAAGAACCCGGGTTTACGGGTTTTTCAGTTTAATGGGAGATTTTTTTGACGTGTGAACCTCGCAGATCGGACATAACACACGTTGTAGGTCGTTTAAAATGCATAAACATGAGTAAGTCTGTTTATTTTATTACTGCCCGCGTCCCACGACCTATCCATCATCCTTCAACAGTGCAAACTGAAGAAAGAAAAATATACAGATTTCATATGACAATAATTTTGAATATCAATAGGCTCCTTATTACGTTAATGTTCTAAATACGATTGATGCTTAATGTGTTAAGTAACAGGGACAATACAATTCAAGGGTAATGGCAAGTTCTAGGCAATAACAAAAGCAAGCCGGCTGTTAATGTCTTTCTTTGAAATTTCGGCAGTCGGCACCTCAGAGCGAAGCCTTTTGTTAAAAGCTTTTATTTTTAACTGATATGGTAGATCAAAGTATGCTAAAATGTGCTTTATTTTTTAAGTGAACTTCTTATGCTACTTCCAACAAGTTTAACGCTACCATGGAGGGGGAGTATTTTCTAAAACTCACTAAGAGATGGCAGAATTACAAGATTTGTGACTACGTGGTTCTACTAGGTACGCAAGATGGCGTGAAAACAGTCATGCATTCGACTCTTCGGTGTGACCAGCCTTCGCTCAATTTCCATGAGTAGAATAACCTCGATAAACTTATGTAATAAAAATAATACAACAAGAAAACAACAAAATATTATTTAGAAGCTCAATAAAATAACGAGAGTGAATGCGTGGCACTCGAACGCATGCGTGTAGTATTACGAAGTTTCACTTCTTCCGCGCGGAGGGACTCCACGCACTGTTTTTTTGTATATCAGACTTTACTTGGTATGTTTGCTTGACATGTGTTATAAGAATTATTTTTAATATACATAACGAAGGGGCTTCACACATTTGGCGTGCATCGTTATCAGAGTCCAAGTTCGACATGGTGTAGGTATGAAATAATAGTCTCAACACTGATTATAACCGCCTATTTATTCACTCTCGATAACAAAACTCAATTAATCAAGCCAATGAAAATGGATTAAAGTACGGAAACGCGGTAAGTTCGATACAGGCTGGCAGAACGACCTCTCGCACCCGTGTCTAACCAAAAAGTGAAGCCATCTATATTACTATACTCTTTGAAGTGAAGTCTCCCAACCGCAAATGCGTCCAATGACCACTCCCCCCTCTCAAACAAAACCTGCCACGCCCTGTACCGACCTCACCCAAGCACACTGCTTGACGTTTCCGACAAACGATGATAGATGGCGTTATTCTAAAGTAATGATAATCAATAACGATTCTAATAATTGTGCCTCTGTGTCGATTCTGCGACATACATATAAGAACTCATCTTTAAAAAAAATAGGTAAAAAAACTTTTTAAGTTAAACGGTTTTATGTTAAACATACATTGCAATGTTTAAGATAAATGTACTAAAAATAAAAAAATAATAAAATAGATACAGTCGTGGGAATTATAAACATATGCATAGACTAGACTAAAATAAAACCGTGGGGCACGTCAATTACAAAACAAACATTTTAATCAACGATTGTAGACAATTGACGTGCCCCACGGTTTTATTTTAGTCTAGTCTATGCATATGTTTATAATTCCCACGACTGTATCTATTTTATTATTTTTTGATTTTTAGTACATTTATCTTAAACATTGCAATGTATGTTTAACATAAAACCGTTTAACTTAAAAAGTTTTTTTACCTATTTTTATTTTCTTGTTTTTAGTTTTTTTACCATTTTGTTCCCACGAGTAATGGACATTTAAACGGTCGACCCCCCCAGAGGTCCAATAAAGGGGCAAGGCTATGTACAACAAGATGCGCCTGAGTTTTGAGGGGAAAACGCTAACGACATATCATTTTTATCCACCCTAATGCCATACAGTTCTCGGCGCGTTTTAACCTTTCACCTTAACTTGGGTGGTGTACCGCTAACGACGTATCATTTTTAGCCACCCTAACGCCACATAGTCCTCAACACGATACAAAATCTTGACTTGGGTGGTGGATTCAGGCTGTCAGATATCTCAGAATCAGATACCTAAATTACAGATTCAATTTCTAAATTTAAATCTTATTATTATACGCCATTTGGTGGCTGCGCCCATCTTAAATATTGAGGTTGTATAGTGCACTGTATTCTTCTTGTCAAGCCCTTTTATTTGATACCCATATTGGTGGGATTGATAAAAAATTGTTATCAGCCATTTGGTAGCGGCGGCCATCTTAGATTTCAATTTTGCATAGTAAATTGTATTTTACTTGTTGAGACCTTTCATTTGATACCCATATTGATGGGATTAATAAACCATAAATTATCCGCCATTTTGTAGCGGCGGCCATCTTGAATTTATAATGATAATGAATAAACATAATTGTATTGTCACCAAAATCCAAAGTGTATACAAAATTTCAGATTAATCGGTTGACAGGAAGAGGGTGAAATTTGAATTACTAAATATGACCCAAGAATAAATAAAAAAACAAACGGGGTGAGCTAAATAAAACCGTTTAAAAAACGAATTATAACTGTTATTTCGAATTCAATTGTTTGATTTTTGTCCTATCTCCTTATGGCTACACTCCGTATATAAATGATGTTTATTTTGCAAATAGGTTTTTACAAAGACTTTTACATGTTGTTTTTTTTTAAACTAAGTAAATGTTTACTCAGAGAAGAAACTACCGAAACAAACTCATAGATCATAGTCTCTTTTAAGGTCCAGACATAATCTTGGTCAACTCACACGAAGACTACTTATACAGATAAGTCTCCGAGATGGTCGTTTGAAGACGTAAACCCCCACAGCTTTGAGTGGACCTGTCTCGCCAGTGCAAGCATTTGACAGTAGGTAATCATGTAACTCGACTCAAAACTCAAGGAGCTTAACGACACGAAAAACAATACCAAAGAAAGGACATTAGAGTAGGTCGTCTATAGTACTCAAAATGCCAGACAGTCGATAAAACCAAAGAGAAAAACATACAAAAAAACATTTAAATAACTTCATACAATTTCCTTGTTAGTAGTATCATACTACAACCTTTGCGACTGTTTATTAATAAATGAAGCAAGAGCTTATTGTAAACTAGCTGTCCCGCGCAACTTCGTCTGCGTCACATTTTCCCCGTTTTCGCAACATTTTTCATTGCTGCTCCGCTCCTATTGGTCGTAGCGTGATTATATATAGCCTATGTTCTTCCTCAGGTTGAAATCCATCTTCTTGTCAAATTTCATTAAGATCCGATCAGCCGTTTAGTTGTGAAAAGGTAACAAACAAACTTACTTTCGCATTTATAATATTAGTTAGGATTAATAAAAACTTGGGTAAGTATCCACCCAAAAAAAACCGAACTCGAACCCAAAAAAAACCGGTTCTGTAAAATGGCCGAAATGCCCTGGATCGATCCCATATATGCTAAAAGGTTATTCGAGGTAAAAATTTTCGTTTTTTTTTTTTCTTAAAAACAGTAAGTATTAGCAAACATACACAGACTAAATTGTAGATCATAAAATGATCTCCAAAAATGGTCTTATACTTTTTTCCTAAGAATCACCATTTCTAAGCCATCGCGATTTTAAAAGTTGTAGGAATTAAAAAGTAAACATATCAACAATGCCAAAACCAATTTTATCTTAATGTGAAAAGTTTGATTTTACGCAGCATAGAGGGCCGACTCTTTCTTATTCCCGAAACCACGTTAATAATTATTCTGAAATACGAGTACCGCAAAAATGTATAACAACTAAAAAATTCCGTTTATTAATCAGGTAACGTTTTTTAAATTGATTTTTATGTCTTTTGTGACAGTCTCAATTCAAGTCAATTTTGACGAGAATACATAACTTGTATAGTTGACGTCATTATTTTTAGGACAAGCCACAGTATTCAGTCCTGAATACGGATTCTAGAATGGCGATGATCAGAAAAGCGCCAAGACAATGGAGCTTGAAAAGTCCATCTCGGTTGTTCAACCCCAACCACGTAAGATATTAGAGATCATCATAAGCTTAGTAGGAATAAACTGATTTGTGAAAATAATGTGAGAGAGGAAATACGTCGCGTACGTGGCAGCGAGAGCGATGCGCGCCTATTTCGAGTGTTGCGGAATATAGAGCGCGTCACACGTGTCAGCAAATGCGTTTGGTACACCGAGTTCCTGCAACACGCGTGCAACGGCTAATTATACAGCCGCAGTCACTGCTCCACGGGCGGAATTGACAAGCTTCACATGAGCTGACATTTAAAAAAACTATTTTTTACAGACTGGTATTGGGATAAGATCATCGTATTATTGCCGCGGTTAGCATTTACTAACACATCATCTTACTCTCGCACTTATACCAATTTATTTGGGGTAGGCGAAGCATGTCTTCTTTTCCATACTTCTTTACTTGCCATGTTCACACAGTCCGTCCATCGCTTCTTTGGTCTTCCTCTACTTTTAAAGCCCTCAACATTAACCCTCAAACCTTTCCTCAAGACGGTTTCCTCATTTCTCCGTATCACATGCCCGTACCAAGACAACCGACTATGACTAAAATGTGGCGCCAGTAACTGGACTTTCAGACTTTACTAAGACATGGATGATTTTTAAGTTTAGAAATAATGATATACGATACCATAACGAATAATGATATAAATAAAATTAAAAGTCCTGACTGACTGACTGAGATATGAACGCACCGCCGAAACCGCTGGTCCTAGAGTCCTGAAATTGGGTGTGTTCTTTGTGAAGAGTAGGTTTCCACTAAGAAAGGAATTTTAGAATTTCCACCCTAAAGGGGTAAAACAAGGGATGAAAGATTGTATGGAAATCGGTCATTTTTAAAGTTAGGGTAGCTTGAAATTTTATATATAGGTAAGCCTCTGGTTACAAATAAATAAATACGTTTTTAACGTTTTTGAGAATCTACCCCCTAAGAGGGTTAGATAGGGGTTGAAAGTTTATATGCAGAATCCGTCATTTTTGAAGTAAGTATGAAGTAAGTAATGAAATTAATTATTAAGTTTCTGAGCAAAAATAAATGATTACTTAGTTCGTTGTTTTTGGAAATTCAACCCCAAACGGACGAAAAGGGGGTATAAAAAAATTGTATCTTTAGTCTTTACAGCTTGAAATTTACTAATTGTATTAATACTAATTTGATAAACACGTATTTCAGCGTTTTTGGAAATTCCACCCCTTAGACGACAAAAGGGGTGACAATTATTTAGTTTTGTTTCGAAGTTTCTGCACGTTTAGATGAACAAATACGCTAAATACATACTTTTAGGGGATCTGGGACATTTGCGCGAAAAGATATTACACCCGCATAGACACTTGCGCAAATGGACTTTTGCGCGAACGGACATTTACGCGACATATATTTGTGGGGCGCGACTGGACACTTGTGCAACTCAATTGCTTCATGGGTGTCGTTTTCTTGGTTTTCGGGGTCGCTGGCAATGACAATCCAAGATGGAGCCGGTGAAACTTTTCAGTTTTTTTTCATGGGTGTCGTTTTCATTGTTTTCGGGGTCGTTGACAATTAAAATGAGGTCAAAATGAAAATCCAGGATAGCGCAAAGGAAAATTTTCTGTTTATGGGTGTTAATCGGTGTCGTTTTCGTGGTTTTCAGGGTCACTTTTTAAATTTTTAAAATTTGTAGGCCAATTCTTTTACACCATTAACCATATCGAAAGGCGTGGATGGATGACCGGGGCTACGACACCGTAGCTACGGCATCGTAGCCCGGAAGACATTATTAAATAAATTCTGGTTCAACCTATTTAGGTCACAATGAATGCTATGGTTTCTTAGTTTGAAAAACACAGACATTTACATAACTATTTATCCTATACTTACTTACGCGCGAGCGAAGCCGCAGGCAACAATTCATCATCATCTGCCTAGCCTTTTGCCAAACTATCTTGGGGTCGGCTTCCAGTCTAACCGGATGCAGCTGAGTACCAGTATTTTACATGAAGCGACTGCCTATCTGACCACCACAACCCTGTAACTGGGAATACGATACCCCTTGGTAAGACTGGATGACAGATTTTTTGGCTTCTGACTACTAGCCGCAGGCAACAATTATTATCTATAATATTTAAATGACTATTTTCGACATTATTTTGCGGGGGTAATGCACACGAGGGCAAAGCCGATGGCTGAAGCTAGTATTGATATAAAGACAGTTTAGTATTGGTCGGTCCCACCTTGTAATTTTTATACTTTTGGAAAGTTTAAACTAAAACAAGTGGAAGGAACAGAAGATGTTTTAATAGTGGTCCGCTTCTAAAATTGTCTATTGATTTTACCCTTTTTAGTTGTAGCAGGTACATTGTAACTAGGAGTTGGTGGAAAATATTTTTTCAAATCGGTTCATAAATGGCAGAGTTATGAGATAACAAACATAAAAAATAACCGAATTAAGTACCTCTTTTTCTACAAGTCGGTTACAAATAGTGGTCACGGCGTAGTCATCTACTTTATCGCTTGGATTTAAAATAAGGAAAGTGTGAAAGTTGCAGCTGAAATGTTTATTGCATTCAGTAAATTGTCGTGTTGGCGCCGAGCCCCACTTCTATATATAAGAGTCTGTTTACAGTTCAGGAGCGACCGCGGGCGCGCATCCCGGAGAACCGTGCGACCGGTGAGCCTGTGCCGTGTGCCGCGGTGCCGCCAGGTGGCTCGATCGTCGCGACCACACACTCGCACTAGTCGCACTGCGCCGGTCACGCTCAAGCCAGATTATATTATCATACGATTAAGTAATACATAATCGTCGATCGTCTATAAATAACAATGGAGTGAGAATCCCGAACGACACGTGGCGTGGTGTTATGAAATGTATTTTAATACGCGGCTAATATTACACGCGGTGGCATTAAACTGTCAGTTTGCAAGTTTTACAGTTTCTTTATGATATATGGACTGATATACGGGAATTTAATGAAAACATGACGTCTCATCAGATATTCTTGAGGCAATTACATTTCTATTTAGTAGTAGTAGTCTTAAGTACAAATTGTGCATGTCAGATTGACCGGATTCATTCCATTAGACTCGGTCATCATGTGGGCAGAAAATGACTTTCGTGCAACGAAAACACATAGGGTGTGATAGCAGCCCCAACTTACGAGCAGCCCCCCTAGCATGACCGTTCTATCTCTATTCTACCAAGAAACGACAAGAAATCTTTTCTATACAACTTGACATTTCTTCTGGCCGAGCATGGCGCGCCGCGTCGACTCGCGTTTCTACGAAGACATACACAGAATTCTTTCCATAGCAACGGGGACGTATCACGTGATGTTTATATTCCCTGAATATTATTACGTTTAGTTAACAAAAAAAAAGTTGCCAATTGCACGAGTTTTTCATTTTTCGTGGGCGGGATGGTGTTGCTGCATCCTGGATCCAGGCCTGGATCTGTTTCGCGAAATTAAACCTAAATATTTCTCGTATTTAGTTTTTAATAAGACTAGTTTGACATTTGTCAGAAGTAATGTTTCTACCCCCAAATGTCAAAAGAAGAGAAAATATGGTCGTCATGCTCGACGTTGTAGACTTGTGTCGACTGAAGAAAAGAAACATTTCTTTTCTACATTCTTAATATCGCCATGCTTGGGACGATAGAAATATCTGTCAAATTGTCGATTCTTCCTTAGACATAGCCCGTTTCTACGGCGGTCATGCTAGGCCGGCAGTAAGCCGTGGGTTCGAACCCAGGCTGGGGCATTACTTTGTGTAAGTTATTTCATCACCGCAGCTCTCAAAAACGGTGAAGGAAAACATCGTGAGGAAACCGGCATGACCTAGAACTAAAAATTCGAAGACATGTGACATCTACCAACCCGCACTGGGCCCGCATGGTGGATTACAGCCCAGTCCCTCTTATAGAGGAGGCCTGTGTCCTAGCAGTGGGAACATTATAGGCTGATGATGATGATGATGAACTAGCACTCGCCCGCGACTTCTACCGTGAAAATTGTGATAGCTTGAAAATATAATATTACGTATATTTATGTTACTCGGTAAAGATGTAGCGTTATGACGTGCAAACACCAACATATTATGACAATGTCAGATGTAGTGGATGCCACGTGCGACGCCGCGTGCTTCGTCACGGGTATCGCTACGTTTCAAACGCCGTCTTCTCCGTGAACAAAATATGAAAGGAACTGGCTGGCCGCGACGCTGCGTGCGCCGCCGCCTTGAACGCCGTATGCGGGCGATGCCGTCTGCGGGCTCTGCCGCAAGCAACGCTCCATTTTAAGCCAACGCGCGTAAAAGCGCTTCTCGATAAACGCGGTTTTTCATCACTATATGATTAAATTTAAAAGCGGGGCGCTCGTTTCCGCAAATGAGCCCTTAGTGCTCAGTGAGTGCCTGCGGGTGCCTACAATTTCGATGTTCGTAGACGCCGCTTGCACACCGCGCGAGTGTCTGCTTGGAGGCGGGCGCGGCCGAGTGTGTATCGAGATCGCCATTTGTTTAGTGCGCTTGTGTCTTTAACAGTGACTGTGGTCTATCGCAGTGTCCCACAAAGTGTGTGCACACTGGTGTACCGTGGTTATAAGTTGGTGGGCCGCGGAAAAATAAGGTCTCGCTGCCAATGCCAATAATGAAATGGTCCCAAATGTCTTGGCAGCTGATCCAGAAAAAAAGCGAAAGCTTTGATGAGAAAATGAATTTCTATTTCCCTAAGCGTGATGCAGGAAGAACTGTTGGAAATAAAACAGGATTGCACATTATTTTTTATTTTTTTCAAATACTGATTGAGATCAGTTTTGGCTAGGTGTTAATTAATATCCTCTGCTTTAAGCATCATCATCATTTCAGCCGACAGACGTTCACTGCTGGACATAGGGTCTCCCCCAAGTGTCGCCACATTGAGCGGTCCCGTGTGACTCGCATCCAGCGGATCCCCGCAACCTTCACCAGGTCATCGGTCCACCTAGTGGGAAGCCTTCCAACGCATCGTCTTCCGGTTCGCGGTCGTCATTCCAGAACTTTTCGGCCCCATCGCCCATCCATTCTGCGAGCAATGTGCCCTGCCCACTGCTACTTGAGTTTGGCAATTCTTCGGGCAACGTCGGTAACCTTGGTTCTCTTGCGGATATCCTCATTTCTGATTTAATCACGCAAGGAAACTCCGAGCTTCTGATGAGGCCCATTGTGAGCGACCACCTTGCAGTCCTGCATATATTCACTGGCAACACACACTGGTCATAGACTTTCGTCTTTAGACACTGCGGTAAGTTGGACGAGAAGATACCACTCAACTTCCCGACCGCTGCCCAGCCGAGTTGGTTTCGACGATTGACCTCTTTCTTGAAATTAGACCTACCGAACTGGACCGTATGTCCCAGGTAGACATATTTGTCTACAACTTCGAGTGTGGAGTCTCCGATCTTGATACGATCTTGATACGACATCTTACATGGGATTCAACATGACTTTGGTTTTGTCCATGTTCATTTTAAGACCCACTCTTTCGGAAGCTTTACTGAGGTCATCGAGCTTTGTACTTAGGTCCTCAATGGTCTCAGCCATGACCACTAAATCGTCGGCAAATCGAAGGTGAGAGATGTACTCGCCATTGACGTTGATGCCCAGCCCTAGTAACCCCCTCCAGTCCAGAACCATGAAGACATCTTCCAGGGCAGCCGTGAACAGTTTCGGAGATATCACGTCTCCCTGTCTCACACCTCGCTGCAGAAGGATAGGTTGCGAGGTCTTGTCCTGAAGTCGGACTGACATGGTGGCGTTTTTGTACAAACACTTCAACACCTCGATGTACCGATAGTGAATTTGGCCCCGTTGGGAAGACTGCAGTATAGCCCAAGTCTCGATTGAATCAAAGGCTTTCTCGTAGTCCACAAACGTTAAACAGAGAGGCAGGTTGTACTCTTCGGTCTTCTGTTTAACCTGTCGCAGCGTATGTATGTGGTCTACGGTGCTAAAGCCTTTTCGGAATCCGGCTTGTTCGGGAGGCTGAAAATCGTCAAAACTGCGCGCGAGACGATACGCGATGACTCGTGAAAACAACTTGTAGACATGGCTTAGAAGTGAGATGGGCCTATAGTTTTACAACCGGCCATTGTCGCCCTTTTTGAAGAAGAGTACCACCACACCCTTGCACCATGCCTGTGGCGTTTTCCCCTCGAGTGTGACTGCTTCTGGAGTGCCTTAAGTACCGATTTTCTATCCGCCTTCAGAAGTTTGGCCGTAACTCCATGATCAACCGGCGCCTTGTTTGTTTTTAAGCAGTTTCAGAGCCATCCTAATCTCGTACAGGCTGATGTCCGGGAGGTCTTCGGTATAGTGTCGGGTCAGTCTAGTCGGCTAGTCTAGCTCTTGGGTCATTCGCTAGATTGTATTGTATAGCGGGCTAGTTTCCGCAACTGCACGTCTAAGGCGCGTATTTTGCGTGCGATTTGCTAGATTTACAAAGGAATTACTGGTTGACGTGTAGAATTGCCCATAGAATCTCTCGTTCTCCCTCAGTAGCCCCGGTTTGGCGGATACGATCCTCCCATCGTCGGACTTCAGTTTCGTGAGCTGGCTCTGCCCAATAGCTAGATCTCTTGCAAAACTCTTGGAGCCTTTATTCCGCTCAATTGCGTCTTTAATACGCTCCAAAACTAAGCTGCAAATAGCATTTAACAAACACTTTTATACGTCATCTTTTTTAAGACTGGATGAGGCTGGTGTTTCGTACCTGACTACTCTGAGAAGAAACAGCCGAAACAAACTCTGTGTCTGAGATGGTCTTTTGAGGAAAGAACCACACAGATTTGAGTTGACCTGTCCAGCCAGTGTAAGCATTTGTCAGTTATCGTGTAGCTTGACTCGAATCTTAAGGAGCCAAGAGGCCAAGACTTGAGCGACTTAACACAACAGTGCGGTATGTTGTGTTGAGTCGTTGTTCTTCGTTCTACGTATAGGCGCTAGCCAAACAGCAACTAGAGCTAGTGCTGAGTTCAACATGGCCTCTACAGGATTACTGCGTTTGCATTGAAGTAATAAAAAGAAAGCAGGGGGAGAACCGCATTGAATGAATAATTAATGAGTGTGAGGAAACTCATTATTCGGTTCCCAGTGCGCTCCCCGATTTTGCTCTGTTTTTATTTGCGCGGGTTGTTGTTACTTTCTTCCATCAATATTGACATTTTAATTGATCGCGGCGTCACCTACTGATATACCACCAGGAACAGCATCAAGCGACATACGAGGCGCCATACGACATTTCTTTCTCAAAAATAAACCGCGTGATTTCCTTGAAATGTCCAAACTATTTAAATGTGGATGATGATAGAAAACACGTAGAAATGTGCTTTAAGAATAGACGCCGGCGCCGTGTGGGCGGTATATATACAATCAAACGTGAAAACTAATGTTATTTACCTTAATCAGTGCCTTGAGTATCAGCATACTTACATATCAAATCAGAGTACAAGCATCAGACGTAGTAAAACAAGGTTAATGTTCATTCGTACAAATTGTACAGCAAGTAAATATTTAGCGCTTTTACAAGTCTATTTAGGGTGGTGATCACGTAAATCTTCGTTGGTTTACAGAAACTCCTCACGCACCTGTTCAGTACAGTGTCAGTACAGTTGGCTGATGTGAAGGCGAACTTTGCCAATTTACATCGTCACGTTCGAAATGTTATGTTGATTACGTACTTTGTTCTGTTGCATACTTGCATTCCGATCATTAATACAGAAAACGCATCCGCCCACATCAGCCTGAGCAGCCGCACACTACCAGAGGCGTACTTCGATGACATTATACCAGACAGTCTACTTCTCGCGTGGACGAGCTGCTTCGTCTTACACGTCTTACTTTGCTTTGTGTACTACACTGACAATATTTATCTGTAGCTACTAATTACCGTGCACTTCAGAGTACTACTTACATTTGACTTTGGATAGAGGGTAAAGTTTTTTTTTTAAGAAAATCCAATTGTTGATGTATATTAAATGCATGGTTCATTGATAAACTGGCTATGTGAAATACGGTAAGTGGTCTCCTTGCGTGTGCACACACGCACACACTGCGTGCGTGATCGTGTACTGACCGGTGCGCAGCTGCTGATGCCGCCGCCGCCGAAGAAGAACTCGCGGTCATAGGCCACGATGCCGGTGTGCCACACGCCTTCGATCTGGTGCCCTGCAACCAGACACGTGCTTGTACACTAGCAACCACAATGCGATCATCTATGAATTACACAAAAGCCTTCATAAATAAATTTGTCAATGCATGATGAATGCGGTTTTACCAACCGCATCCATATTGATTGCATAGTTACCAGAACTAAGTTATATATGTCGTAGGGAGGTGATTTTATTTCGTTAGACACGGTCTTCATGTGGGCAGAACATGGGTTTCGTGCTATGAAAACATACACTACAAAATCAAAAGTCATTTATTCAAACTAGGCTGATAATCAGCACCTTTTGAATGTCAAAATTACAAGAGACAGTCCCCCAAAACGCCCGCCCTTCGCCACTTCCTAGTGTTTTAGCTGGGAAGAAGAAGTGGCGCAACAAACTCCCCAGCAACACATCTGTCTGTTAGGTTAGAAGAACCAGATTCTATACACAAAGTACACTGCTTTTATCGAACTAACAAATTACTTGAAATTACAATTCAACACAGTAACACTAGGCACAATAAATCGGGTTACAGTTTCGAGACGTGACTCCGCC
Organism: Cerastis leucographa; assembly: GCA_963082945.1. Taxonomy (NCBI): domain Eukaryota; kingdom Metazoa; phylum Arthropoda; class Insecta; order Lepidoptera; family Noctuidae; genus Cerastis; species Cerastis leucographa. The sequence continues at coordinate 21,808,666 of OY720354.1, forward strand.
GCGATCAGACACTGACTGTCCTCCTCGCCGCGAGCTCGAAACATCACGACTCTGTAGTAAGCGCGCTTAGGTGTGGGTAGACTGGTAAGTAAGTCGCCTTTGGCGCGCTTTCGATTCATGTCCGTACTAATGACCGTCTCCGACATATATAATATGTACATGTCGAAGCTTGTGGGTATGTTTCAATCAATCACATCTTAAGGTAGGACGGAATTGGATGGTACATGCCACAAGGGTGGACTTTTCCTTGGATAAAAATAAAAAAACTTAACGTAATGATAAGTACCTACTTATTTTGTCCGTCATTTCGGTGAGACATTTTGCAACATTCCCGCTTGTGACACCTCGGGCATTACGCGACATAGTATTTATAATAATAAGATAAATGATCAATTCTAAGGTCGTATGATACTCTTTTCACACGAATGTGGAGGGTCATGTGTTTATCAGCCTCTATACATACATAAATACATTTCCCTCCATAATCGTGTCAAAAGAGTATACCTAATGTTAGGGTTCCTAAAGGGTCCGGGCTTTTAGATTTCAACCTTGCATTAAAATATAAACAGCGATTTTTTTCTTGAATCGTGTACTTGACCTTAACTCTCCAAATAATAATAATAAAAAATACATTTTCCAAAACCGGATTAAGGAGAAAAAAACGAAATGCGTTTTTGTGAATAAAAATATGGGCAAAATAGTTAACAGCACTAATTTAGTTACTTAAGGGTCAGCTCACACCGAGACGCGACGCGACGCAACGAAATGTGTATCTTTTCGTGTAGAAAATAAAATCATATTTTGAATCGCTCTTTTAAAGTGTGGGCGCAACGTCGCGTCGCGTCGCGTCTCGGTGTGAGCTGACTCTTAGGTTAAGAATTGGTGAAATTAATATTAGTAAAAGAAAATTAGTCAAACGAGGGCAAGTATCTCGGAATGAGAGATAGTCAGCTGTAAACTTGTATAAACCTTTATGTTGACAGCCTAAAACTTGTCTCAAAACCTACTTATCGTAGGGTGTCCGTGACTACAAATATTCCAAGGTTCAAGTTCGCAACATTTATTGCAAATATCTCGTTTCCCGTTTTTCATTTCGTTTCTCGTTTCGGTTTTATGCTATTTGTATTTTATAAATATTGTAGAGGATTAAATTCTCTACAACTTTTGTTAATTAAGTTTATAAGTAGCTGACTATATCTAATTCCGAGGTAAACCCCTAATATTCCTAGACTATATATTTTTTCAGAATTAAACATTTTCGCCCACGGAAATTACGATACTAAAAAAATTACGAAATTTTTGGATTGTACATCATTCAAAAATATAAGCAGCAGATTTTTTCATAAAATAACATAAATAAATATATTAACACGCTATTAAACAAAATTAAACAAATTGTACTACCGGAAGTTATTAGGTATTACCTAACGGTTTTTTTGCAGTAGCGGTTCAGGCAAAAAGGTTGGGGTTTAATTTAGTTTAACTTTCATCCAAAGGCTATATTTAACGTATTTACGCGAAAATTAAACACTTTAAAGAAAATCAGGAAAAAAATATTAATTAATGTTTAAGTAAAAGTTTTTCAAGTAAATATCTGGTTCCCTAGCACGAGCGCGCGTTCGTAACGTAAAATTAACCGACTTCCAAAAAAAAACACTAAGGAGTGGAAAATAATTTTAGCTTCGGCAGTCGGTGACTTGTTTGTTTCATTTACTTTTTTGCCACCGACTTCCGAAACTAAAATTATTTTCCACATTTTGTGTTTTTTTTTTGAGAGTCGGTTATTTATTTTTGTAAAAAAGGATTTATTTTAGCCTTTTCAGTTGTGGTATCTCACTTAAATCCTAGTCAAGTATCATTAGTATTAGTATCATTTTTACATTGTAACTAGACCCCAGCACATCGTCCATACATACGACAAAGGACAAAATCCATAATAAAGAGGATGACTCAAAAAGTTCCTAAGCAAAGATAATAACATTAATATGGGCCCACCGGGCAAGCTTTCTCTACCAAATGTATGTAGAATCATCTAAATCGGTCCAGTAATCACGGAGAAATAGGGTGTGCGTGTGGATTGAGTGCTCCTTTTTAAAAGTTGATGATATATTTACGAAATCAAGGAAGAATTTAAGAAATAATTGTGAACACTTCAGCATGAAGATAAAAAAATTGTGACGTCAATGGTCAGAAAGTCGTAGTCAATTAACTAGAACACTCAATCTGCTCACCTGAGAAAATACAGTAACTCGAGTTTCTAAAATATACTAGATATATGTTTAACCTTTTGATGTGGGATAATTGTATTGCATTTGGGACAACCATTCACAAATATTCAAGGGTTACTTATTAAACCCGAACTTTTATACAAACGACGGCCACATCAGAAATTGTGAAAACGTTGTCACTAAAGTTTAATACGTTTTCTTTTCTTGTGAACGCTTAATTCTGGATAATAATCAACTATGATAGATTTCAAAACGAAAAATTGTGTAGGGTGACCATGAACACAGAAAAAAAATTGAACTTATAAACTTTTTATAGTAAGGCAAACTAGAAAAAGTGTAACAGTTATTATTCATACCACAAGTAATATTAGTATATTAACATTATTTTTAAAAATATTGTTCCGTTCCCACAGACAAACCATGAAAACGTTTTGAGGGTCTTTAATGAAAGTTTGTATTAAAATTGTTTAATAAATAAATAATAATAATAAAATATAATAGACATTGATTAGATATCGGTAGAAGTAACATCTTTCTTTTCTAAATCTAAAAGACCGTAAGATAAAGAGTGTAAAAAAATAGGACCATCTTTACTATTGTAGATAGTTTCCGCTAAATCATCATAGCAGACCATTTCATTGTTGATAAAACCATGACGTTTGTAGTGGCCGAGATTATCAGGTCCCATTCCAGGAACGAATTCAATACCAATTTGTATTGTATATTTCTTATTGAAATAGTTTTAGGTATATCCTTTAAGATAACCTTTTCGACTCCATTTAAATCTAAGGATATGCAATTCGAAAGTTCAAATCAGTAGTAACATTTGTATGATTTTTACACCATTTACACTCTAGCGTTGCATTAGTAAATCAGATTGGTTTTTCTAAGTAACTCTTTTTTTTTAATTTTTTTCTTTGATTCATTTTTTTCATCACCTCTCAAATGCAATAACATAAAATACTGTTGCATCTAACAGGAATAAAAAAGAATAAACTCAAAAGTAAATGGTTAGCACGTAATGAGGTTAGACGGAAAATGAGTGTATTCCTGCTATTCCCACTGGGATGGCCCCACCAGTGTGGACAACGGGAAATCGCAAAATCGTCGTTTCGTTGTCTCCACTACTCCACCCCACCGCCGATAAAAATAACAAGAAGGATTAGTAAATTGGCAATAACAAGTATGGAGATGCGAAACAAGGATGATAATAAGGGGGATAATAGTCTCACACACTACCTGGAGACCAGAATCATAAAGAAGTGTTACCTTCATTGCATGCAATGCATCATTATCGAAATATATGTAGACTTTTTTATTTTATTTTAGTGGACCCACTGGTGGACGCAACGAAAACAATTTTTAATTACGTTATTCGATTACTTTTGTCTCTACTGGTGAGGACAAGGGCAGAGGGGACAGCGGGAATATACCGAAATCAAATCAAATTTCATTTATTCAAATTAGGTTGATAATCAGCACTTTTTGAACGTCAAAATTACAAGGGACAGGCCCGCCCTTCGCCACTTCCTAGTGTTTTAGCTGGGAAGAAGAATTGGCGGAACCAACTCCCCAGCAATACATCTGTCTGTTATGTTAGAAGAACCAGATTCTATACAATAGTGTTCAAGTTTATTGAACCAACGAATACATTACATCAAATCAATGTCACATGTCAGCTAGCACACACCTATAATAAAATAAAATATTAAAATATATACTTAAGAGTAAACAAAGCCTGCAGACCTAAAGGCACGCTTGCACGTGCATACCGACGAAAAAAAAACAAAGTAAAATAAAAAAGTAAAGTAAAAATCTATGCATAAAGTTCAGTAAGCTAATAATAATAATAATAAATCAACATCGACATGACCAAGTGGCCGCTATTAGACTGACTATAAACATCGACATGACCAAGTGGCCGCTATTATACACCAACAATTAGCATTTAAATATAAACTCATAAATGAGATGAAACCATATTATAAATATAAACCGGAAATAATACTAGGCAATAACAATCAGAAACTGTATTGGGATCGGACGATAATAACAGACAAAACTATACATTTTAATAGACCAGATATAACCCTTCATGACAAAGCCAATAAAACAGTTTACCTAATAGATATAGCTATTCCAAACTCACACAACATTCAAACTACTATATCTGAAAAGCTTAGTAAATATCAAGACCTCGCCATAGAAATAAAAACACAGTGGGAAGCACAAACCGTCCACATCGTACCTATAGTGCTCTCTTCCACTGGTATCGTACCAAAATCTCTTATGCAAAGCCTTAACACTTTACACATGCCACCCCACACACTTCATCTGCTCCAAAAAGCCACAATTCTTAACACCTGTCGCATCACCCGGAAATTCCTTACTTCTTCTACAATATCATCAACATTCTCCATTTAAACTCCCCCCTACAAACTTGGCTCCGGCCCGTGGGTAGGGTTTTTTTACTCTCTCTCAACGAGAGAAGGAAATTAAAGAACATAAAATAATAATAATAATAATAATCATTTTATTTCAGGCAACTAAGGCCCATAGATAAAATACACAAATAATCAAAACAACAATAATAAACTAATACATATGTAAAACCTTAATTAAACCATAACTATACACGTAACATCGTCGGCGTCGTGTTTCGCTGCGTGGTGTCGCGTAGCCGTCCTCGGAAACGTCGATATACGACACCTCTCGGCCAAAAGTCCTCTTTTAAGCAGATCTGTAGATGTTGGGTTGGAACTCGTACCACGAACGACTTAAAGTTGATGTTGTGGCGTGATTCCAACCTTTCGACCCTCAGAGTCCAGTCGGTCTTCACTTTCACATACTGCACGACATCCTCAACCGTCGTGAGGTGATGCAGACGCGAAATGTACAGCTGCGTCGTAGGCACAGCAGGGCGCAGCAGCATGTTGGGACCAGTCGGTGCGGTACCACACTGGTTACGAGAACAGGGCTTCCTCTTCTTCCTTTCCACTTTAGTGAAACCCTCCTCGTCAACATGGCTCGTTCTTGGCAAGGAGCTGCGGTCCGCAGTCAGTGCAGGTTGAGCTCCCTTCTTAAAATTTTCCCTTCTTTTGATTTGCCGCTTTGGCAGCGACGCATCTGATTTGCCGGTGGTGACAACGGCAGCGTAGGCACGTTTAGGGGTCAACGTACCTACGCGTGACGTTTCCGCAGCCGGTGTTGTGGCGCAGGCGACGACGGCGGCGGGCGGCGCTTGCTCAGCATTATCGGCAGCTGGTGACGCACTAGTGTTCGCCGATTCGAAACTGCCGACTGGTGCATTTTGCGTCCCTCGACGCGTGTTCACCGTTGAGGCCTCAGTTGACCCAATTACCGAGCCAACGTTGCGCAATAATGCTATTTCCGCACGTAACTCAGTATTGTTCTTTTCTGATACTTCAATTCTAGACTGCATCCTGGTCATCTCTGCTTTCAAGGAAGTGATGTCCTTTAACAGCCGTGTAACGTCGACGTGATCGAATGTGACGGGAGGCAGCTTACTCAGCTCCTTCGCCACGAAATCAGGCACGTCGTCCGGGTCCGTCTTCTTCAACATATCAATGATATCCTGAAGACTCTTCTTTGTTCCATCTCTGCGGCGAGACGGCATCTGGTCCACTTTTCCAAGTGACTGGAACAGTACCAGCTTACCACTGCTGATCTCGTCCTCCTTGAAATTGGACTCTGCTATCTGCAAGATGCTCACTTCGTCCATGTAGTCGATGGCATGGACTAGGAATGCCAGCAATTCGTTAACAATGAGCTTTTTGGAACTCATAGTGTGTACGGGCAGCGGCTATGGCCGCGAAACACGCGAATAAAATTCGTTCCGTGCACAGTGGAAACACGTCCGTATTCGACCGCGCATCGCACTGCACTAAATTGGAGAAAGAACATTAACATTGTCTTGAGTTCAACCCAGCGACCAAAAATTCTTATCGTTTAAGTAGTCGTTAATGGAATAGTAGGCCTTTCAACAAAGGTTAGATTTCAGTTTAGAAAAATGTGTCCGACAAAATTATGTCCACCCTACACAATTTTTTCGCTTAGAAATCTATTATAGTTGATTATTATCCAAAATTAAGCGTTCACAAGAAAAGAAAACGTATTAAACTTTAGTGACAACGTTTTCACAATTTCTGATGTGGCCGTCGTTCGTATAAAAGTTCGGGTTTAATAAGTAAACGCTACAACATGGAAAACTCAAACGGGACGTTGAAAAAAGATATTTTTTTATTTACTCTCAAACTATTATGTTTTACGTCGAGGTTGTAGTTACACAAATTGGCTCTGAATTATACTCTTAAAATAGAGTAAGGATATTAAGAATTTATTTAGCCAAAGTAGGAGAATCTTGGAATACTCCGTCTGCACCGTAGGAGGATTGAGTGTTTTAAATAAACCTTTATAAAATCCAGATAAACCGTTAAAATACCATGAATATTTGTGAATGGTTGTCCCAAATGCACACCTGAGAAAATAAAGTATTTTCTCAGGTGAGCAGATTGAGTGTTGTAGTTAATTGACTATGACTTTCTGACCATTGACGTCACATTTTTTTTATATTCATGATGAAGTGTTCACAATTATTTCTTAAATCCTTTCTTGATTTCGTAAATATATCATCAAGTTTTAAAAAGGAGCACTCATACCACACGCACACAGAAATAGATGTACATACGTGAAAAAATTACATTTAAAAAATGTTAATAAAATTAAAACTACATGGCCAAACTATATTAAATTTTTATGGGACCAAATGACAACTATTCCGCACCAAACTAAAGAAGAATCACGCAAATGGGTATCCGTCAGTTTATTCAGTAACATCGTACAAATTAATATTATTTTTAAAACAGATAACTAAAATAACAACAAATTATAAAAGGGCGTCAAAAAACTCCTCCTCAACGCTGTCAACTGGTAACGTGCCCAAGAGACTGGCGGCGTTGCCACGTTGTATGGCAATACTTAGCCTCTGGCCAAAGTAAAACCCAGCCCTTGGGTCACGGGAAGTGTCAACTAGGCGTTTAGATATTTCCTTGAAAAGGCTGTGAGCACTCGGACCCCACGGCCCCAGAGTTTCAACCCCAAACGGCTCAAAAATATAGTTACCACAAAGGTTACTATATTTACGCCGCTTGAGGTTCTCCGCAGCCGCAGCTGCAGCGCCTGTACAGCACGATGAGCTTGGAAGATGTGATGGCGCAAGAGTATCGACGCAAGTTGCGTCCCACACTAAAGGCCTACCCATCTTCCAAGGAAACAAAGACATGCCGTCCGGTCTTTTGCCATCGTCGCGTGCCAAGCCATTGGGTTCTAAGATAGCTGGAACGCCGACGGTAACAAGAGCTCGACGGATGATGTCATTTATGTTCGCGTGCCGCGCAAAACGTCCCGCACTTCGGTTGCATGACAGGCCGTGGTGTCCGAGGCTGTTGACAGCTTCACCACAGTGACAGCGATGAGGAGAGCAGCAGGCGGCACCAAGACGTAAAGAAGCAGCGAGGCGGAAGGTCGTGTCGTCGAACAAAGTGCCTATGCTCGACGATGCATGGCAGTGCGAGAAGCCAAAGACCCGACTCCCACTCACCCACAGCCAGCAGTCGCGCACGCTCAGCAGTAGTAGCAGACGTGTTGAGTAAATTCTCCTGAACTATTCTGCAGAGCGGCTCGTCCCACCGTCTCTGGGATAATGGATTGTCGGGTTTTTCAGTATTACGGCAAGCGAGTTTCCAAGCATCGATAGCCTCGGAGAAACACGGCACATCAAAATCAATCAGTGTGGAAGCCAGGATATTCCTGATTAATTTTTCAGTGCCGTAGACCGAGGATATGAATGCAGGTAAACTAATACTAGAAATTTTGCGGACGCCGAGTCCTCCCATGCGAATAGGAAGACTTGCTTGTGCCCAAGCTCGGTCGTCCAAAGCCACATTTAAAATGGATGATAAAGTATGTCTGATATTTTATACATGTTGTCCAAGAGATGTGTGTGCTTCCATAAAGGGGAAGCACGAAGGAAGTATGTTAATTTAGGGCCGAAACAACAGTAACGAATTAGGGTGATAGCCGAATGCATGTTAATTTGGAGCAATCTTTCCGAAACATCATTAAAATTTGGATCTTTTCCTCTATAAAATCTGGAAAAGAATTTTCAAGAATTGGAGACCCGAGGAGACGAAGAGAACTTTTCTCAATAATTTTAATGTCAGGGGCTATTGCGTTAAATTTGGAAATAGTCGGTTGTCTGTCGATACTGTCCTCTACAAATAATTCGCATTTCGAAAGATTTAGGTCAAGGCCAATGGAATGAAATTCATTTTTTAAGAAATTTAGATCATTTAACACGGTATCTACGTCGCCTCCCAAGGTTCCATCATCAAGATACCAAACGTTAAATTTAGAATTTAGTTGACGGACAATTGGGTGAATAGCTAAACTAAAAATCACTGGCCCGAGGGGGTCACCTTGTTGACAGCCAACAGCAGATTCTAAAAGGTTGTCGTGATAAAGTAATTTTGAAGGGTGTCTGTAACATTGCCAAAGAAAACTATAAATTTGGGGTAGTTCATTTTTAGTTTCTGTTAACAAGGTGTCTCTATTTACTGAGTTGAAGGCATTCTTTATGTCAACCTTCAGAATGACCTCACCTTTGCCAGAATTTAGGTAGGTCGACAAAGCGTGTACGGCAGCCTCACAGCCCCCTTTAGAGCCGTAACCTAGCTGTAGGGGCTGAAATTTTTTCGAAACAGCCTCACCATAAAATTTACAGCAAATCTTGGCTGCCATACGACGGTAGACAGTTCCCACGGCAATAGGACGAATGCCGCCATCCCGCTTACGCAGGGCACATAAATTTGCCCCGTATAGGACGTCGATGACGGCCTCGTTCACCTTGCCGGAGAGCATGAGGTTAATCAAAGCTGTGAGTTCCTTCAAGAGTAGCTCACCAGCTACCCCGGCGCCTGAACAGATAAGGTCCTTTAGGTGTTGAGGACTTAGGCCGTCGAGGCCACCGGCGGAGCCGCTCCGGAAGGAGCAAACAGCTGTAACCACCTCTCGACCTGTAATAGTGAGGGAGTGTATGTCAGAATCAGGGGGGTCGGGAAAAGAAAGGCCATCCGCTGGGGCAATTGGGATCACGCAAATCGGATCATCATTGGTGTAATTTCCAAGTGTGGCGTTCCAGGGTAACATATAAATAAATAAATAAATCTCAGCGTAATCGGTGTACATACAAAAAAAAAATACTAATCGAATTAATAACCTCCTCCTCATAGAAGTCGGTTAAAAAAAAAAAAGTTTTCAATTTTTTTTAAACTTATTAGTGGTACACCCGGAAAGTGCATACCGTTACAATTCCAACAAGCCCAAACACACCTAAGATACATTGCCTTGTTATGGAGTTCCGAAGCCTGTCTCTTGAATTCATCATCAGATCTAATGGTAGAATGGTTCTTATTGAACGCAAATGCTTCACTTGTTGTAGAAAATACCAAAACCACTGTACGTTTTCCTATAAAATTTGAAGAGTTCCCTCGATTTCGCCAAGATTCCATCATCAGATCCCGACTTAGTGACTATGGGACCATTTGGGAAGAAAAAAAAAGAAAAGAATTTTCCAAATCGGTTGGCGAGCGAAGGAGTAATGCGCGAACAAACATTAAAAAAAAAACATCCGAATTGAGAACCTCCCTTCTTTTTTATAAGTCGGTTAAAAATGACGATTTCTTTTCGACAATTCAATTAATCCTATAACATTTTAGTAAAATCGTTAACCACAAACACAATCAGTGTCATCCATGGACATGAATAAATTCTTAAAATTAGGAAATACTAGCTGTCCCGCGCAACTTCGTCTGCGTCACATTTTCCCCGTTTTCGCAACATTTTTCATTGCTGCTCTGCTCCTATTGGTCGTAGCGTGATGATATACGGCCTATGTCCTTCCACAGAAATCCCAGAAATCTATCTTCTTGCCAAATTTCATTAAGATCCGATCAGCCGTTTAGTCGTGAAAAGGTAACATACAAACAAACAAGCAAACTGAGTGACTTTCGCATTCATAATATTAGTACGAATTGTAAGTGAAGTACTTTCAATTTTATAATCGACGTTTTTCGACATGTTTACACCGCGCGTTCGTATTAGACGTTGGTCTTGTTCTAGTTGGTTGGACAGTGGTCACGTTTCTCGTTTTTTGGTAGAGGGTAAAGAAGGTCCGCTTAGGTTTGTGCTTGAGCTAAGCGACCTAGCAAGCGGTCCCCCGACGCTACGAGACACTTGGAATAATTATTTTTTGTTTATTCAGAGCTTTTTTGTGACGGGGGTTTTTTAAATTTATTATTTCATTTTTATTTCATGCTCTATAAACTTATGTTTTTTTTTCTTAGCTGCCCCCCCCCCCTCTGGCAATGCCCATGGTGACCAATGACAATTTCAAATTTCGAATCGACCAGACCTCTGGAAGTTGTTTATATCCCTTCATTAACTAGAAAAGCGCTGATGATCTTCAAACAGCTGAGCAGATTTTCTCGAAATACATATAGCTAAGAACACTTTCGATTATAAAACACCTTTCAAACGAAACCCATTTTTCCAAATCGGTTCATCAGTTTAGGAGCTACAATGCCACAGACAGATAAACACATCAAACTTATAACACCCCTCTTTTTTGGTCGGGGGCTAAAAACCAACCAAGAGGGTTACACTTAAGGTGGAAGCGCCACCAGGATAGCCCGCAAAATTCAAATTTTCTTACGTTTTTGCAATTTGCACAGAAGTGTCCTGTTATGTGTTGATAATAAAAAGAAAAATTCTATACTGTACTTTTGTTAGAAGCCACTTGGAATACGCGTCTGAAATATGGAATCCTTGTTACCACAAATATATTAATCGCATTGAGAGCATTCAAAAAAGGTTCATAAGGTATCTATGTTATCACCAAAAATTACCTTATCATTCGGAAAACTACCATAACCTATGTAAAAAATTTCATATATTACCTTTACTCAACCGCCGCCAGATTTCTGACTGTGTGTATTTGTTGAAAATCTTTAACAATACTATAAACTGTTCCGATATTTTGTCAAAATTTTACTTCAACACTCCCATGAAGTCTAAGCGATACAATCCACCTTTGCGCGTGCCATTCGCCTCAACTAATTATAGGCAGAATTCGTACATTGTGCGTGCAAGCAGAAATTTAAACAAGCTTTGTAAAGAGCACGATATAGATCCGTTCCTAACCAGTGTGTTGTCAGCCAGGAAGTGCTTAAGCCGTAACTTCTTCATGTAATTAGTTATGATGGTTGTTATGCAGTGCGAGCAACATAGTAATTATGCTGCAATATCAGCAGTATATAGCAAGTATGTGTGAATGTCCTTAGATTTTTTGTTTTTTTTCTGTCTTTTATAAGTGGAGACCTGTAATTGGCTGTCTGGCTAATAAACTGTTCTTGATCTGTTTGTCTTAGCTGTAAGTCTCCCATGTTTTTCAAATAAATAAATAAATAATTTTTTTTTTTTTAGGTTTTGTCTGACGGGGTTTTTTTTTAATTTTTAATTTAATTTTTATTTCATGCTTTTTAAACTTAACTTATTTTTTCTTAGCCTTGACTGTCCCACTCTTGGGCATAGGTCTCATCCCATTCCTTCCACTTTTCTTGGTGTTGCGCCTCTTCTCGCTTATGAACGAAAACATGGAAAGATATGAATTAAAAAAAAAACGTGAGATTTTAGGGGGGAGGGGGGGTGTGCAGCCTACCCCTCTGGCGATGCCCATGGTGACAAGTGACAAGAATTCAAATTTCCAATCAACTAGACCCGTAGGAGTTGTTTAAATCCCTTCAGCAACTAGAAAAGATGTGATGAGTTTCAAACGGCTGAGCAGATTACCTTTCAAATGACACCAATTTTATCAAAATCGGTTCATCCGTTTGGCAGCTACGATGCCACAGACAGACACACAGATACACACGTCAAACTTATAACACCCCTCTTTTTGGTCGGGGGTTAAAAATATGATTCGGGACCGTGATACGCATGTTTTTACAGAATTTTAATAATAATTAAAATCATCAAAACAAACATCTGAGTTTATTTAATACCATCGAAAGATTTTTTCATGAAATAGTCATGGGGTCATCAAATTAATGGGATTAAATGAAAGGTTAAAGGCTCTTCAAGGTTAATACTGTTACTAGCCTATGTCATCCCACTGCTGGGCAAAGGCCTCTCCCCAAGACTTCCAAATCTGTCGATCTAGGGCCAATGTGGACCACTGGTCGTTGGTTCTATCCAGCTCGTGCCGCCATCTCCTGCGAGGTCTACCGCGGCGCCTTCTGGTTTTGTCAGGGCTCTACATCATGGTTATTTTGGCCCACAGCTCGTTGGGCATACGGAAGACATGGCCAGCCCAGTTCCACTTCAGCTTAGCGGCTTTTTGAGCAACGTCAGTTATTTGTGTTTTGGGGCGCAATGTCGTATTGCGTACCCGGTCGGTTAGTTTGACGCCTAGAATGCTGCGCTCCATGGCACGATTTTTTGTCAAAGACCAAGTGTGGGATCCATAGGTCAAAATGGGAAGAATGCACATGTCCATGATTTTGCGCTTTAGCGACAAAGGAAGGTTTCCCTTCATAAGCTCCTTCATGGACCAGTAGCTCTTCCAGGCATTTTCGGTTCGTCTTGTGACTTCCTTGTCTTGTCTGGACTGGAAAGAGACTAACTGGCCCAAGTAGATGTATTCATGGACATATTGCAATTCTTCACCATTCACTCTGATCCTATGCTTATTGCTTAGTGTTGTTTGACATCAGTTTGGTCTTCGACAAGGTTATCATATGACCTGTTAAATCAAAGAAGATGTGAGAAAAGACCTGTACGAGATGTTTTGTTCAACAACGAATGATCTATGTATAGATTTTTAAATAGAGCAACCAAACAGTCCTTGAATCGAGTCTGATGACGAGTGAAGGTGCCACTATGTCAGTCCCAAGTGGGTCGCGAGGTACTTGCGTCATCGTCATCGTCATCCGTTGTGGGGGAAGTGCGTCTTGGTAGCGAGTGATGTGTAGCCCCACGAGCGCTGCGACGCGCGAACCGGACATGAGGGTCGAAACATTATATGTATACATTATAAAACATTGTTCCATGCCAGTGTATAATCTTATACAAGGTGTTGTTTTGCATCCTCGTCAAATTCAAGGAAGTTACTATGCTAATGATTCTGGTTCCGAATCAATAATAAAATGGGTATAAAGTAGTAGTATTTTTTTTTTTTTTCTTATTTATGGAAATCGGTGAGTGTGAACAACTCGTGTTTTAAACGCGGGCCGTCTGATTCTCGCCCTATAACCGCGCTTCCACAAATACAACCAATCTCAAACGTTTATTCGATAATTTCTTATTTCCTAAACCATGTTAAGAGCGTTTATTCCTTACCGCTTTTCATACAAACTTTCAAGTAGTTTTTTACCGAAATGACTGAACCGATTTAAATGAAACTTTATACGCATAAGCAGGATACATAGGTCTAAAAAGTTACTAAAAAATATTTTCTAAATGTGTTTTAAAACAAGAGATAATTGGAATTTTCTGTTTCTATAGAAAATTTAAATTTGGTCTAATTTAACTGTACACTATTTTTCGAAAATGTTTTTTAGTAACTTTTTAGATCTGTGTATCCTGCTTATGTGTACGAAGTTTCATCAAAATCTGTTCAGTCATTTCGGAAAATAACGACTTGAAAGTTTGTATGAAATGTCGTAAGGCGTAAACGCTCTTAAGGGGGTTATTCTGAAATACTGACAAACATAAACAAACCGAAAAAATCAGGGTTTATTAATAATTAACTAGGAACCATAATTTTTATTCATTATTTATGTCTTGTGTGACAACCTCCTGAATTTTGACGAGCATGCAAAACAACAGCTTGTTTATAAAATTCTCGTGTCAAAATGTTAGTTACCATACTCCTCCAAAACGGCAGAACCAATTTGTATGAAATTTTGTGTGCATATCGGGTAGGTCTGAGACTCGGCCAACATCTATTTTTCATACCCCTAAAACCCATCAAAATTTCCACGCGAACGTAGTCGCGGGCACCAGCTAGTACCAGTATGTATATACCGAAATCTGAACTGACTTCGACACATCACAAGCACTCGATACTTGTCCTCTTTAACCTTTTAACCGCCTACGTCGGATTAATCCGACAAATATTTTCGGGTCCACTTCGCCAGGGTCGTATATTTCCGACTAAAATACCACAACTCGTTTAATGTGCTTTTTTATATTTTACTAGCTGTACCCGGCATGCGTTGCAATGCACTGTGTCCTACCTAATTACCCTATCCTACCTACCTACATACCCTACATTACCCTTTGCTACCCTACCTACCCAACCTACCTACTTACCCTACCCTACCTACCTACTTACCCTACCCTACCTACCTACTTACCCTACCCTAGCTACCTACTTACCCTACCCTACCTACCTACTTACCCTACCCTACCTACCTACTTACCCTACCCTACCTACCTACCTAACCTACTCCACCTACCTAACCTACCCCACCTACCTAACCTACCCTACCTACCTAACCTACCCTACCTACCTACCTACCTACGCTACCCTACCCTACCTACCTACCCTACCCTACTTACCTATCCTACCCTACCTACCCTTCCCTACCTACCTACCCTACCCAACCTACCTACCTACATACCCTACCGTATCCTATGTCCATCTCCAGGTTCTAAGCTACTTCCCCACCAATTTTCAGCCAAATCGGTTCAGCCGTTCTTGAGTTATAAATAGTGTAACTAACACGACTTTCTTTTATATATATAGATTACGCTGTATTCTATCAAATAGTTGTTTAAATTAGATAAATAGTTAATTAAGTAATCATTTACAATTAAATGCACTTTAATCTCTTAATTAGAAGTCCTTAAAATAATGTCCAAAGTTCAACGAAATTACTAATATAATTTTTAGAAAATTGTGTTGATGTACAACGCCCATGTCGGAAAAATCCGACATTAGGGACGGGACAGATACGATACAAAAATAAACAAAATCAAAATATTTCTCTTTATACTGACAAATCTATACTAATATTAAGTAGGTAAGTCGGGTAGGTACGTAGCCAGTAGCCGGGAGCGAAGCCGCGGGCACAGCTAGTTAACTATAAAACAAATAATTACAGCAATTGTTAATAAAAAAACACTAATATTTGTGAGTATTTTATTTAATTCCTTTGAAATTAAGTAAAGGAGATGTTTCATTTTTGTATGGGACTCCGGCCATGACCTGTACCTTTCAGGAAAGGTGGGAAACAATCCCCTGAATAGAATAAAGTAACATTTTTTAAATAGTAATAGAAGGTTTTAAGCACATAATAAAAATTAAAAATGTTTGACGTTTGTCGCGAGACTTATGACAGCCATGACAGGTTGTAGAGATGACGTTTACATAACCTAGAAATTGTTATTTGATAATAATTGTTTATCAGAACTGATTTTTTTCGATACTTTCGTATTTGTTTTGTTCTCTGTTTTCATAAAACGTTAGACAATACGAGACGAACGAGACTGACTGACGGACACTGACACTGTTTTGTCATGTAGCGTTGTAGTCGATTTCTTAAAAACCGACTATAACGCACATCACTAGTTTCGAGTGACATCCCTAAATCTTTCAATACGATCACGTCATTGCTTAGTGGGAGCGTGTGTGAGGGACTATATAAACCCACGCAAGTCATTCCAAAGCCTTTCTCAACTCCAACACTACATATTTAACCCCGAGATAAACGGGGTTCCAGTCTAGGGCTGCGCTTCCAGACTAAGGCTGCGTTTCCAGTCCGGACTACGCTTCCTGTAACCGCTGTCAGGCGTCACCGCTGCCTCCGCACCTACCGCTGGAGAGACGCCGGTCAGGGGATTGTCCACGCGGCCGCTACCGCCGTCGGAAACCTGCACCCTCGTGGTCCGTGGGTGCCGAGACCCCACGCTGCCACGAGTGGAGTTGCCTACCTGCCGGCGGACGTGACCGCTACCGCCGCCTTAGCCCTACGCCCCCACGTGGTAATTACGTGGGTGCCGAGACCCCACGCTGCCACGTGTCGGGGCCACTAGCCTCTGCTGCCTAAGCCGGACTGGAGGCGTAGCCTGTCTGCGACGGAAGCGCAGTCGCCCACTACCTACGTGGTGCTGCCCACGCCCAGGTGACCACTGGGGTCACCTCTCCGCTCCGCTGCCTGCCCTGCGACCTCACGTCGGCCCACGTGCTACAGCGTGGCCTAAGCCCAGGGCAGTAACTTACTTCATACCTACCAAGTGCCAGTGCAAAGTGCCTTAGAGACCGTAGAACCCTCACCTTGTTAATTTTCTGTGTCTCGTGTTTTTCACTAATATACGTGTAAAGTGACCTTTGGTTTCATTTCCCTAATCTACCAAGAAACCCACTTGCCACAGTTACCCCACTGGGGTAACTGTGGCAAGCACTGTGGCACTGTGTCTGGGGTAACTTGCCACAGTGGCGCCCAACTGGGCGCCACTGTGGCAAGTGGGTTTCTTGGTAGATTAGGGAAATGAAACCAAAGGTCACTTTACACGTATATTAGTGAAAAACACGAGACACAGAAAATTAACAAGGTGAGGGTTCTACGGTCTCTAAGGCACTTTGCACTGGCACTTGGTAGGTATGAAGTAAGTTACTGCCCTGGGCTTAGGCCACGCTGTAGCACGTGGGCCGACGTGAGGTCGCAGGGCAGGCAGCGGAGCGGAGAGGTGACCCCAGTGGTCACCTGGGCGTGGGCAGCACCACGTAGGTAGTGGGCGACTGCGCTTCCGTCGCAGACAGGCTACGCCTCCAGTCCGGCTTAGGCAGCAGAGGCTAGTGGCCCCGACACGTGGCAGCGTGGGGTCTCGGCACCCACGTAATTACCACGTGGGGGCGTAGGGCTAAGGCGGCGGTAGCGGTCACGTCCGCCGGCAGGTAGGCAACTCCACTCGTGGCAGCGTGGGGTCTCGGCACCCACGGACCACGAGGGTGCAGGTTTCCGACGGCGGTAGCGGCCGCGTGGACAATCCCCTGACCGGCGTCTCTCCAGCGGTAGGTGCGGAGGCAGCGGTGACGCCTGACAGCGGTTACAGGAAGCGTAGTCCGGACTGGAAACGCAGCCTTAGTCTGGAAGCGCAGCCCTAGACTGGAACCCCGTTTATCTCGGGGTTAAATATGTAGTGTTGGAGTTGAGAAAGGCTTTGGAATGACTTGCGTGGGTTTATATAGTCCCTCACACACGCTCCCACTAAGCAATGACGTGATCGTATTGAAAGATTTAGGGATGTCACTCGAAACTAGTGATGTGCGTTATAGTCGGTTTTTAAGAAATCGACTACAACGCTACAGTCACTTGTCAGAACAAAATGCCATTTTGAATTTTTCGTTCAGAAGTGCACTCCAAAAAAGTAGTACCTATTGTATAGTTTTTAACTATGAAATCACCACACTTGCTTATAATTAGTAGAAAATTATGTCTTAGAGACCAATAATAATAATTAGTTACAAAAACACATACTTTTCATAATTTAACGTCGATGTGATATTATGTTTTTGTGTGACTTGATTTCAGAACGAAAGCAAACTGCAAACTGGAAGACGCCATGTTGAATACTTGAATAGAATGGGGCAATAATTGAAAAAGTATACCTTTTTGTGCACAGCAAATCAGGCTTAAATTCATGAAAGAATATTTTTCCTAAGTTCGTGGTATTTTTTCCTCTTTTTCAATAAATGTACATCTTATGGCCGAAAATGAAACATCTCCTTTACTTGTGAAATGTCAGCGACTTATTTGATGGTTCCCATCCCTAGATTCCCTAGCCTACATGTTCCGATTTTCCGAAACATACTTTGTTAGTACTCCCTGCGCCACGGTCGGATAAAGACGACCGCTTCTGATGTCATAAACGAGTGCCGACTTCTGGAATTTTCCATTTGTGTTGTGCTTATGCATGTAGTTTTACATTCGTGTGTCGATAAATTTAACTCTGAGTTAAGTTTTTCGTGCAAGTATCCCTTAGTGTAATACAAATTATGATAAATATCTTTATCATGTAAGTCAATGGGTAAACTATTATTGACATTGTCCAAGTAATTTTTTTATTTCCGTTTGTTGTTAAATTATTTTAATACAAATTGTGATTGTGATTATTATCGTAACCTAGATGGTTACGATAATTAGTCAATACGTAAATTACTACTATTGAGAAAATAAAAATAAATTGTTTTTTCAGACTATTGTATATTATTAAACTTACTCAAGTTTCTATTATAAATAACTATTGTCTGACAATTACGTAAGTCGATCAAAAAGTACAAAACTACAATTAGTAGGTAATAATTCCAAAAATTCTAATTTAAACAAACTTGTTAAACCTTAATGTATACCTACATTAAACGAAAGTAGTACTTATTAAAACGAAATATCGACATCGAAAAAGTTGAGTATTGCACTTCCCTCTTTGTTGTAGGTTTTTTTTTTTTTCGATTCACTGTTTCGGGCGCTGGGGGCGCGACAATTGATATGAAGTCGGGCGGTTAAAAGGTTAAGCAGCAGTATCAGAGACGGATACCTTCTTGTGCACTAACTACAGACACCTTCTGTTACTTTGATAAATAGGTACAGTAACTTGAGTCTTTCCTTAGTATGGTTATGATGATGGTACTGTATCAGCATCATTCATGACCATACTAAGGATAGACTTCTAGAAGCAAAACATCCTTTGTGATCGGTTTTGTAGTGATTAATGATAGAAAAAAGATATAGTAGATTGTTGCATCGAGCGCAAGCAAGCCTCGCTTGCGCTCGGGCACCAACATAACACTCGTGCATTAATAACTCACTTTAGCAAGGTGCGTCATCTACTTTTCTTTCAACTACCGTGACAAAATATACCTACTCAAAATAAAACCTCAAGTTAATGAAACAAAGTTTTAGGCATGAGATATACTTGCCATATTCAATACCAGGGCTTTCCAGTACAAGTGCGCAAAAAAACCTGGGTCAAAAACCAGGTTTTAAAAACTTGAAAGTATTTGGCAGAGTTCAGTCTAGTTTCCTATCCTACCGTGCCAGAATAATATTTAGATTGTCTGCTTAGGCATGTTTAAAGAATGGCGACTATATTTTTATTTAGAGTTTTATTTCCTCGCTATTAAAAAAAAAAACAAAAACACAAAAAAAAAAAAACAGTTTTATTTATTTACACACTTTTTATAATTGTTTAATAGGTATACTCGCGAAATAACTTCTTTAATTAAAATGAATTAAGTATGTACGTCACGGTCAGTTCAACGACAACTGACAAAAACAAAACGAAAACAAAATATTTACTTGAAACGTAACTTAGTGATACCATACTTTCGTTCACGCTATTATGTGTCTTATTTCTATATCAGTATGGAAAAATGGCGCGAACAAGTCTACAAAATGGCTGCGCTACCCATGCCGCTAGCCGACCGCGACCCCCCGCGGCGCAAGCCTTGAGCCGCCTGCACCGCGAGCCCTGCTCCCGCAACCTTCCAGGGTTTAAAATACTTGCATAAGATAACAATCCACGTCGTCTTACAAATAAGGATCATTATCGTATTTGCGAAAAAAAAAACTTTTACCTTCAAAGTAGGGGGAGGGAGTTGCTCGCGTCCGTAGGATTTACCATCTTTCCTTGACCCGCCCTACACGTCTCCCCCGGGTGGTGCTAAACGAGTAACAACGCCGAGCTTCGGGCGGCGGTTAACTAACCCGTTCGAGTTTAAAGCGCTGGAGACAGGAAACGGTCTCCACACCCGCTGCTCTGTTGAGTCAATCTGCAGAATCGGGGACATTGGCTTAGCCGCCCGTGTCGAGAGGTAGAAAGCCTCAATAAAAAATTACCCCAATCCTACGGTGGAGACCGCGCCAAGAGGATGCATGGCTGAGGGATGTCAGTCTCGAGCGCCAACCTTGGTGAACCTGGCGAACACCATTGTATTTAGCCTTCTCACAGGAATGGCGTCACCCTGTGTAGCGACCACCCTATCGTCCATACTCGTGGGAATCAAATGATATGACTGATAAAACCCAAAAAACTTACACTCAACAACTTTTTCACAAAGGACTCCTGGAAACTAGACCAAGATCCTTGTCATTCAGCGGAAGCATAAGCACGGATAAGCAGGCCGAAAGCCAGGCAAGTAATGTAAATACTTCTCAATCAAGCCAAATGCAAAACAATACTTCAACAATCACCTGGGCATGTCAAAGGGACTCTTTTGAACAACAGAAAAAAGAATCCTCAAGTCAAGAGTGGCAGCAAGACAAAGTACCTAACAATAAACGCAGAAGGCTCGATAGCCCCACAGAAGGTCAAAATAAACAAACATCCACCAAACGGATTAACTACACAATCCCAGTGCAAAACACATTTGACATTCTCAGCGATGAAGATCCTGTAGCTGTAAAAGAACACAAAGAATACACACCAAAGCCTGAACCAATCTTTGTGACTGGCATAGTGGATATAACACCTCTAAGAGATCTCTTGAGCAAAATTATTGAAAGGAACAGGTATACCATGACTACATTAAAATCAGGACATATAATCAAACTCATGCCTGCAGACATTGAAACTTACAAAATAATAAGAGATAAACTCATTGAAAGGGACATCAACCATTACACCTACAAACTCAAGAGCGAAAGGGCCTACAGAGTAGTGGTTAGAGGTCTGCACGCCTCAGAAAATACTGATATGGTCAAAGAAGATCTACAAGCAAATGGACATGAAGTTCGTCAAATAGTCAACGTGTTGCATCGAACTACAAAAGAAAAACTTCCCCTCTACTACATAGACCTAGAGCCACGAGCTAACAACAAAGATATTTTCGATGTCAAGCACATCAACCACGTCAAAGTAACGATTGAAGCACCGTACAAGAAAAAAGAGGTGTTACAGTGTAAGAGATGTCAAAGATTTGGGCACTCGAAAAATCAATGCTTCAGACCCTTCAGATGCGTTAAATGCGGAAACGACCACCCAACGACATCGTGCACCAAAACCCCGGAGACAGATGCTACTTGCGCTAACTGCCAAGGGAAACACCCGGCAAGCTATAAGGGCTGCAATAAATATAAACAGTACAAAGAGAAGATACTAAAAATTAAGCCAGCCATCATACCATTCAAATACACACCTGTGACCAAAGAACAAAGACCCAGCACTGGCGAAAGTGTTAAATCGACGTATATTCCAAGAACCAGCTATGCTGAGATTCTGAAAAACAAAAGCGACAAGCCTGCAACACAATCTAAAGTTTCCTCGTTGGAAACTAGCCAACAGGATATCACCAGTCTATTGGACACAATGTTCAATAGATTCCAAGCAATCATGAAAAACATGATGGACAGCATGATGGATCAAATGATCAAACTAATCACCCGCCTTCAACCGAGGGCCTAAATATTCGCATCATCACCTGGAATGCCAATGGGCTGACCGACAGACGGCAAGAGCTTGAGCTATTCATGAATATTGAGAAAATCGATGTCGCACTTATATCGGAAACAAGACTCACCCAAAGATCACACGTAAAATTTGAAAATTACATAACCTATAGGACAGACCACCCTTCCGGTAACTCCCATGGCGGGACTGCTGTAATTGTCAAAAATAACATTAAACATTATCCGCTTGAGCCTTACAAAACTGAGGAAATACAGGCTACATCAATTAAAATACAACACAAGAACAATGACACAACACTCTCTGCAATCTACTGCCCACCTAGACATAAAATAGGGGCTGACGTCTTCAAGCAATACTTCAACCAACTGGGCTCAGTTTTTATCTGCGGAGGAGACTGGAATTCCAAACACACATATTGGGGATCAAGACTAATTAACCCTAGAGGCAGACAACTACATAAAGCCACACTAGACCTAAATCTAGAATGCGTCTCTCACGGAGAGCCAACATACTGGCCCACAGATCACAATAAAATACCAGATCTGCTAGATTTCTACATAACAAAGAACCTTGGCCGCAACTACTTACAGATTGAAAAATGTGAGGATCTGTCATCAGACCACACTCCAGTCATTTTAAATGTGTTCAAACAAGCTGTTCCTCTAGAGTCACCCCACTACATCCACAGCAAAAACACCAACTGGGACCGATATAGAGAAATTGTAACAAGTAATTTAAACCTAAACGTCAAATTGAAAACAGGTGAAGACATCGATAACATTATAGAAACGTTCAACAGCACAATACACCTGGCGGCCAACGCTTCTACACCTAAAGATAGGAAAAAAAATGCAAAAGAAACGGAACTTCCAAGGAACATTATTGAAAAGGTCAACGAACGGCGAGAAATGAGGAAAGAATGGCATAGAACTAGATATCCTACGGATAAAACTAATTTTAACAAAGCAACAAAAGAGCTGAAAGATATGATCAAGGAATACGAGAACCTTTGCCTGCAAAGACACTTATCTTACCTAACCCCACACAAGGATACTAACTACTCGTTATGGCGTGCGACAAAGAAACTTAAGAAACTTAAGTGACCAAAAGAACATATTCCGCCATTGCGAAGACAGGACAGAAGTTGGGCTAGATCTGAAACTGAAAAAGCAACCGCATTTGCCGAACACCTGGAAAAAGTTTTTACTCCGTTACCTTGCACTGACATCAATAGAGACGAGGAAATAACAAACTACCTCCAGTCGCCAAATCAATTATGTTTCCCCCTAAAGGCAGTAAGTCCTACTGAATTAATCAATGAGATTAAAGCTCTTCCATCAAAGAAAGCACCGGGCTATGATCTATTAGACTCCATACTCCTAAACAACCTTCCCAACAAAGGTATAATGTTCTTGGTGCTGGTCTTCAATGCCTGCCTGAGACTCTCCCACTACCCATTCCAGTGGAAACTTGCTCAGGTTGTTATGATACCTAAACCTGGTAAACCGTCAGAAGAAGCCTCGTCTTATCGACCAATTAGCCTCCTGCCTTTGGTTGGCAAGTTGTTTGAAAAAATTATCCTCAATAGAATGCGCCCTCATCTAAATACTATCCTTCCTGGGCATCAATTTGGATTCAGACAGCAGCATGGCACCATTGAGCAGGTACATAGGTTGACAAATACCATTAGCAACACTCTGGAAAGCAAAAAATATTGCTCGGCTGTCTTCCTGGATATCAGCCAGGCCTTTGACAGAGTCTGGCATGCTGGACTCCTGTTTAAGTTAAAAAAATATCTGCCCCACTCCTTCTTCTTCATACTGAAAAGTTACCTGGACAAACGCTGCTTCGAGGTAAAATTTAACAACACCACATCAGATTTGTATGAAATCAAGTCTGGTGTTCCACAGGGGAGCATCCTGGGGCCCGTACTTTACCTCATATTTACAGCCGACATACCAACAGATGACAAAACCTTGATTGCCACATATGCGGACGACACCGCAATACTGTCAGTACACACCAACCCAGATGTTGCCTCAGCGAACCTTCAGAAACACATAGGTGGAATTGAGGAATGGTTAAAGATATGGCGTATAAAGGCGAATGAAAACAAATCTGTTCAAGTCACCTTTACTCTAAGGAAAGGAAACTGTCCCCCAATTACACTAAACGGTGAACAAATCCCACACGAAGATAATGCAAAATATCTTGGCATGCACCTGGACAGAAGGTTGACTTGGCAGAAACATATCTGGAGTAAAAGGAAAACCCTAGACACAAAGCTGAGAAGCATGTACTGGCTGATTGGTAAAAGGTCTCAGTTAACCAATGAAAGCAAAATGCTGATATACAAAACTATATTGAAGCCGGTTTGGACATATGGAGTGGAGCTATGGGGAACAGCAAGCAACAGCAATATCGACATCTTGGAAAGGTTTCAGACTAAAGCGTTGAGATTCATGTTCAACATCCCTAAATGCATACACAATAAATACATCCTGCAAGATCTGAAGCTCAAAACTGTAAAGCAAGAGATTGCTGCCCGTAGCACAAACTACCAGATAAAGCTCACCAAACACGTCAACTCACTGGCTGCTGATTTATCAGGGTTCGGAAGTATTGAATACACAAGACTTAAGAGGAACAGTGTTCCAAATTTAATAAAAAGATTCTCAGCAGAATAAGTGAGAATGGTCAATGGACAATTACTCACTGCTACAAAGACCAAATGCAGAAGAAATTCAAACAAAGGAGCAGCTAAATGTCCACGACAGATTGCTGTGATAAGCAGGATACAAAAAAAAAAAAAAAAAAAAAACCTTCAAAGTTTTTTTTTTTCGCAGATACGATTGTGCGCCTTATTTATATGAAGCCAAGGGTTAATTTCCTATGCAAATACCTTTCAAGTCTGGTTTCTTCTAATTTGCCGGCGCGGCCGCCCGCGCTGCGCCCTGTACTTCCAGGGTTTAAAATACTTGCATAGGATTACAATCCATGTCGTCTTACAAATAAGGATCATTATCGTATTTGCGAAAAAGAAAACTTTTATCTTCAAAGTATTTTTTTTTTGCAGATACGATTGTGCGCATTATATATATGAAGACAAGGGTTAATTTCCTATGCAAGTACCTTTCAAGTCTGGTTTCTTCTAACTTGCCGGCACGGCCGCCCGTGCTGCGCCCTGTACTTCCAGGGTTTAAAATACTTGCATAGGATTACAATCCATGTCGTCTTACAAATAAGGATCATTATCGTATTTGCGAAAAAAAAAACTTTTATCTTCAAAGTATTTTTTTTTTGCAGATACGATTGTGCGCATTATTTATATGAAGAAAAGGGTTAATTTCCTATGCAAGTACCTTTCAAGTCTGGTTTCTTCTAACTTGCCCGCGCGGCCGCGCCTTGCTAAAACTTTAATACTTGCAAGTTTTTCTCACTCGTACCCGGGCGCCCTGGTTGGAAGCAAAGCCCTGGTTTCAAAACCTGGTTGCGTAAATACGTCTCATCCCTACAAAGTTTAATTCATCTTCCCTTCAAACATAAAAAAAACTTACAATTACCTATTAAATGTGCAGTTATTAATAGTGAAACTTTTACTTGGAACATTTATTCTATTCTGAAGTTTAATTAATATCGCTATTGCTGTCTATTTCTATGTTTTTTTTAACTTTTTTTGCTAAATGAGAAGTATCAAAGTTTTACAATAGTACAAAATACTTTTTTGTTATTTTTTTCCCAAGTCGGTTTTTTTTCAGCCGATTTTTATTTTCAGCCAGTATATTTTTAATCTAATGCATACATTTTGTATTAAACTTAATGGGAGACATTAAACATCTCTACTCTAATCGAATCTATAACACTCGTGAATTAATAACTCACTTTGCGTTTCATGCAAAAATCTACTACTTCCACTTTTTATCATAGCATCTTAAGCAAACGCGGTATAGGGATCGAAATAGGGAGGATCGAGCTACAGCGCGACTAAATGCTTACTAGAGTGATTATAATCATTTCGAAAAAATAATAAATGACACAGCTCCACACAACAGCAGCATGTAAATCTCAGGTGTCAGTTTATCATTTATAATTTTATATGCTGTTGTCATTTGGTCAACAGCATGTTTAACTTTAAGGAAATTAAAATTCAAACATCCTAAAAGAAAACTTTGTAGAATACATGTATGGGTAATATCCAAACACATGTTTATAGGAGTATCTTTTTGTATTTTTCCAGCATGACCATGATGTTCAAAGGAGACTCGAGGTTGTATGTTGTGACCTACTCTGACAAAACATTCTAACAGTAGTAAGCGATCATAAGCGTTACTATAATTAACTATTATATTCATAGACATTATGATCACACTACTATCTCCTATTTTAAAACAAGTTCAATTTTTAACAATTTCCCTTCTTCATTCTCTTTGAGAAAAGATGGTAACATGGAAACTTTTGTAAGCTATACTGGGTCTTTATAAGCATGTTATCAAAGATTGTTTTGGGTTGAACAGGCTAAACCGGTGTGGTAAGCCTAACCACACTGCTCACTGCTGATCATGGCCTACTATTTGTACTATCTACCTGGAAATTCATCATTAATTTGAATGCTTACCTAATATAGAAGGTGAGAGTAAAGATGCAAGTCCATTAGTGAGGTCATAGACATACAGCTCCACCTTGGTGCCCTGTTCAGCCATGGTGCGGGTGCCACTGGCTCACTTCAAACAACATAATAAACACTCATTACTCACTAAACTAATCACTTATTCCAAAGTTGAAATAATAGCACTTGTTACATGAAACATTCAATAAGAATTGATGAGACTTGTTGTGTTTGACAGTGTTGAGTTTCAGTCACTGATACACTACATTAATATTGAACTCTGGATCAGTTATGTGCTACTAAGTGAGTATTGTTTTGTTTATGTTAATTAAAGTTGTACCCCACCCAACAAAACAAAACAGACAAAACAATAAATATTCGTGAATATTAGACACATGAGCACACATTTTAATTTATGATTTGACCCTAAGCAGAAGTCAAGTCAGTGCAATACATACATAGTAGTAGTAGATGTACAAGAAATGATAGTGTGGTTGTGTATATAGTATTATAGGCGATAGAAGCGAGGAGACAGCGCACCGCAGTGGAGCAGTAGCAGCGGGGCAGCGAGCAGCAGCGCGAGACAACACGGTGTATCGCTGCTTCGGACGCGGCGGGACGAGAGCTCGTCCGCTCACAACATGCAACGACTTGCGACTAACCCACACCACACCAGAAATATAATTTATAAATAGCACACCGCCAACACAATCATACTACACGACATTCCTAAATGAATCGCCTACAGGTATATTGCGTCAATCCCGTGTAGTGTAAACAGAACAGTCAACCACTAGCAGTACTCAGTCATTCAGTAGTCAGTACGGTCGGCACCACGAGTTTGGCTTTCAATTATGGAAGTTTATAAACTCACCTCTCCTTAAAGTATTTCCTGCAGATGGACTATGTTTTAGTATTCATATTATAGGTCTTACTGTTATTACATTGTTACAGATTGTTCATTTGTCGAATTGTTATTTCTGTTTCTTTGGCTGACTTTCGGCTCCGACTTCCCGAGAAAGCCTGGAGCCCTGCCTGTCCTGAGTGATGAACACAGTACCTACTTAATAGCAGAGGAGTGAGCAAAACAGTGCGTAATGATGAGTTGAGTTTTTTAATTACAATTTAGCAACTTTGGAATGAATTGTCAAATCTAAAATGTCAAATTGATACGATTTGACCTAGGATCATAAATGTCAAATTGATACGATTTGACTTAAGAACATAGATACTAAACTCTCTGTCAAAGGGAGAAAAAAAAAAACTTAAGAGCGAGATAGCTACAAAGGTGGATTGTCTCCATAGAATAATAACTAAAGTGGAAGTAGCGCTAAAAAAAGAACTCAGTGACTGTCTTTCTTCCCAGTCTGTCTTAATGCACGAAAAAGGGTGTGGGAATGATATAAATGATTTTCTCTTGATTTTAGTTTCTGTAGGTTGTCACCACATGAATTGACATTTGGTTCTAATTACCCGGCCAAAGTTGAAAGTACGTTGCTTGCGTGTCTAAAAGTTCGTTTATTGAACTATTTGACATGTTCGCATGTTCATTGTTGATATTGTGACAAAAATGTTGTCGTTACTTTCTGAAACAGTTTTCCAAAAGATTGTATTGGTAGACGAAATTGGACTCCAAAAAGGGACAGTCACTTATCCTCAAACAAAGAACAAAGTAAGATGCTATGAAACTATTAAATTGAGAAGACTTAGAGAAGATGTGTTCCTACATTATTTTATTATGGATAGAACAGTTGAAAATGGTCTTATGATTATATTACGGTAATTTATTTGCAATAAATGGTATACCGTTTAAATCATAACTTGATTTATTACATTAAAGGAAGTACAGCGTCAATAAGTACTTCAAGTACTTATTGACGTCTGCAAAGGAGGGCATTGTGAAAAACGTTTGATACTGAATAAAGGCGGAAACACACTTCCGTATCGTATCGTGGCGTGTCGTGACGAACCAGAAACATATCGGTTTCATACATCGTTGCGAGTTTGCAACACGACACACCATGCAAATATGTCCCTAACCATATTAAATTTATGAAACCGATTTATGCGCTACTGGTGCGTCACGAAACGTCATCACACGTAAGTATTTTTCCGCCTTAATAATATGTAATAAAGACTTTATTCATCATCATGTGTTTTTATGGTTCCGTACCTCGAAAGGAAAAAACGGAACCCTTAAAGGATCACTTTGTTGTCCGTCCGGCTGTCTGTCTGACAAGACCCTTTTTCTCAGGAACGCGTGGAGGTACTAAGCTGGAATTATCTTAATATTTCAAATACTCAAATCTACTGTCCCTTAGAGCTGTGAAAAAATCAAACTTCTAAGCCAACGCAATCAAAAGATACAGCCGTTTATGTCGCAAACTTCCGCAAATTTTCGACACTCGCAAGGGAATCAAAACCTACAGGGTACTTCCCGTGAACTCAGAATCTTGTAATTTGGTACGAAGCAACGTATTTATAGCACAGATAAAGGAAAAATTGCGAAAACTGTACATTTTTTGTAACATCTTTTCATCATAATTTTAAACTTACTACCCCTTTCCTCATGAACGCGTAGAGGTATTAAATTAAAATTCATATCAAATACTCAGGTCTAGCTGCAACAAAATCAAATTTCTATGTCAACGCAATCAAAAGAAACAGCAATTTAAGCCGCATATTTTCATACTCGCAACTACTCGCAAGGGAACCAAAACCTAAACGGTACTTCCAGTCGACCTAGAATCTTGAAATTTGGCATGAAGCAATGTTTTATAGCACATTTATAGGAAAAATTTTAATTTTTAGTTATATCACATATTTTTTTTATTCTCTTCAGTAATTTTGGTTTGAACGGAACCCTCGGTGCGCGAGTCCTACTCGCACTTGGCCGGTTTTATTAATATTTATGGTGTGCAAACAATAAAGTATCTAAGTATGTATCTGTCTTTCTTCCTATTGGTAAATCAATGGCATGCCTACGACAAGCCCATAAAGCAAGGAGTTTGTTTAGAAACCATCATGAAAAGTAGTAGGTAATAAAGCCAAAACAAGCATGGCTTGTCTGAATGAAATAACCGTCTCTTCCTATCATTTACAACCACATACCTTCTCGTATTTAAGAAAAGGCTTAAGTCTGTGTTGTTGAATAAAGCATATTACAGCATTTCGGAATTTTTGACAGTCAAAATTGACTGTTTTTGACCTTAGTTAGTACCTACCCTATTTTCTCTAATTTTTTGTTTAGACATTATTTGAACATTGACGTAGTTAACTTATTTTTGACATTTACATGTTTTTCTTAGTTTTTGTCAAAATTATTTACTTAATATTATATGCATTCCATTTATGTAATTATGTTATCAATTATGAATATGTGTACGCCTTCGGGTATAATATAGCGCGCTTGTAATTTTTAACCCCCGACCAAAAAAGAGGGGTGTTATAAGTTTGACGTGTGTATCTGTGTGTCTGTGTATCTGTGTGTCTGTGTGTCTGTGTGTCTGTGTATCTGTGTGTCTGTGTATCTGTGTGTCTGTGTATCTGTGTATCTGTATGTCTGTCTGTGGCATCGTAGCTCCTAAACGGATGTACCGATTTTGATAAAATTGGTTTCGCTTGAAAGGTGTTTTAATCGAGAGTGTTCTTAGCTATGTTTCAAAAAAATTTACTCAGCCGTTTGATGGTAACCACGTCTTTTCTAGTTGAAGGGAAATTAACAACTTACACAGGCCTGGTCGATTCGAAATTTGAAATCTTGTCACTTATCAACATGGGCGTCGCCAGGGGGGGTCGTTGCACCCCCCCCCCTCACCCCAAAAACGTTTTTTTTTATTTAGCTGTTTCGTTTATTGGCGAAAAGCCGCGCTACACCGAAAAAAGTGGAAGCAATGGGGAGACCTATGCCCAAGATTGGGACAGTCAAGGCTTAGATAAAATAATATATGTTTAAAAAGCATGAAATAAAATAAAATTAAAAATTTAAAAAACCCCCGACACAAAAAACCTCTAAAGAACCAAAAATAAATTAATCCAAAGCTTAGCGTCGGGGGGCGCTTTGTTTTGTGCTTGTACTAAGCGGTCTACTTAGCGGTCCCCCGGGTGCGGGTTCTTTAGAGGATTTTTGTGTCAGGGGTTTTTTAAATTTTATTTTTTATAACAAGTGTTTATTGAAATAAATTACGACTCTAATGTAATTATCTAAAATCCAAATTGTTAAAAGAAAGTATTTTGAATCAATAATTGCTAAAAGCATTCGCAAATGCGAATGTCTCCAAATCAAATAAAATCAAATTATTTTTATTTCACATAGGCCTACATGGGCACTTGTAAAACGTCGACAAAAAGGTGCTCGGTTCGGGTTGGTCGTTTCTTATGGAGAAGAACCGGCAAGAAACTCCATGGTTACTCTTTTAAAATCATCCCTAATTTCCTTTCAGTAAACTCATCAGTTCATCAGTTACTGTTAGCCATATACATTCAGGTTTAGGCGGGACAGATTTAATTTTAAAAATAATAAAGAGCATTATCAACAACACTTGTTACGGGATATTTACCATGTTTATTATTTGTTTTGAGTTCCTGATATTTCAAAACTATTGCAAAAGCTATGATCACGGATAAACTGAAGTTATTTTGGGTGGTATCTACAAAACTTACTGTGGAAGAGGTATGTTTATGATGTCTTTGGTATCATAGAAGGAGATGAATAGGAGGTAGAAGTATGCTTAACGGCATACATGGTAGAATAAAATTCATGTAAGAGATGGAAAATGAGAAGGCAATTATTAGAAAAGAAACATGGTTTCACCAAAGGACGTTGTACGACTGACGCTGGTGTCACTTTTAAAACTCATATATATTACTCATTAAAACACATATGTACTGCGTGGGAAGAGGCACAGATGCCATAGGAATCTTCTGTGACCTCTTGAAGGCATTTGATTGCGTAAATCACCAAACCTTGCTCCTGAAACTTGAGCATGACGGTTTAGGTAAGCTTGCGTTATAGTTTAGTAAAATCGTATTTGAATGATAGACAGCAGCAACTACTAGTAAATGACATAAAAGTAAAAATGGGTGTACCGCAAGGTTCGATATTGGGTCCTTTCCTCTTTTTAGTATAATTATATTAATGACATACCCCATTTCTTTACAAACCAACCACAAATGGTGTTGTTAGCTGACGATAGTTCTTTAATATTTAGGATAAACAGACGTGCCACAAACCTTGACGATATAAATAACGCTCTAATGCAGGTCCATAAATAGTTTACCGTAAATAATTTAGTATTAAATGGGAAAATAAAATCTGCATTTAAATTTTATTTTAATCCAACATCGAGGTCGCAAACTTTTTTTCTAATTTGAACTAAAAAAAAAATTACGCTGTTATCCCTAAGGTATTTTTTTCTTTTATTCAATATTATTGGGTCATATATTCACTTAAATATGTTTACAAAAAAAAAGTTTAATTCAGTTTTCTGTCACCCCAACAAAATAAATATTTTATTTTTTTATTGTTTAGAAATAACCTCAATTAAATTATTTATAAAACTCTATAGGGTCTTCTCGTCTTTTTAATCTGGGGCGTATCCAAACACAACATTACATGTCATTTGTCATGACTGCGTCATTCTACGAAATATTGCGTTTCAAATACATACGCAACCTAAGTTAAAGCATTAAAGAGAGCGAGAAAGAGATGTTACTTCCATTCCTAGTGACGAAGGTAAAAAGTCTTATATGTTGATTTTGAACGATAGTGGTGAAACACTCTTGTCATGCACTGTCACAGTGTCAAGATTGTTATGTCAGTCAGTTGTTGGTGTTTTGCGATTATTTTAATAAAACCTTTAAAATGTCGGCATCAAAGAAAATGGTAACAATATTCAATACTATAATATCAATATTAGACTATCGTACATTATTATGAGATTAAAATGGAAACACGTCATTCGTTAACTCAGACCATAACGTTCAACTTTTCTGTTGATCCATTTGTCAATTTTTACAAATTTGAATGTTTTAAATAGTTTCTATAAAATTGAAACAGTAGCTGAACTCTTCTTATAGATAGACTTGTAAAGCTACAAAATATCTGCATGTTATGAGAGGTTACAATGACTAAGCATTTTTTTTTTCTAACTAAGTTAATACATAATAGTCGTCGTTTATTTTGATGGGGTTTATTTAAATGTGTGTCAGATACTTCGAGTGCAGTCACCGGAGGGCACGACGCGAGTGGAGATGTCCGAGTCGGACGTGACGGCGCAGCTGTTCGAGCGCGTGCACGAGAGCCTGCACCTGGGCACGTTCGCGTTCGCGCTGCACAAGGACCGCCAACATAGGGACGAGGTCACGTCCAGCAAGTCGCGGCGCCTGCGCGACGTCGGCCTGCAGCACGGCGACATGCTATACCTCAGCCCTGTCAATGGAGCGGTGTTGTTCGATCAGCCCTCTACCAGTGGACAGGTCGGTGCCCAGTGCCATCCAAACTCGACTCACATTGTTGGCTGTGTTTCAAGTGTAATTAACTAGTTTTGTTACATATTTTACTTGCAGGCAAATGACAACAACAAACCATTTGGAGAGCCAGTAGAGGCAGGTCCCTCTACGTCAGCCATAGCAGCAGGTGCTGCAGCCACAAGTACAGCCATACGGTCCACAGCAGTAGAAGAGGATGAAGTGGACCTCCAATTGTACCGTATGTCAGGCAACATTCAGAGACAGAGAGACGAGAAACTGTGAGTGATTTGCTTACTCATATCCACGTAAACAAAGCCAACTTAGTTTTAAACCTATTTAAAATAAAATAATTCAGCCAGGACATGCTGCTTGGCTGCTGCATGGGCAGGCAGTTTATTTGTAGTAGTGAGTTGACTGTTACTCTTGCTACGTGTCCAGACCAGTGCCACTTGAGCTTATACATCATTTCTGTGATGTAGAGTTATTGGTTAATATAAAAGTTGTCCTCAAAATAAAGACCACCATTTGCTAATAGTCAATTCTGTGAGTGTAAAAATAAGGAGTTGTTTGTTGATGCCAAGGCGTTTGCTTGTAGATGCCGACATAACTCCAAAGGCTGCTGTGTGCACTGCTCACCACTGGAGCCGTGGGACGAAGGCTATCTCAAAGAACATAACATCAAGCACATGTCATTCCATGCTTACTTACGCAAGATCACATCGGGCAATTTCATTTCACTAGATGAACTGTCATGTAAAATAAAACCAGGTGAGTTTGTCTTCTGTTCGATATATTACTCAAATAAAAAGAAAAGCGTTGAAGTTTTCCATAAAACAACATGGCACGAGTAGTGAACGTCGGTACTTGCAGGTTGTTCGGAGCACCCGCCGTGGCCGCGCGGCATCTGCTCCAAGTGCCAGCCGGGCGCCGTGACGCTGAACCGGCAGCCCTACCGCCACGTGGACAACGTCCTGTTCGAGCACCCCGCCATCGTGGAGCGCTTCCTGGCGTACTGGCGGGCCACGGGCCACCAGCGCGTGGGCTTCCTGTACGGCCAGTACGAACGCCATCCCGACGTGCCGCTAGGTGAGCGCACGGCGACCGCGAACTACTAGCTATCTTCAAGGATCTCGCAATGAACGCCGTGAAGGAAAAGGCTTTTTCGATTTCGCAAAAATAACGAAGAAGCCAACTTTTTAGGAAGCGATTCGTGACTCTTCTGGACTATTTGTTGAACTATTCTTCTATTTAAAAGTGCCGTTTTATCAGTACGTCTACCATGAGTTTTAACAATCTATATTCGCTAGCGTCTGTAGTTAAAAAAATGTATGAAAACTTTTACAGCGCCTCTAGCGGATAGTTGGGTACTAAAATGCGCAGTATTCGGCAGTATGAGTCAGTGTAGTTATCTATCCTACGTCATCGTGTAGTAAAATAAACTACAGTGACTGTAGTTTGGGCTTCCTTTGCTTAGAATTTGGTAGCTTAGCACCAACACAGTTCATGATACCATTGAAAAAGCTAACTGTAGTATTTGCGTATTGACGGAACTATTGCAGTTACGTCAAGCGATCTAACTATGACAACTCATGGTAGACGTACTGATGACAACGAGTTCTTAAAATTCTATCCGCACTCACGTATTTCAGAGCTATACCGTATCGACAACCGTGAATCGCTTCCCGATTTTGCATCTCTTTACTGCATTTTTTTCAGGAAACATCAATATAAACTTAATTCTATACAACATGAAAAATGTATATCACAGGATTGTCTACAAATGATCTATCTATTGACATAATAATTATATTTTAACTATTTGCACTAAAAAGTTAACAATTCTTTAGGCTGAATGATATGAAAACTGTTAATGGTGTCTAGGGATCAAGTAAATTTATTGCCAAAAAAAATTCATTCAGTATTTACCAAATCTGGACTTTCAGATTGGCTTTTTATTTTAATTTCTATGCTTAAGTTAACGACGTACCACAGTATTATCTGTTATCGTCCAAATGCCGCTAACCCATCGTGTCTGACATCGCTGACACCTCCCCGGCGCAGGCATCCGCGCGCGCGTGGCCGCCATCTACGAGCCGCCGCAGTCGTCCGCGCGCGACGGCGTGTCCCTCGCGCCCGACCCGCGCGCGCACCTGCTGCACGAGCTGGCCAGGCGCCTGCAGCTGCGCCGCGTGGGCTGGATCTTCACCGACCTGCTGCCGCTGGACGTGGCCGCCGGCACCGTGCAGCACATCCGGTGAGCGCCCCCCCTCCCCTCCCCACTGCTGCTGCACGAGCTGGCCAGGCGCCTGCAGCTGCGCCGTGCGGTCGGTTTCCCACATGAAACGATCAACTCAAACTGTGCATCTTGTTACGACATTTTTTAAGTGCATAAAGCAGTGATAAAAAAAAATTAGATTTTGATTCTCTCCCTCTGCCCGTGCAGGGGCGTGGACACGCACTTCCTGTCGGCGCAGGAGTGCATCATGGCCGGCCACTACCAGGACCAGCATCCCAACGCCTGTCGCCACGCCTCCTCGGGCTACTTCGGCTCCAAGTTCGTCACCGTGTGCGTCACAGGTGAGCATGTCGCATGACTAGCAGAACTAACCACCACTAATAATGACATCGATACAGCAAACTTACTCTTAGCTCGAGTTTAGCTCGGTCGTGCTTAAACCTTATTTGTACGAAGTTAATGGGCATATTAATATATAAGATTGATTAGAAATGTATCCAAAAACAGCTCGGCGTGCGTTCAGCTAGAAAACAAAGGAAATTCATTTAAGATAGCAAAAGGAGTAAGACAAGGAGATCCTCTCCCCAAAACTTTTCTCCGCCATTTTGGAAAAATGAATTATTAATGGAGACACAGAATTTGGACATCCTACTCATATCCGAAGCACACTGTTCGGCTAAAACATGTGTAAAGTTTGACAAATATCAATGTTACGCCACGCATCATCCTGACGGAACAGGCCATGCTGGTACTGCTGTGGTCATAAAGAAAACTATCAAACATCATCAGATGCCAGATTACAAAACTGAACATATTCAGGCGACGTCAATTTCTGTGGAAGACAAATCTGAAAACTTCATCATGACTGCGGTCTACTGCCCACCCAAACATAAAATCTCAGAAGCTATGTTTTCCCACTTCTTACAAACACTAGGCAATCGGTATGTTGTGGGAGGAGACTGGAATGCTAAGCATACCCACTGGGGATCAAGGCTCATTACAACCAGAGGCAGATAGTTGAAACTAAGCATTGATAAAAACAACCTTAGACACATCACCTCTTGTGAGCCAACATATTGGCCAAGTGACATCAATAAATTACCCGACCTCCTGGACTTTTTCATAATCAAGGGTATACCAAACAACTACCTAAAAACAGAATCCTGCTATGACGGCTCGTCTGACCACACGCCAGTTATACTTACTATGAGCACAAATGTCATAGAAATAACAACTCCAGAAACCCTACATAATAAGAATACTGACTGGGACTACTTCAGAGAGTATATAGATAAAAATATAGAATTGAAAGTAGCTCAAACTAGTGATGAAGTGGAGGACTCAGCAAAATACTTAACTACGCTTATACAGAGGGCTTGCTGGATCAGTACCCCGGAAAACAACCAGCGTAAAACCAAGACCACCAACTATCCGCTAGAAATAAAATCTGCACTGTTTGAAAAGAGACGACTACGCAGGGTGTGGCATCTAACCAGACTAGGAAGAGATAAAACGAACTTCAATAGGGCCGCCGAAGATCTGAAATGCAAATTAAAAGAATGGAGAGATAACACATTACAGATACAACTTGAATCATTGCCTACTACAGAGGCAACGAATTACTCCCTGTGGAAGTTCACCAAATACTACAGAAGACCCCAGGTTGCAAAGCCTCCTTTGAAGTATGATTCTGGCTGGGCAAGAACCCCACAAGAGAAAGCAACCGTATTTGCAGAACATCTCTCCAAAGTTTTTGTCCCAAATGATACGGTCGACAAAGACTTTGATAAGAAGGTGGAACTAATCCTTAAACAAGATTATCAGATGACCTTACCACCGAAACCCGTAACTACACGAGAGGTCTGGAGAGTGTTAGTGGGACTCAAAGATAAAAAAGCGCCAGGATTTGATTTGATTACGAAGGAAATCATAAAACAGCTACCTAAGAAAGCATTTATCTTCCTGACAATGTTATATAATGGTATCCTGAGAGTGCAATACTTTCCAAAATTGTGGAAAGTATCGCAAATTACAATGGTATACAAAGATGGCAAACCACCCAATGAAGTCAGTTCGTACAGGCCTATAAGCTTGCTCCCAATACTGTCAAAGATCTTCGAAAAACTGTTACTACGCAGAATACTTCCCTTCCTGGAAGAAAATCACGTCATACCGGCTCATCAATTTGGATTTAGGCAGCAGCACTCCACAGTGGAGCAGGTCCATAGAGTATACGAAAGAGTTAGAAAAACTCTTGAAGAAAAAGAGTACTGCTCTGCCGTATTCTTGGATATTCAGCAAGCTTTTGACAGAGTATGGCATGAAGGCCTCCTCTGCAAAATTAAAAGTTACCTCCCACACAGCTATCATCAAATTCTGGCTTCTTACCTAACTGAACGACTGTTCCAGGTAAAGGAAGGAGATAAAATGTCTAAGTTTGCAGAGATACGCGCTGGTGTACCTCAGGGTTCTGTCCTTGGGCCTCTGCTGTATACCATATACACAGCTGATCTACCTGAAGCAGATAACACAACAATTGCAACGTTTGCGGACGATACCGCCATCCTTGCTAGCGACAAAGATCCGAGCACGGCTTCAAAATTCCTACAGAATGCACTAAATAAAACAACCAAGTGGCTGCAGGACTGGCGTATCAAAGCAAATGCTTCAAAATCTGTCCATGTTACCTTCTCTCTTCGAAAAGGCAACTGCCCCCCTGTCAAACTGGAAGATACCACCCTACCACACCAGAACAGTGTCCGATATCTAGGACTGCATCTCGATCGGCGCCTGACATGGAACCAACACGTGAAAAAAAAGAGAGATGAACTTAACATTCGCTTCAAGCAACTGCTCTGGCTTCTGGGTCGTAACAGCAAATTGTCAATGGATAACAAGCTACTCATCTATAAAGCAATCCTGAAACCGGTATGGATGTATGGCGTCCAACTCTGGGGTAGCGCCAGCAATTCAACCATCTCATGCTTGCAGAGAATGCAAAACATAATACTGCGAACGATAAGCAACGTACCATGGTATATCACAAACCAGGAAATTCATGAACATCTGAATATGCCCACAATAAAGGACGAAATCCAAAACATCACCTTAAAATACCGGGAGAAGCTAGTGAAACACCCCAATTCATTGGCAAAACAGCTTACGATACGTAGCTACATAAAGCGCCTCAAGCGGAAGGACATCATATTATAGAACAAACAATCAAGGATAGACGATGAGGAGACGCCCTCACTGGGGGACGCACTCTAACCGACATAACGCGCTCACCAAATTTGCTAATAGTGCCAAGCACTGATCGCAGATAAAAAACAGAAAAAAAAAAAAAAAAAATTTGGAAATGATCTTCAGAAACTTGTAATGGGAAAATAAGGGTTTAAATATCGACGCCTGCACACTAACACACTTAAGATTTACCGATGAAATTGTTTTATTCGCAAAATCGCGAGGAAACCTAAACAGAATGCTAAACGAACTTGCATCTGAGACAAAAATTAAATCTTGAAAAACCAAAGTAATGACCAATGGACATAAAAGCAGCGTAAATGTAGGCGAGACACAAATTAATTATTTTGAAGAATATATAACTATACCTCGGACAACTGATATCACCTAAGGAAACATAAAGAAATCGAAAGAAGTTTAGCAAACAGTTGGAAAAGGTATTGCGGTCTAAGGGAAGTAGTGAAAGACAGAAACCTACATATAGCAATTAGCAACCAAGAGTAAACTATTTAACGTATGCAACTTACGAACTTTAATGTATGGAAGCCATACATGGGCCATTACAAACAACAAAACCAATAAAGTGGCCAATGAGCAATAGAGAGAAGTATGTTAAGAGTAAAGAGAGGGGATGGAATAAGAAACATCAACATTAGGAAAAAGACAGATACAGGACGTAGCCCTAAAAATACAAAGGCTCAAATGGAAATGGTCGGGCCACATGATCAGAGGAAAGGACAAGTGGAGCAAAATAGTTACACAATGGTACCCAAGCGAAGGTTAAAGGAAAAGAGGTAGACAACCAAAAAGATGGAACGATGATATCAGGCAGGTTGCAGGCATAACATGAGACCAGAATGGAGTAGGTTGGAGGAGGCCTTTGCCAACTGGAAAACGGACTTGCAGAAAGTAAAGAAGGTGCTTCTTTAGTAATTGTATCTATTGTATAAATAAAATGTATTGATTTGGATTATTATTCACTTTTTTCACATATTGTTTACATCTATCGGCACAACGACTGCTGTACTCACGTCCCACCACCCACAAGTCGACAACCTCGCGAGCCAGATCTAGATACTTGAATTGCTTATCTTTCTCTGCTTTCACGAGGTTCTCGTCATGCGGAACCGTTATATCAACAATCATTACGCGAGGCTCCAATCGATTTATCAACACAATGTCAGGCTTATTGCCAACAATAGTCCTGTCAGTGATGATAGGTCGATCCCAATACAACGTGATATTACCATTATCGAGAACTGAGTCAGGCGCATACTTATAATATCGCACTTCTGATTCCACAAGGTTGTATTTCAAAGCAAGTTGCTGGTGGTTAATACTGGCAACAAGGTTGTGTCTATGCAAGTACTCTCCGTTAGCCAGACGAGAACACCCAGAAATAATGTGTCGGATCGATTCTCCTGGACGGTGGCATGCCCGACATAATTATGTCAACCGTGCCATCCTTTATAATGTGTTTCCAGTAGTTATTCATCATCATAACTTCGTCCATTATTGAACAGGCAAAACCTTCGGTTTTCCCGAAGAGGATTAGACTTAAGCATTTTAATTTCTTTCTACACATTTTTTAAATAAAGATTGAAGTAAAACCGAAAAAACCGATTTAACCGGTTTTGTAAACATGAAAGCCAAAAAACAGGTTATTTAAAGCAACCCGGTTTTTGCATGCCCTACCGATCGAGTACTCTAGCCTCACCGATACGCCGCTCAATCCTGCACCGCCAAGCTGGAATGGCTAATTTTGTGTCGTGTAGCTCGGTCGTTATTAAGAAATTTGACGTGAGCAAAGCACTCCTCAATTGTGCGTTGCGCTGGGTACTCACGGTTATAACTTCGTCATTATCCTCTTCACCACCGTGATCCGATCGCGGCGAAGCACTGGATACATTTGACAGCTGCGCCGCGATCATTGGCGAAGCAGGCGTAACTGGGTTACTCCGCGAGTGGTGGCGTAGTCGATCATTGTCATCCAACATATGGTTACGCTGGATGTTCCGGACCTGATCCGATAGTCGCTGCGCCGACACGCTAATAGCTGGCTCAAGCACCAGAAACAGAGAGAACATCCGACCACGGTACGCAGTCAAGTTGCTTCCCCCCTTAGTAGCCCCATAATATGCGCGCCTGACGTTCTCATTAATGGATTCACTCCATTGCATGCGCGACACATATCCACCGGCAGCTGTTCGGGGCCTGTTGGCCTCGAGGTCCCAAGCCCGCTGGTGGCCGTCCTCTTCCTCGTCGTCGTGGTGGTGATGGCGTCGAGAAAAACTCTTCGCTAGAACTCGACGCAACTGCGGCGACCAGCGACGCAGCGCCCACGGATGTGTCGCGTCCTGGCGGCTGCGAGGCGGAGCTCAGCGACGAGCTCGGAGATGGTTGTTGTGCCGCTTGTGTTCTGGCTCGGCTTCGGGTCAGCATCGGTGACATATATGACATATCATTTTGCTTGTTTCGTATGTATATTACATTTTGTGGTATCAGACCGGTTGGGTGTATTAAGGAAATGTTTAACATATCATACGAATAAGAACAATAACTGTATGCAGATAAGGTTAATTTCCGGATGAAGCTCGAATAAGCTAAGCTCGAGCTATGTGCTAGGGCTCATTACGGAGACTTGCGCTGCCCGCAGCTGATTAAAACACATGTCCGTGTCGTGCAGGCGACGCCGACAAGCAGGTGCACCTGGAGGGCTACCAGGTGTCGGGGCAGTGCCAGGCGCTGGTGCGCGACGGCGTGCTGCTGCCCACGCGCGACGCGCCCGAGCTGGGCTACATCCGCGACTCGGGCGACGAGCAGTACGTGCCCGACGTCTACTACAAGGTCAGTGCCGCAGCCGCAGTACGTGACGTCGCCCTCGATGTTTCTACAGACCATCGGCGGCGCCCTCCCGTTATCTTCAATTATTTCTAAATTACCGAAATTTTTAGACTAAGATTTCTGTTGAAATCGGTAACTTATACTATATCACAGATAACTGGACAAAAAATGACCAAGAAAACTACATTCATGAGTGAAGTGACTAAAAATTCATTCGGTAATATCAAATCTATGTAAAAGTTTAAGAAGGCTATTTTTCACATTTTTTTTTGTGGCGTTCTACGTAAATGTTATACTGAAAATATCCTTATTATATCAGCTATCCACAAAGAATAAAAACTAAAATTTGGAGTTACAAGAAAGAAGAGTTGAAGGTATAAATATTGGTTATTTTATTGCTGACAAAGTTGGAACGGGGCCGCTGGTAAAGTCACAAAAAATATCCTAACCATTGTTCACAATTTTTATATAAGATTCGTTCCAAACTTAGGTCTGTGCGTCCCATTTAATATCGATACCGATACCGCTCCCAATTCTGAGCGATAGATCCCTTACAATCATCCTTAAATATTTTTCTAGTTGTTACGAGTATACCTCATTCGGGAGCTACTAAAATGAGGATTTCGATCGACTAACTTGCACATTAAGTTTTATAAGGACATTGCGAAAAAAATTGTTTTAGGAACCTCAATGTCATTTTTAAAGACCTACTAGCAGTACCCGTATGCGTTTCAATGCACTTTTTCCTACCTACCTACCCTATCTTACCTACATACCCTACCTACCCACTTACCCTATCCTACCCTACCTACCTACCTACCTACCTACCCTACCTACCCTACCCTACCTACCTACCTACCAACCCTACCCTACCCTACCCAACCCTACCTACCTATTCTACCCTACCTACTCTACCCTACCTACTTACCTACCTACCCTACCCTACCCTACGTCCTTCTCCTGGTTCTAAGCTACCTCCCCACCAATTAGAGCTATAGTTATAATATATTCAGTTCCATGTATGAGGAGCTCCTAAACCTTTTTAATTACAACTGTGTAGTCCTAATAGTTTCGGAATAAAGTGGCTGTGACATACGGATGGACAGACAGACATGACAAATTTGTCATTTATTGAGATTTGACACTCACCTCGTCATTGTGATAATGTTTTGGTTATAACAAGAAGGTTCCCAGGAATACCTGGGAACCTTCTTGTTACGGGTCGTTCTATTCAAGGGTCTGTTGACACTTTGTAAAATTTACCAAAATGTAAAGGAGCCTTCACTATGCCGTCAACCAAGCATTCTGTACATCAAACTAAGTAACTACCCAAAACTTATTGCCGGAAAATTACATAATTATATGCGACTCCAAACACACAGTATCGATTTGAAGAAATATCGTAAATTAAGCCTTAGATAACGCTTACCTGTTCTTTTCATGTTACCTCTCTGTCTTTCACCCATAACAAGAGTGCACCCTGGAACGTCCTGTCCAAAACTGACAGGTTCTTGACAGGACTTATCAATATGTCATAGCATCAAAATTTTGCCGCGAAACCGACGCAAACTTTTTTCTGTTCTTAATTTTCAGGTAATAGTAGTAGTAATATTTCAGGTAAACTTTACCGAAAGTGAATATTAGTGCTCGTGGTAGTGTTATAGTGTTCACGGTTCACCCGAAATGTGGGTCAGCGTATGAATGATCAGATTTCAGGAATCACGAGTCAATGTGAGAACGCTTAAAGCAAACTCAACGCTTAAAGACTGCTTTTCATCCTCGGAGGATATGTTTAAGGCTCTTTTCGAGTTGCTCTCCTCCACCGAACAAGAGCTTAGAGTATCGAAACGAAATCTTGTACTTAACTGGAACCACACACTATAATATTATAACCATGTGCGAGTCGCAAGTAAGTAAAGTAAGTTTCTAGCTCTTTTTACATGCACACTCGGAAACAATAACAACAAACTTCAAACCTAGCTTTTACTAACTAAGTATAGGTTAGTTAGGTGTAAGAAATTACCTCTTTCAGAAGCGCAATGCAATTTCCATAACAACCCGTTCGTGTCCCAAGAGACGGAAATACTACAACTATCATATTTCAGTGTAAAATATGATGTATTAAAGGAGTCATTCCTTTAGTTAAGCGAATGCATAATGTCGTGAGCTAAGACTACTTAGCACCATTCTAGCATGGAAAAGAATCCATTAGTACATGGAAACCTTACTGTCATCCTAGATATTACAGAACATTTATAGTTGGTTGAGTATGACACTACACTAAACTATGGACTATTAGACCCCCATGGAGGGAGTTATCTGTCTGGAACAGTAATATAAGTCTAAAGCAGAACGAGCTGACTGCTAAAGCAAGACCTACACTGACTTCTTAAGTGTGCAACAACACATCTATTTAGAATTTTATTTTTGAAAGGAGTTGATCATTCCTGTTCAAAAAGTACTTAGAATGGTTTGTACATACATGATCTCTGCATAACGTGAGAATGTTCACAGTCAGAGTCAAACCATATACAATATTTCAATAAGTCCATAGAATTGAATACATTATCCATTAAAATGACATGTGAATTAAAACATTAAGGTTATACCTAGAGCTAAGGCTAAGGTTATAAGTAATTGTAACAATATAATAATTACTTTGTTTAAATAAATAAAAAAGTGATGATTTGGTAGTTATCAGGATCGTGGCCATTGCTCTAACATAGCCAAGAAAGGAGAGAACAAATGCACAGATTGAGGATAGAATATGAAACAACAACTATGTTTAGTTGTTGTTTTATACTGAGTTTGATACTGAAAATACTTATCAAATCTAGTTATTGAAATAATTCACATACATAGATAACAATAACATCATCATCATATATTATTGTTCTAGGCCACACTACCATTTTTTCAAATGTATTAATGTAAGGGAAGAGAGAGATTAATTGACCTAGTATTTCAAAATCTGATGTCTTAGCGAACAAAGCATTTTTTTTTAAAATAGACTTAAGATAAATTATGTTGTTGAATTATATCACTCCTAATTTTCCTGAGCAGTCAGGCAGCGGTGTCCATAAAGTGCATAAACAAATCATTCATGGAAATAATTTATTTTGTATAAAAACACCAGTTTCATTTCTGATTGAGAGTCAGAGATAAAATAATGTTGCCAAGCTTCAGATTTTTTTATTAGGACTGTCTAAATAATCAAGAAAGCTACAGAATTAATTAATGCAAACCGGATTTTGTTCTCACTGAAAATTATGACAGAAAGTGTAACCTCCTTCATAATAGTTTTACTCT
Source organism: Cerastis leucographa (assembly GCA_963082945.1). NCBI lineage: Eukaryota > Metazoa > Arthropoda > Insecta > Lepidoptera > Noctuidae > Cerastis > Cerastis leucographa. The sequence continues at coordinate 21,853,151 of OY720354.1, forward strand.
TTAAATTATAACATTAGCCAAATAACTTATTGTTTACACTCTGTGATTACTAAGAAGTAAGACAGAACCAATTTTATATTCATTTATGATAACTGTTCATGAAAAAGGGTCACACCAAACAACAACTGCTGAGAAACTTTAAGAACTTAAAGTGTGAAAATTGACAGCTCTTTGAATAATTGCAGCGGTAAACAATTGGCAAAGAATTTGGGAGCCGGTAGTATCTGCATGCTTGTTTATCATGTACTTTTGGAACGAAGTTCCTGATCGCGCGTTGCGAAAGGGGGCTAGACGGAAAAAATTAAGACTAAAAGTTGTAACGATACTTTTTGCTATAGTTGTAAGCCGTGCGGCGTGCGAGTGTTTCTCTGTCTGTGTGTCTCTCTCTCTCTCTCTCTCTCATAGAAAGTAAGCCAGTTATTTTCGTTTCGTCTTTCTATTTCGCATATTATAATTTAATTAATCTATTTATTTAATTAAATTAAATAACTTCGTTCCATCCGGGTGTCCCTTGACACCTCTAATTTTTTTTTTTTTGCTGTTTTACAAGAGAACTCACTAGTAAATACCAGAATCCTATGTCTTGAACACTGTGGATGTTCTAACAAAACAAACTTGTGACAACAGACGTGTCACGAGTTCAGAAGTTCCTTTTATAAGGGTATGCCTATGTTTTGTCATCAGACAAACAGGTTTCTGAAATAATTTAAGCAAAGCAGACAAAACGAATGAAAGAGGTTGCTCCACTGGATTTTCCAGGAGTTATTGTGGTGCCAATCAGTTTCCTCTACACATGGTTGAGGTTAGATCCACTTCATACATACTACATATGCTATAAAGGAAAGGTAAGATCCCAAATTAACCTAAACAGAAAAAAACTAGTACGCAAATTTAAGATATTTTTGTTTGTTTTTGCCATAGATAAAGTAATTAGCAGCCAATAAGCTAGCCTCTACAGAATATGTGGATATTGTAGTTCATTATCAGCTATAGCAGTCCACTGCTGGACATATGCTCTTCAATTGCCTCAGTCAATGGCTTGGCAAGCTTCTGCAAATTTTTTCATTCGAAATAACAATGTAGACTAGCATGTTTTTTCCTTGCCCTACTCAATGAGTGCTCAGTCATCAGTACTTGGAAATGAGTACATATCTTTGAGACAAGAGCTTTCGGAGAGCTAGTCTGGACCTCTGGTATCGGTTGATATCTTCGCTTTTAAGGGTGCGATTTTGATGCTGTTTTCAGCAAATTCAGACTAAAGTAGGCATGCGCTTAAACCGCCCTTAACGCACGTTGAAAAAGTTTCCCTACCAACAGGTTAGAATTTCTTAAAATAATCAGATAAAATCAACAAAATTTAGTGTTCTTTCATCAAATATTACATTAGATTAAGGGAAAAATCGCAATACTTTTTAAACCAAGTTTAACTGACTGTGTGTGATAATAATTAATAGGTCTACTTAATTTTATCGTTCGTATTAATTGTTAATTTACATACTTTCTGTGTTCCCCCTTTTACAGAGTCACAGAAAATCCAGTGTCCAAAGAACCTCTTCTCTCGAGTTGAACGGTTGTACTAACCTCTTTACAGGGGTAAAGCCCGATCGTTCACTCAGAACTAGAAATGTTTCGCACCCCATCCGGCACAGTAATGACTTAACGATCTAGCTGCTCGCCGCGATCGGCGTAGAACGCCGGGCTGTCGTCTGCTAATGCGAGGAGGAGAATCTCTTTCGGAGACAATATTCCGTCCGCTTCACAGGCGGGCCCTGCCACTGCGAGACCGCGCCGAGCTGCTGTTGACACCTCAGCACCGCTCAAGAACCCTGGGGCTGGGTACCCCAGTCGCGCTGCGGAAGCGAGAGTTTGCCTAAATAAGGCAAAACTTAATTTAGGCAACTCTCGCAACCTTAAGACCGATATTAAGATTGCGGAACTCGGGGCCATAAACAGGCTTTTTGACCTGGTGAAGGAAACGAGGTGGGAACGAGACAGGGCTCCTTTCGCACCTGCAGCCGTGCCAGCACCCGCGCCCACTGATGACTGTAATGTTGTCCCCGGTCCCTTTATGCGAGTCTCGCTAGCCAGACTGAGCTCATTACCACCTTAAAGGAGCACATCTCGATTGTTGAGGAAAATTCAAAGTATCAATTTAAGAGTATGTGGAAAAGCTCCGAGACAGCCTAGCTGACTGGGAAAAGGTTGGGGAGAAGACCTATGCCAGTGCAGCGGATGCGAGTAAGCGACAAACTGGGGGTCTGGCCCTGGAGCGAGCAACGCTGCACTCGGTGGTAGTCTCTCAACGCAGGAAATGGATACGGGGGGCGATGTCCTGGAAATAATCTGGAAAGCGGTGGATGCGAAAGAGGGCTGGGTGCGAGTCGAAAAGGTTCGTAAGGCCAAGGACCAAAAGGTTATCATGAGATGCGAGACAACAGAGGAGAGGGAGAAGCTTAAGAAACGTTTGGAATCGGTCGGAAAAAACCTCGTCATCGAGGCAGTGAAAAATCGGGACCCGCTTCTGGTTCTAAGGGACATGCTGCTCGTACACACTGACGAGGAAGTGTTGAGACGCCTCAAGAACCAGAACCGGGAGATATTTCATGGCCTCGGCGACGAGAAATAAAGTGACCATCAAGTTCTGGAAAAAGTCCCGAAACCCACACATAAACAGTATTGTGCTGAGTGTTTCCCCAGCAATCTGGAGACGTGCACTCGAAGCAGGCAAGTTCCGTATTGACCTGCAGAGAGTGCACGACCAGACGCCTCTGGTGCAGTGCACCCTCTGCTTAGCAAACGGCCACGGCAAGCGTCTCTGCACGGAGCCGGTGGACCTGTGCAGCCACTGTGGCGGTCCACACGTTAGGGTGGACTGCCCAGTCAAACATCTTGGCGAAGCAGCGGTCTGTGTGAACTGCACCAGAGCCAAGCTGGGAGAGCACCAGCACAGTGCTTTCAGCAACGATTGCCCGGTGCGCAGGAAGTGGGACGCATTCGCACGAGAACCATAGCTTATTGCTTAAGTTGTCGGTGCGCTTCCGCATACACCGAAACGACCAGATCAGCTCTAACAGGGAGCAGACGCCTTGTGCGAACCGCTGGGGCTGACTCTATGAAGAATGGTAACTTGAGTCACTTTCTTGAGAAAGTGGCTTCTTAATCTTGTATGTTATTTATTTAGTTTTGGACAGGACGTTCCAGGATGCACTCTGGTTATGGGTTATAGACAGAGAGGTAACATGAAAAAAGAACGGGTAAGCGTTATGTTTAAGGGCTTAAGAGTTGTCAAATCAGGTTTTTCAACTCGATATCCTGAAAAAGTTACTAGGTCTATCAAAATGAAAAAATTATCACTCATAAAGGGATTCATGTTTATTATTTTGGCTTGTCAGAATTTTATTTTATTAGCTACATCCATACTTCCATACTAATATTATAAATGCGAAAGTCACTCTGTTTGTTTGTTTCTATGTTTGTTTGTTTGTTACCTTCTCACCACTAAACGGCTGATCGGATCTTAATGAAATTTGGCTATAAGATAGATTTTAACCTGGGGAAGGACATAGGCTACATATCATCACGCTACGACCAATAGGAGCGGAGCAGCAATGGAAAATGTTGTGAAAACGGGGAAAATGTGACGCAGACGAAGTTGCGCGGGACAGCTAGTTTTGAATAAAAAAATGTCTTTCAAACGTCTATTAGCCCGCAAATTTTCTATAGCAAGAAATGCGTTTTAATCGATTCTTACACTCAAAGATAGGAAATTTAAAAAGATGAAAATTCCCTTGGTAACTTTTTTTAGTTCGTCATTTTATTAATAACTTGTATTATGTTAAATACATACGCAAGCAAAAGCTCGCGCCGAGTACGTCTCAGTGTCATTTTAGTCTGCTGCGGCACCTCGTGACGGGCAGACCACGCGCGCGTTGACAAATAAAATACATTTTTTACTGAGTTTTTAGTTTTTTTTAATTAAAAGCTGTGTAATAATGGATCGTTGTAGATTACATATTTTGAGCCTTGGCTCAAATTTTATCGTGACTTTTGTGTTTATCATGATTGTCTCGTTGTCATAGACTAAGCAGTTTATCTGTGCAGAAGAGACCGAGCACCCGATTCAAGTAGGTTACGTTAAGGAACATACTATTTTGTTGTATTATTATCGTTTGCAATTTAAACTTTGTAGGAGGGGTTGTTGCAGGGGTTCCACTCTCGAAGGAAACACGGGTGATAGTTTCAGGTGATGTATTTTCACAGCAGTTACAGGTGACACAGAATTTACATACTTTTGAGATACAGCAGATGGTGGTGGTATTTTGGATTTTCAATAGGAACAGTTCCCGCGACCAAGACCTTGGGACGAAGGTCGGGGAATGAGGTCCCTCTAACCAAAAACTATTCCTGATGGAATGAGCAACAACTAGCAGGGGTGACTCCAGTAGCCTTTCCAAGTAGGACGAGACTCCAGAATGCACCGACTGGTTAGCTGAATGTTATCGAAATTCACTGATCCGACGAGGGTCATTAAGTCACGGAGAATCTTAACACCGACTTTCAGAAATGCGCGTCATAGGCACAGCGCCATCTATTAGTAAGCCGTTGAACTCTTAAGGCACGACCTAACCAGTGAACTTCGGTTACATATGAATCTAATAGATGGTAGGAGGTGTACATAATCAATACAACCTAACGTGTGTTACAACTTTATGATTTCAAATTAAAAAAATACAAGAAGTTATTAGAAAAGTAGTTATAAAATAATGTTTTACTGTGTTTTATTTTCTAAACTAATAATTTACAACAATAATTAGAATCAGAATCAGAAATAATTTATTTGTAAAGAATGTAGGTAACAAATAATGGTGTTGTTGGCATAAAACAATTAGATCCAGTACATTCTACCGTGTGGCATGCAACATATGTGTTATAACAATCATGAGTAATTCAAATCTATATAAATTAATAATTATTAGGTAGTCGGGTTCTAATATCAAATACTTAAAAAAATAAAAAAAAAAGTCATCGTAACAAGAATAGTCATGTATGTACTTACATATAATAAGATTAACAAAATTAATACATTGAAATAATATTGGTTAGTACATGAAATAAATTAAACAAAATTGATAAATTAAAATAATACTTTGCAATGTCATATAATAAGATTATATGACATTGCAAAGTATTATATACAAAATAAATAAATTGAAATATAATGGTAAGTACATGAAATAGATTAAACAAAATTGATAAATTAAAATAATACTTTGCAATGTCATATAATAAGATTAACAAAATTAATAAATTGAAATATAATGGTAAGTACATAAAATAGATTAAACAAAATTGATATATCAAAATAATACTTTGCAATGTCATATAATAAGATTAACAAAATTAATAAATTGAAATATAATGGTAAGTACTTGAAATAGATTAAACAAAATTGATAAATTAAAATAATACTTTGCAATGTCATATAATGCGATTAACAAAATTAATAAATTGAAATATGATGGTAAGTACATGAAATAGATTAAACAAAATTGATAAATTAAAATAATACTTTGCAATGTCATATAATAAGATTAACAAAATTAATAAATTGAAATAATATTGGTAAGTACATGAAATAGATTAAACAAAATTGATAAATTAAAATAATACTTTGCAATGTCATATAATAAGATTAACAAAATAAATAAATTGAAATATAATGGTAAGTACATGAAATAGATTAAACAAAATTGATAAATTAAAATAATACTTTGCAATGTCATATAATAAGATTAACAAAATAAATAAATTGAAATATAATGGTAAGTACATGAAATAGATTAAACAAAATTGATAAATTAAAATAATACTTTGCAATGTCATATAATAAGATTAACAAAATTAATAAATTGAAATAATATTGGTAAGTACATGAAATAGATTAAACAAAATTGATAAATTAAAATAGTTTTGTGCAATGTCATAGGGTAATATCATTTAAGAATTCACTGACGGCGTAATAGCATTTTTCGATTAATAGTGTAGTTAATTTCTTCTTGAAAAAATGCTGGGCTTCATTTTTAATATCGTTAGGTATTTTATTATAAATAACTGGTCCCATATGCATAATATTCTTTCTTAATAATGCAGTTTTAAAACTGCCTGTATATAATAGACCTTTGTATTGGGATCTCAGTAGTGCCGGTCTTGATGTCATATTTAACCTTGTTTCAAAAAGATTTAGGTTCGTTTTAACAAATAATTTATTAGCTAGTAGGTATTCGTATTCGTCGAATGGTAAAATAATTATTCTGATTCGTATTCATATTCGCAAAAGTAGTATTCATTGCAGCATTAACCAACATCTAACAATTATTATGGGTATATTCTAAGTACCACTGTTGTCCTTATAATAATAATATTCTGGTAACTGCTTGTTTTGTTTTAGTAATAAGATATGTGTTTTAAAAACGATACTTACCTACTTACATGAAATTATTTGAACATCAAAATTAAATTATATTTTCGTATCCGTTTCATTCTTTGTTTTTGGATAGAAAATCTACGTTCATGAAAATCGAATCAGCTGCCACGGAGTCGAGCGGCCAAAAACTAAATTGTGTGTCTGTTCTGCTCATGTTTTACTTTCCTTCGGAAACGTCATTTGACGCACGAACCTTGTCCGGTAGACGGCGCTAATGTTGAATATGTCTCGTATGCTCAAGGTCATTGGCGTATGGTAGGGCCTTAAGGCTTTATTTACGATGTTTCTTCAAATCGATGCTGTGTATTTTCCACACACATATAATAACCGTTTTGTTTTAATGCAAAACAGTTCTATTATGAGTTTACGCTAGCACAGTACTTTTTATTTGAGATGTGTTTGCTCTTGACTCTAGTCTAGGTCAGACATGACTGACACAAAGTATTTATTTTACCCCCGTAAAAACAAGTTTAAATTATTTGAAAAAAAAAAAAAAAAAACTAAGTTATTTCTGCAGTTGTAACCGAAAACATCCCATACCTCAAATTTTGAGGCTCAAAATGGTTTATAAATACCCCGAAGCAGAGAAAACTCTTTCTGCTTCAACGCTGGTCGGTGGTATATGGTATTGATAAAAGTAGATTGTAAAGCCTTTCTAAATTCCTGCTTCTCTGACCAATCTCATCAAATAGCGCCATCGCTTCTCGAATTGTGGTGTATAAATCATTTGTTGAAGAAGTACGTCTCTGTCGCTGCGCAAAATATGGCTAACTCATAAACCGGCTGATTTCTTCTCGTATTTGTGTTTTAATTGAAACAATTACTGTTGAAGAACAGCAACCTTCCTTAATCAATCTAGATTTGATTTTCAGTATGACCAAAAATAGATACCAATTATTTGTACAATTGTTGGTGTCGGTATAACCGCGGACAGACAGACATGGCGAAACTATAAGGGTTCCTTGTTGACTACGAAACCATAAAAATCGGCAGATATCTGTGTTAGATACGCAGGATATGGAAATGAGACTCGTGGTAAGGTTGAGTATGGAATGCTTTATTTCGAAAAGACTGTCCCTTTTATACAAATTCAATAACCAAAAATCAATGCATAGTGGGTACATATAAAAAGTTAGTTTGAACACAATATTGTCGATATACCCTACGTGCTGTATTATTTCTGTGACGATGATATTCCGTTACAGTACACCCCCTCAAGCGAAGCGTACAACTGGTTTCACTATTCTTCCTGATCGCGTTGTTCTCTGTGTGTCAAATTGTCCTTGTTCGTTCAGAGTGTAGGCAGGCTTCAGTCGGTCGATTGAGACGTTGGTTACTCTTCCTGGTAGTTGTAGCTTGTAATATTTTTCACATCTTTCCAATACAGGAAACGGGCCTTCATATGTCGGCTGTAGTGGTTTTTTCGTGCAATCCTTACGCAGGTAAACATTTTCGCAGGTACGTAGGTCGGAGTGTACAAACATGTTCTTGTTGCTATGCGTTGTCTCGGCTGGTCGGTATGCGTTGATAGTGTGTCGCAGCTGTTCGACGAAATCATGACTCATCGTGCTTCCTTTAGTTTCAACAAAAAAATCTCCAGGTAATCGCAGCGATGTTCCGTAGGTGTATTGAGCAGGACTAATCCCTGTGTCGCAGCGAGTTGCCGCGCGTAGTCCAAGTAGTACGGTCGGTAACTCGTCAAACCACTTCCCGTTCGTACTAGTAGTGCAGCGTGCGGTTAGTGCGGCTTTGAGTGAGCGGTGCCAGCGTTCGATGATTCCATTTGATTGTGGGTGATATGCGGTTGTTCTTGTTCTGTTTATACCCATTAGCTTCATTAATTCTGAGAAAAGTTGGCTTTCAAACTGACGACCTTGATCGCTTGTGATCGTGATAGGACAACCAAATCTTGTTATCCAGCCTTCATATATCGTTTTGACTATTGTTTCTGCAGTTATGTTGTGGAGAGGTAATGCTTCGGGCCATCGCGTGTACCGGTCGATAATAGTGAGCAGGTACTTATGTCCATATTGTGATGGTGGTAGGGGCCCAACAATGTCAACATGGATATGTTGGAATCGTTCTGATGGCGGGAATGTTGCAATTTGACTCGTTGTATGACGACTAACTTTTGACTTTTGACAGGCTTCACAGGCTTTCGACCATCGTCCCGCGTCAGCGTTCATGGATGGCCAGAAGTATTTTTCACTCAGTATTTTTCTTGTTGTGCGCGTGCCGGGGTGACTGAGGTTATGTACACTTTCGTACGCTGCTCGGCGAAATGATTCGGGTAGGTACGGGCGAATATGTTGTGTTGATGTTTCGCATAGTATTTTGCACGTTGTGTTTGGTAGGACTATGCGCTTCAATTGTAAGTTGCTTTGCTTCATTAGATTATGGATAGTGCTATCTCTTTCTTGCGCTGTAGCTAGTTGCTTGTAGTCGATCGTTGTAGGACACGTGATGGTTTCTGTGTTGATCCGTGATAATGAATCTGCGACTATGTTTTCTTTCCCGCTGATATGACGAATGTCGTTTGTGAATTCGCTGATGTACATGAGTTGTCTGGCTCGGTGTGGTGTCTCGCTGTCTGTCGATGTTTTATTTATCGCATAGGTTAGCGGCTTGTGGTCGGTGAATATTATAAGATGTCTTCCTTCAAACATTTTTCTAAAATGCTTGACGGCCATGTATATAGCTAAAAGTTCTCTGTCGAATGTGCTATATTTGACTTGCGCGCTTGACAATGATTTTGAGAAATATCCCAATGGCTGCCATTTGTTGTGTACATATTGTTGTAGTACAGCACCGGCGCACTTATCAGAGGCGTCAGTCATCAATGCGATCGGTGCGTTATGTGAGGGGTGAGCTAGTAATGCTGCGTTTTGTAAGCCAGCTTTACATAGCTCAAATGCCTTCTTGGCTTCGTCGTTCCATACAATCTTTGTTTTGTCTCGTTTCTTGCTGTTGTGCAAATATGCATTTAGAGGTGCTTGTATTTCGGCTGCCTTTGAAATGCAGTCTCTGTAGAAGTTGACGGTGCCAAGGAATCTTCTTAATTGTTCAATGGTTGTGGGTAGTGGAAAATTGGTGATTGCTTCTACTTTTTCTTCTGGAGGTTTGATGCCATCTTGTGAGACAGTATGTCCAAGGAACTTTATCACTTTCTTGCCTAGTACACATTTCGATGGATTTATAGTGATGCCGTATTTGTTCAGTCGTTGTAGGACGGTTCGTAAATGTTGTCTGTGTTCTTCTTCTGTACTGGAACTTATTATGATGTCATCCACAAAAGGGTAGGCAAAATCGAGTCCGTGGAGTACCTCGTGAATAAAACGCTGGAAAGTCTGTCCAGCATTTTTCAGTCCTGGGCACATGCGGGGAAATTCAAATAGCCCGAAAGGTGTGATGATGGCTGTTTTTTCTATGTGTTCTTCCAGAACAGGCAATTGTTGGTATGCCCTATTTAGGTCAAGCGTTGAGAATACCTCTTTCCCGTGCAACTGGTAAGTGAAATCCTTCAAACGTGGTACCGGATATCGGTCTGGCTTGGTTATGGCATTTAGTCTTCTGTAGTCTCCACATACTCGTAAGTCTCCGTTTGGTTTGGGTACTACGTGAAGTGGACTAGCCCAGGGGCTCTTGCTTGGTCGGCATAATCCCTGATCCATCATGGTTTGAAATTCTTTCTTCGCAGCTTCGTAACGGTGCGGTGGCAGTGGACGAGCTTTGCAGTATAATGGCGGCCCAGTTGTTTCGATATGGTGCTCGACGTTGTGCTTCGGAGTATTTTTCATAGTGGAAAGTCTTGTTATATCGGGGAATTCCGCCAATATGTCATGATATTTTTGTTCCAGGTCTATAGTTCTGATGGTTGGTGCTGTGGACTTGCAAATGGACGTCTTCACTGACAAGTTAGTTATCTTGTCGATTAAACATTTTCCAGCGAGGTCGACTAGTAGAGAATGGTGCTTCAAAAAATCAGCGCCGATGATAGGCTTACTGACTGCTGCTACGACGAACTTCCATCTGAATGGTCGTCTCAGGTTGAAATCTAGGTCTAATGTTTTTTCACCGAAGGTAGCTATTTCTGTGTTGTTTGCTGCATATAGTTTGAATGCGGTTGGCTTCAGGATTTCGCAGCGTTTTCCAGGAATGACGGATATGTTTGCACCAGTGTCGATGAGAAAGCTTAGATTTGTCTTCTTGTCTTTCAGGAATAGACGGTGTGATTTTTCCCAGGCGCCAGCTTCCGTCTCTGCTAACACCTGCTTTAGTTTCCCGAGCTTGAAGAGTGCTTATCTTCAAAAGTACATGGTCTAGTACATTTTCGCGCCTGTCCGCCGAACTTTCGATGAAAATAACAAACGGAATTGTCGTTATACTCGGCCCTGTGTTGTTGGTTCGAGTCCGACCGGCGGTTATCATGCGGCGATCTGTATGAACTGCGTGATCGATGACGCGCGCCTCGCCAGTTGCGCCCGCGCTGCCTTCCGTAGCGGCCGTGGTGTGTTTTTAATTCCGATATTTCTTTCGCCAACATGTCGATCTTCGCGTGAAGTAATGCGTTTTCATGATTTTTAGCTACAGGTGGAGTGGATGGTGTTGCCGTCGTGTTGTGTACTGCTGATATTTGGTGGTGAAGTTGTTCCAGCATTTTGTCGGCCATTATTGCTAACTCATTTAGCTCGGTTTTCTTGGCTATAGTTTCGCTCACAGCTAGAATGGCGCGTACAGATGGAGGTAGGTGCTTCGTCCATATAACACGAAGCGTGTTGTCAGCGATGTTGTTACCGGCTAAATTTTGCATGCGGCGTAATAATTGCGAAGGCTTCAAATCTCCTAGTTCCACGTTTGACAGTAGCCGCTCGAGTTTAGTGTGGTCGCTCTCGTCGTAGGTTTGGATGAGCCTCATCTTCATGGTAGCGTATCTGTTGTTTTCTGCTGCATGTCGGGTATCGAACATGATGTCTTGAATTTCGTCTAGATCTTGTAGGTCGAGTTGGCGGATGAGCAGCTCCGATAATTCCTTGTCGCTTAGTTTTCCAGCAGACACGATCGCTTCAAATTGCAGGAACCAAAGCTTGATTCTGTTTCTCCATAGAGGCGGTATCCGTTGGTTGTACGAGACGGCTGACAGCTCGTGCGAGTCTTTAAGCGACGATGATTCACTTCCATCGTTAGTTTTTGAATTAATCGGGTTCATCTTAGGTTCTTGGAGTTTCTTCAGTCGGGGTCACCACTGTTAGATACGCAGGATATGGAAATGAGACTCGTGGTAAGGTTGAGTATGGAATGCTTTATTTCGAAAAGACTGTCCCTTTTATACAAATTCAATAACCAAAAATCAATGCATAGTGGGTACATATAAAAAGTTAGTTTGAACACAATATTGTCGATATACCCTACGTGCTGTATTATTTCTGTGACGATGATATTCCGTTACATCTGGATTGCAAGCCCTATGTTTAATACCCAATAAGAGTCGGGTCCGTTCTGTCCAGGAGCGCGACGCGTACGGTAACGAGGTGGGCGTGTCCGCCAAACGCGTACCCGTGGCCTACCTGCTGGTGGACGTGCCGGTGGGCGTGGCCGGCGACGTCGCCGCGCCCACCTTCTCGCCGCGCGCCGCTTTCCCGCCCGCGAACCGCCCGCTGCAGCACCAGCTGCAGAGCCTGCGCGCGCTGCACGCGCACCTGCAGGCCGCCGACAGCTTCCTGCAGGCCGCGTCCGACCTGCACGTGCTGCTGTTCCTGGCCAGCAACGAGGCGCTGCCGCTGAGCCCGAGCGCGCTGGAGCCGCTGCTGCTCGCCGTGCGCACGCGTGACGCCGCTGCCGCCGCCGCCTGGCGAGCCACGCCGCCCGCCGCCACGCTGGACCAGCTGGCCCGCGCCGCCGCCGACCAGGACCCCGACAGGTACACTACTACACAGACAGCTCCCCGTCTGTACACGCGGCCGCCGCCCGCCGCCACGCTGGACCAGCTGGCCCGCGCCGCCGCCGACCAGGACCCCGACAGGTACACTACTACACAGACAGCTCCCGTCTGTACACGCGGCCGCCGCCCGCCGCCACGCTGGACCAGCTGGCCCGCGCCGCCGCCGACCAGGACCCCGACAGGTACACTACTACACAGACAGCTCCCCGTCTGTACACGCGGCCGCCGCCCGCCGCCACGCTGGACCAGCTGGCCCGCGCCGCCGCCGACCAGGACCTCGACAGGTACACTACTACACAGACAGCTCCCCGTCTGTAGGACCCCGACAGGTTTGCGAAACGTTGCGAGCCCGCGCCGCACTTCATCAAGTGATTGACTGCTGTTTTTTTTTAATGGTATCTCGCAGTTCAGCCTCTGAAACTCAAACTCAAAGTATTTATTTCAATTAGACCATTACAGGCACTTTTGAAAGTCAAACACAAAAGAAAAAACGCAAAGCTACAGTCCTAGTCACAAGGCGTAACAACTTGTGAAAGTACTGTAGTTGCCCATTCCAAAGTGTAGATCTCTGGGGAGAAGAACGGGCAAGAAACTCCACGGACACTCTTTTAAATCAAAATATGTTACAAAATCTTGGTTACGTCATTCATGTCGAGAATTACAAATATTTAAGAACGATGTAGAAAAACGGGCAAGATAAGAGCGTCCAGAGTAAAAGATTAAATCAGTAATTAAAAACAAAGTTATTAAAATAAACCGTGGCAGCTAAGAGATGACCAGTCACAACTGACAGCGCCCGTTCACGAACATGACGCATGTATCAGACATCATTCAACTCAAACATATTGAAGGGAACTAAATGACGCGACATACCCGCCACCATCAGCGTGTCATTTAAGTGAGCATGACATTCACTCAACCACCAGGGTAAATTCGCGTCTATGAAAGATTTAGGTACTCAGTAATGGTGACTTTAGTACATAGTACTATACTAAGAGATTGAATCTATACAATGCAAAGATATTTTTACAATCTTGTGGAGCAGGACTAGCATTGAGCCAAGCATTTATATCATCAATGTAATCCCCCAACTTATAATATGCCTACAATACATAGTGTGCGCTTAATGCAAGATATAAATTTCGTTTCATTCAGTTGTAGAATGGGGGAATTTTATTGTAACATTTTAAACAGTACCCCATGAAAGATGAGTCTACTTTAGCTAACCTGAATCCGGGCTGAACTAGTTGGTACCTGTTTCTAGTATTATAGTGGTGCCCGTCACTTCTTTTACTAAATAAATGCAGATTTTTCCTAACGTATTTGTTATTTTTATAGATGTATTGACAAGGTACCGTCATGATGTTAATTTCCTTAAACAGTTCTCTTAGAGAATCGCGCCTACGTAGATTATACATGGCTCTGATGGCTCTTATCTGCAGAATAAATATAGACTCGATGTCTGCAGCCCATCCCCATTGTATAATACCGTATGACATGATACTATGAAAATAACTAAAATACACTAGCCTTGCGGTATCTACATCAGTAAATTGACGGATTTACCTGACAGCATATGCTGTTGAACTCAGCCGTCCTGCAAGAGATGTTAAATGAGGACCCCATTGTAGCCTTGAGTCGAGCGTGATCCCCAAGACAACAGTTAAATCGACAAATTCAAGTTTCTCTTGATTCAAAACTATGTCACAATCACTACATATGACATTTGGTAGAGAAAATCTTATTCACTTAGTTTTTTTTTTCCCATTCAATCCCAGTTATGGACCTGCATTAGTGCGTTATTTATGTCGTTGAAGTTTGTGACACGTCTGAGGCTGGCTTCTCCTTAACCGGACTATCCTGTGGATGCCTTGAATTTAAGGCCTCCAGCCAGGGCATAAAACTTATAAACCAAGTAACAACACGCTAAGGGCCTCGGCTTAGGGCGTCGCTGGGGGAGGGCAGCAAAGGGACAGGCTGGATCTGAGTGATTCCATTATTTAGGGGGTGATTTGTAACTACATGCTCAGCTTCGCGGGCTGGCTCGAGCAAGGGTCTGGGGGCTGACTGCTGCTGCAAACCCGACGGCTGTTTATATGCCGAGCGATCTTCGAGAAAGTTCCAAAATATTCAGGGACGTTCTCGAAAGCTTCATAGTGGCACATTTTAGGATTATTCTCGAAACTTCTAGATACTATACACGAGAATATTCTAGGATCGCGTTTCGTGTCTTGAAAGTTCCGCTATAGTTCTTCTTAGTGGAACATTCTAGACTCGGACGTAATTCTAAAATGTTCTCGTAAAGCAGACGACGTAACAATGTTAAAGAGCGTGACCGAGTGGCATTCGGAGATATTGAGATTATGCCGCAGTCGATCAGATACGTATCGTGCACTAAGCTTCGGAATATAAGTCCCGGTGTTGTGTGTTGCAGCGCGGCCGGCGTGTGGACGTGTCCGCTCTGCACCTTCCACAACGCGCCGCACGCCGACGCCTGCGAGATGTGCGCCATGCCCAGGTACGTCTCCGTCCGCTGTGAGCCGGCTGCAGCCCAGCGCGCCCACTATACTGTTCCCTGTTTGTTTCAGAAGCAACGCGATGTAGAGATGGTGATGTGCGTGGAAGTGTACCAACGTTTTATATAAAGATAATATTGGCGACACCTTGCACCGTGGCTACTATGTTTAATTTATTTTTGTACCGATGTCGTGAACGCCCGCCGCGCCGCGTCAGACGCGGCCGCAGCCCGCGTGTCGCCGCACCTACGTCTTGGTGATTCTCGTATAAGTGGATGAGTCGGTCTGAACTAGCTGTAATTACAATAATAAATTCCAGCAATCCATAATGCGCTGTTTGTATCAATTCAAAATGTTAATCAAAATTTAGTCCAGAGCGCATGGACAAGTTTTCTAACTCATTAATACTGAATGGAGTTTTTGGTTGAGCCACGAATCAAACCCGTTTTTGAATCAAAACCGCACACTGGTTCGAAAAAAAGAGGTAGGTAACCTGGGAAGTATTCTGGGAGTTTTGCAAATTGGTATTTTTATAGATTTTGATATGCTCATTCCGAATTGATTGATGTTGAAGTACACTTTGCGGCGCTCGTACGCCAAAACTATTGATTTTACATAAAAAAAAGGGTAAGTAATATATGATATAATTACAAAATCTCTAATATTTACAAGATATAACAACTGAATCTATAATTTTATTCGACATAACGATCAGTAAATATAATAAACGATTGATATAATTTTAAAATAACTAATTTTTATAAGCATAACATACATTTAATATAAAATCGTTTGAAATACCACTCAAAAGACATAAGACCTATTTAGTCTAATATGATAAAACGCCTATAGGAGGTATTATAGGTATATGCAAGCTTGCAGCATGCAAGCAAGCATGCAGCTAGCATGCAACATGCAGCAGGCATGGTTTCTGTCACGGCTCCGGCGCTGCCAGACTACGGCGGTCCCATGCGAGCTTATCGTCGCAGATGTGTTTCACGCTCACCACCGCGGCTTCGAGTGTTAAAACCACCTGCTCCTTAGCTCGCGGGCCGCCTCGCCCCTCTGCGCCTACGCGATTTTAAATTACACTCTAGGGGTAGGGCAGACAAGACTACGTGAAGTCGGTTTTGGAGCGATTCGTTTCTGTCACTCCGCTCTGCTCCCGCCTGAACCTTCTATTATAACCCATCCGAGTCAGATTGCTTTGAATTGGGGTATTAATCATAAAGATGGTATCAATATTAAGTATATATTTTAAACGATAAGCCAAATGATTTTCGATTAAATAAACGTTATATCCAATAACGTTATACGTAATAAGTTTTAGAGTTTATAAATGTTATGTCTAAAGAAATTATATCAACTGTTGGTATAACTCACGTTTATTATATCTTTTGAACGTTATTAAAATGAAATTATACCAAATAACTTTATATGATATGATACGCACCCAAAAAAAAAAAGTTTAAATTTGTATTTAACCGTTTTTTGAATCTGGAACATCTTAGTGTTCAGCGCCAAAGAAACCGAACGCAAATATTGTTTGAATGAAGACTGGCTGGTGCGACGGCCCATAGTCGCGTCGCCAGCTGAATAATAAATTTTCAAAATTGCGAAAATGTCTCAAATGTAGGGGAAAGGTGTACGAGATGATTCACTTAAGGGAGAATGCTTGTAGTTTGAAAGACCATCAACTTAATGCAGATGTGAAAGCGTTTATTCATAGTAAATTTACCTGTCTACCTGTTGTCATACTCAAAATGTTAATTTTTTAGATCTCATAATATTATAATTCACATTTTTTAAAACGCTACCATAGAATCATCTTGTACACCCCGGTGTCCAAGGTGATCCATATGGTAGGGGCAAGATGATCCTGGGGATCATGTTGCCCCTATTTTGGGAATGCCCTAGGTTTTGGTAGGTTTAAATAAACAATAACTTATCAAAAGTTTACTATATCTTTAATTACAAAATTTATGGACCCCAGCGGTGCACCATGCATTAGTTATATCTTCATTCGAATCCTTCGAAAGATAAACATGGTTGGAACAAAAGTTCCAGAAGCAGACATACAAATTACAGCACTGCTATGATGTAACTCGTGTTACCTGTTTGCGTCCAGTTCTTGCAAACCAAAAAAAAAAACTTTGAGCTTTTGGTGGGTACCGTAGAAACGAAAGTCTCGTCAACAATATAGATTCGATGGCATGGATGGTTTCTCGTCTCTATAATGGATTTTAACACGGAATAAAACCTGCCCACCACAAGTTTGTTAAACGCCCGTGCTCGAGCAGTTGAAGTGGATTCAGGAGCACGAAGGGCTACATCTGGATGCCGCTGACGGAAACCTCTCAGCCAATCATATCCAGCTTTTTCTCTGTGGAAAGGGGTGTTATTTTTTTTAACTGCAAGTTGATATCAACTTGCAGTTGCTTGTAGCAAAGCAATAACACCCCTTTCAACAGAGAAAAAGCCAACGTAAAGACATCTTGTCGCGTTAATCCACACATCCTCGTCTCCAAATCTTGAGTGTGCTTCACTAGCTCAATGTCCTGTTCCGTCGTAAAATCTGTTTTTTTATCCAACTAAATATTTTATCGCTTAGGATAGAGAGGTATGGAAGAAGAAAGGGGAGGCCTTTGCTCAGCAGTGGGCCACTATGTAGGCTACTAAAAAATAAAAAAATAAAATTTATTGCACCAACAGCCACTTCATTTATGCCCTTTTTAGTGACATAACAGACACTCCATACTGTTTACTTGCTGTCTATATGGCTCACCATTAAAATCGATAAAAGAACGAATAGAAGTCTACTTCTATTTAGTCTATAATGCAGGCTATTAAATGTCATTTTGTTATGTCATAAATAAATTAAAACGTAATCTATTATCATACAAATAGTTAAAGATGGTGTACAAGATGATCCGCAGGGATCATCTTGTACACCAGTAACATAATCATCTCGCCCCAACATCAACTTTTTTACTAAATGTTCGTTATCATAATCTATATCTTTTCAACTATTACCACACCATTAAAACGGGCCAAGTGCGAGCACTTGGCCCGTTCACTGCTGCAGTTTGGTGAAAAAGTCCCATATCTGAAAAACTACATATCAAATCTTATTCAAACCAATTTTCGTTGAAAGTTTTTTTTACGTTCTACATCCCCATATTTTTTCAGAATTTTCATCCTCTTACTTTAGAAATTAGAGGGGGGGGGGACACACTTTTTACTACTTTGGAAGTGTCTATCTTTCAAAAGATTGACTTTGAATAAAAATGGTTTTAGGAACCTCAATGTCATTTTTAAAGACCTATCTACAGACACCCTACACTACACGTATAGGTTTGGTCGATTTTTTTTTTTTAGTTTTAGTTCCATGTATGGGAGGATATCCTTATCTATATACAAGGTGTAAATCACCTCATCACAAAGCCGTCAACCAAGCATTCTGTACATGAAATTAAGTAACTTTACGCAAAAATTATTGCTGGGAAACGACTTTTTTTTGGGGGGTGTAAAATCATGTTTTGTGGTAGAACTCAATGTAACGCACTCAAAACATTGTGCGGATGGACGGATTGAATAGTACGGGGGTCGTGGAGGTGTTTAAAGTAAAAATCTTACATTAAAAACTTGTATTTAAAAAAATACTTGTCAAAAACTTGGAACTTTGACCCCTAATATCTCCGTAACTAGTAGGTTCCCAGGTATGGTGTAGAACAAAAAAAATATCGCAATGACAGGGGGAACCAGTGCTTTTCGGCTTCGTTAAGAGGTGTTTTACACCCTTTATTTTTTTAAATTTTGTACAAAAATCATAATGCGGTTCACAGAATACATCTACCTACCAAGTTTCAGCTGTGTAGTCCTAATAGTTTTGGAATAAAGTGGCTGTGATACGGACGGACAGACAGACATGACGAATCTATAAGGGTTCCGTTTTCTGCCATTCGGCTACGGAACCCTGAAAATCAAAATAGAGCAAAAAACAAAGGTAATAATACAACAGCCTTCACAATAGACTACCTAGATAACATTTGGCATAAATTTAAAATCAACCTTAACTTAGATCAATGTCACGTATTTTTTTGTTTATATTATCAAAAAATTTAGTTGTCACTTACGACGCCATTACGATTTACTGTGGCTTGGGAATATCGGGGACAACGTTTTACCAATGAAAACGACTAGATGTCGCTAATAGTTTCGTTGCAATAAAAAAGGATCATCTTTTAAGTCGTTCTATTATTAATTGCTATTTAATTTGAATTTAGTTGTTACTCTTATGTTTTATAAAATCATAATATTTCAATAAAATATGAGAGGCCTTTTGTTTTCTCATAATGGGTGATGAAAAGTAGAGTGTATCACTCGAGCAAAAATATTTTTTTGGCTCGGGCGACGTACTTTGAATCCCTCGCTCGTTCAGGATTCTACTAAAGAATCCCTTACTTCGCTCTGGATTCAAAAAAGCGCCCTCGCCGTAAAAATATTATTTTGCTCCTTTATGATACAATCTACTATTATTGTAAACCTGTACTTTTATGTTGTTAGTGTACAAAAACCCTACTCATTGAATATATAAAAATAACATTTTATTCAAAGTATTTATTAAACTCAAACTCAAAGCATTTATTTCAATTAGACCATTACAGGCACTTTTGAAAGTCAAGTTACGTCATTATTGTTGAGTATTACGAATATGTGACAACGATGTAGAAATACGTGCAAGTCAGGAGCGTCCAGAGTAAAAGATTAAGGCCCTAACATATGCCAATGACCTTGAGCAAACGAGACATATTCAACATAAGCGCCGTCTGTCGACCAACATCAGTGCGTCGACTAACATTTTCCAAAGAATAGTAAAATATGAGCAGCACTCATAAACACAAATTAGTTTTTGCCCGCTCAACTCTGTGGCAGCTGATTCGATTTGCACGACCAGTTTTTTTGAGTGGATTTTCTATCTAAAGACAAAGAATTAAACATGTATGTAAGTACGTATGACTGCAAACGATACTATTATTATTATATTCAGATGTACCTAACCCGTATGGGCGGTAAATTCAGAACAATGTGCATTAATTGAAGTCAGATCATCCGGCAATTACCAAATAATCAGAACATCAACGAAATAGTATGTTCCGTAACGTACGTGAATCGGGTGCTCGGGCTCTTCTGCACAGATAAATTGCTTAGTCTTTGACAATGCTAGCATACACACTAAACACAAAAGTCACGATAAAATTTGAACCCAGGCGCACAATATGTAAAAAAAAATATATATATTATATCTACAGCTTTTCAATATTACACTGTTTTTAATTCAAAAGATCTGAAAAGAGAGCAAAAAAATTTTTTTTTTATCATTGTGCGCTTGGTCAGTCCGTCACGAGGTGCCACAGCAGACTAAAATGAAAATGACACGTATTCGGCGCGAGCTTTTGCTTGCAAACAAATTATTAATAAAAAGGCGAACTAAAAAAAGTTACCAAGGGAATTCACATATTTTAAATTTTCTATTGTTGAGTGTAAAAATCGATTAAAACGCATATCTTGCTATCGATATTTTGCGGGCTTATAGACGTTTGAAAGACATTCTTTTAATCAAAATGTAGCTAATAAAATATAATTCTGACAAGACAAAATAATAAACATGAATCCCGTACTATGAGTGATATTTTTTCCATGTTGTTAACCCTTGGGATTATTTCAGAATATCGAGTTGAATAACCTGATTTGGCAACTCCTAAGCCCTCAAATCAATACTTCAAAAATAAAGTAATTAAATAAACCGTGGCAGCTAAGAGATGACCAGTCACAACTGACAGCGCCCGTTCACGAACATGACGCATGAATCAGCAATCATTCAACTCAACCATATTAAAGGGAACTAAATGACCCGACATACCCGCCAACATCAGCGTGACGTTTGAGTGAGCATGAAATTCACTCAACGGCCAGGGTAAATTCGCGTCAAGGAAAGATGTAGGTACTCAGTAAATAGTGACTTTACAGTACATAGCACTGACACATGTGCTATGCAATTATATAATACTAAAAGATTGAATCTATACAATGCAAGTATATTTTTACAATCTTCTGTAGCTTCCACAATAACTTCACATGGTTATTTGATTGCCCGTATGGTTGTAGAGCAGGACCAGCAATTAGCCAAGCATTTTTATCATAAATGTAATCTCTGCAACTTATAATATGCTTGCCTACATAGTGTGCGTTTTATGCAAGATTTAAATTTCGTCTCATTCAGTTGTAAAATGGGAGTAGGTATTTTATTGTAACATTTTAAACAGTACCCCATGGAAGATGAGTCTACTTTAGCTAGCCTGAAACGGGGCTGAACGAGTTGGTCCCTGTTTCTAGTATTAAAGTGGTGCCGGTCACTTTTACTAAATAAATGATGATTTTTCCTTACGTACGTAATGTTTCCATAGATGTATCGGCAAGGTACCGTCATGATGTTAACTTCCTTAAACAGTTCTCTTAGAGAATCGCGCCTACGTAGATTATACATGGCTTTTTTTTTAAGGATGGGAAAACATCAAATGACTTCTCTCGCTCTGGGCGGAGCGGGAGGGAGTGTCAGACTTGACTGACTAAAACCCATCCATTTTCTTTCTTAGCCCTTTGTGTTCCAGGGCCACGGTATCTCTTTCGAACAACCCGCAGCCCTGGCAGGCATCGACCCTCTCGGACCCATTCCGATTTGCTGACATGTGCTTGAGGCGCGCGTGGAACACAAACGCGCCGTCGGCACGGCCTGTCGTCATAAGACGGACGGACGGTGAGCTAGCCCATTACTCACCGTCCAATGCCCGCGCCTACGGTGGCCGGGGGCCACTGGTTGCCCTCCGACGCCTGGGGCGCCTCCCGCGGCGGCTGGGACGTGAGGTTCTCTCCCTCTCACGTTCCGCCACCTCCTTCGCTAGCATGAATGCTTCGCAGAAGGAGGCGACGGCTTCCCATTCCTTCTCGCTCCGGACCATGGATTGAACCAGGGCTGGACGCGAGAGGTTGCCGCCGCCAATCGCCGCTACGAGGACACGGCGGTGCTCAGCCCAAGCGGGGCAGAGCTCCACGATGTGCTCCACCGTGTCCTCCGGCCGATCCTCGCAGTGGTAACACCCGGGCGTTTCCGCCCGCCCGATTCGGTGCAGGAATCTCCCGAAACAACCGTGTCCGGTGAGGACCTGCGTCAGGCGGAAGGTGAGGGCGCCGTAGCGCCTCTCAAGCCACTCCTCAAAGAGGGGACTTATCGCCACTATTGTGGCGTGCCCTGCACGTGGTTGCGACAGTCGCTGTCTCCTTGTCGCCATGAGATCGCGCCGGAGGTCTGTCCGCTGAGCGACAATTTGCCGCGGCAGCGGAGTTTCCCCCCGGCTTAGTGCCTCCGCGCGCCATTCGTACAGGCGCGCGAGTACTATCGCCTCCAGATCCCATGGCGGCAATACGGCCAAGAGTCTCGCCGCCTCGCCGGAGATCGTGCGGTACCCCCGGACCAGCCTTACGGCTACCGCCTTCTGGGGCGCGTTCAGGTTATGGGCGGCTCACCGCCTCAAAGAACGCGCCCGCACCGGGGCCCCGTAAAGGGCCATAGACCGCACGACCCCCGCGTAGAGCCTCCGGCAGGAGGAGTTTGGACCCCCCAGGTTGGGCAAGAGCCGCTTGAACGCAGCCCCTGCCCAAAACTGGAAAGTTTGGGGGCCAAACGTCGGAAGTGCTCCACGAAGTTCCACCGGCTGTCGAGGACAAGCCCTAGGTACTTCAGCGTCGACTCGACGCCGATGGGAACCCATCCTACCGTCAGTATGGATCCCGACGGTGGCGCATTCCGAGGCCCATGAAAGCACAAGGCCTCGGACTTGTGCAATGCCACCTCGAGACCCAGTTGCCGGATTCTCTCCACGACTATCGCAACCCCGCGTGTCATTAGTTCGGCCGCCGCCTCGTGCGACCTCCCTTGTGCTAGCACCAGCGTGTCGTCAGCGTAGCAAACTACGTTGACACCGCTAGGGAGGTCGGCGCGCAGCACCCAGTCGTAGCCGATGTTCCACAAGGGCGGCCCCAGAACCGATCCCTATTGAACACCGCACGACACCTCTCGCCGGTTCCGTTCTCCGGTGCGACCGGGGTAGATGACGGCCCTATCCGTCGGGTAGTCCCCGACCAAACAACGAAGGTAGGTAACGACGAGACACCGGAGTGTCTCCCTTATGCAGCTCCAGGGCATGGTGTTGAAGGCGTTGGCGATGTCAAGAGACACCGCCAAGACGACCCCACCCCGAGACACTGCATCCCCCGTCGTGAGAACCCTCACGCGCATGATGGCGTCCACTGTCGAGCGCCCTTTGCGGAAACCAAATTGGTGTTCCGCAAGGTCCGGCCCCATCCCCACAAGGTGCCCGGCGAGGCGGTTTGCAATGACTCTTTCAAAGAGCTTGCCCACCTCGTCGAGCAATACAATGGGCCGGTATGCGGACGGAGAGTCCGCAGGGCACCCCGGCTTCCGGATGAGTACCAGCTTCCCCGTCTTCCAGCGAAGCGGGAACTGGCCTCTCTCCAAACATGCGCTTAAGAACCCTTCCAGTCGGGGCCCAAGAGCCAGATTATACATGGCTTTGATGGCTCTTATCTGCAGAATAAATATAGACTTGATGTCTGCAGCCCGACCCCATCATAGTAAAATACCGTATGACATAATACTATGAAAATAACTAAAATACTTAACTCACGGTATCTACAGTATGTTAGGTTAAACGAGGGACATATTGAGGGAGGGTATTCAGTATTCGATTCTCGTCCCAAATATGTAGAAAACCTATAACGTATATAGAAGATTTTTTAATATTTTGTTTAGTGCCTAGATATTTTGGACTGTCCTAAGCCAGGTAAGTTTAAAGTATGAGGGAAAATGGATTATATCTAAGAGTCATTGCCCCGCTCACATGTTCTGCGATAGTATTAAGTCGCTAGCGCAAGGGTGTATACACTTTGCGTGTCATTTGCGAAAATTTTGGTATGGTTCTGTCTGTTATTTATCAGTGTTTTTTTTTTTTGTTTATATTTTTATTAGTATCACGTTAGCATGTACTATTATTGGTTTGAATTTGTCCCTCGTTTAAACTAACATACTGTATATCAGTAAATTGACGGATTTTTCTGACAGCATATGTTACTGAACTCAGCCGTCCTGCAAGAGATGTTAAATGAGGACCCCATTGTAGCCTTGAGTCGAACGTGATCCCCAAGACAACAGTTTCATTGACAAATTCAAGTTTCTCTTGATTCAAAACTATGTCACAATCACTAAATTTGACATTTGGTAGAGAAAATCTTATACACTTCGTTTTTTTTCCCATTTAATCCCAGTTATGGACCTGCATTAGTGTGTTATTTACGTCGTTGAGGTTTGTTGTCACAAACCTCAACGACGTAAATACGTCTGAGGCTGGCTTCTCCTTAACCGGGCTATCCTGTGGATGCCTTGAATTGAAGGCCTCCAGCCAAGGCATAAAACTTATAAACCAAGTAACAACACGCTAAAGGCCTCGGCTTAGGGCGTCGCTGGGGGAGGGCAGCAAAGGGACAGGCTGGATCTGAGTGATTCCATTATTTAGGGGCTGATTTGTAACTACATGCTCAGCTTCGATGAGGATTGTAGCCTTGAGTCGAGCGTGATCCCAAAGAAAGCAGTTTCATCGACAAATTCAAGTTTCTCTTGATTCAATACTATGTCACAGTCACTACATTTGATTGACATTTGGTAGAGAAAGTCTTATGCACTTAAGTCTTTTTCCAATTTATTACTAAATTATTAGCGGTAATTCTGGCACGTCTGTTTAACCTAAATAACAAAGAAATATTGTTAGCAAACAACACCATTTGTGTTTTTTTTTTAATAATTGATTTTTTTAACTCATTGAATTTACACTTGCTGCTGTCTATTATTCAAATACGATTTTACTAAACTGAACGCAAGTTTACCTACACCGTAATGCTCAACTTTCAAGAGCAAGGTTTCGTGTTATACGCAATCAAAGGCTTTCGAGAGGTCACAGAAGATTCCTATGGCATCTTGTGCCTCTTACCACGCAGTATACATATATTATGTGTTTTAATAAAGTGACACCGGCGTCAGTCGTAGGTACAACGTCCTTTGGTGAAACCAAAGGTACTGTTTCTCATGTAAGATTTTATTGGTGTTAAAATGGGTGAGCATTTGATTAAGCATTACCATTTCAAACACCTTGCTGAAAACCGGCAACACGGATACGGATACTTTAGTAGATTAGTGTGACTTAATCACACAACATATGGTTATGGCATAAATACCTAATTATCAGCTTAGTTTATTACATTTCGTAAAGAACTTCGCCAATGGTAAAGTAGCATTTTCCAATTTAAAAAATATTTAGTTTCCGTTCAAATTGTGTCAAGTTTAAATGATTAACTTCATTTACTATTTTATTTAATATTTTCAGAAAATGCTTTTGTGCATACATAAGGGAGCCTCTTAGACATATTTCGTGTCTAAGTATATTCTTGTTTTGTCGGTCTATAGCGTTGGTTTGGAGCTTTTTTAATAGTTCACTATACTGTGACACATATAGCAGAATATGAGACGACTTGCACTTAACATGAACCGATTATAAGGGCCTTTTCATTGTCATGCGAGTTTGTGTCCGCATGCAGGCCAGGCAGCCATACTTGTTGCGGGCCGCAGAGCAGATTATTTTCCCCACGCCCGGCGTGGCGAAAATAATCTGCTCTGCGGCCCGGCGTGGGGAAAATAATCTGCTCTGCGGCCCGCAACAAGTATGGCTGCCTGGCCTGCATGCGGACACAAACACGCATGACAATGAAAAGGCTCTAATTGTCCTGTTGCTTGCACATCACAGGAGCTGATGGACTCTACTGATAATGACAAACTCGTCGCCAAATTTTGGGCTGACCCCATTTAAATTGTCATCGACAGGCTAAGAAGAAGAATACTTAATGATTATGAAGAACCTTAAAACTGTGCATGTTTATAACAAGTGCCTTTCGGCTTCGTTTAAGGAATCTTTCAATTTCGCTATTATTTAATAAAAAAAAAATTGTCTACTGCAAAAAAAAACAGAGGCTGTCATAGGACTGCCGACAGAAGTGACAACTCAAAACAATGGAATAGGGGTAAAGAAAACGACATTCTATTTTGTCCGTCAGACAGGTAATACAAAAATATTAGTCACGTATTTTTTGTTTTATCAAAATATCAAAAAAATACTTAGTTAAAACTCATTAAAACTCACTTTCACTCACACAACTCACTCACACGCTGTACTCGCTCTTGCAGGCTAGTTGCTATTGAATTTTAACTTTGTATATAAGTCACCCACGTAACTTCGGTAGGTTGATACAATTCTAATCTATCTAAGGCAAGGTGACAAAATTTTTTGGAGTCAACCTCCTTTTAAATGGAGTCAACCAAGTAACTCCTGTATGAAGGGTCGAAACAATAGGGATGATGACTGGGTAAAGAAAACGAAATTCTATTTTGTCCGTCAATCTGGTAATACAAAAATATTAGATACGTATTTTTTGTTTTATCGAGTTAACAAAAGAATACTTAGTTAAAACGCATTAAAGTTGGAGAGTGAGGGCTTACTACGTCACAACTAGGTAAAAATGTACTGAGCCGTGACGTCATGCGCCATTTCAACTCAATATATCTACGGAATTTTATGACCACGTGAAAAAAGAAAAAATACGTGTCCAATACTTTTCAATAATCTATCCGACGGATAAAGAAAAAAAAACCCCTATTTTGCCGCTATGCTACGCGTCGCTAGTCTAGCGCAATACGTCACGAGCATGTCGAGGTCATCCGTGACGCGAACCGATAAGTTTTTCCGTTACCAAAAATCGCTCATCGGGGCTAGAGAAGCTTTTACTTCAAAAATACTACGCCTGATGTACTAATTATTGGAAAATTCTTGTCTTATCAGCTGTCTCAAAAGGTATGAAACATAATACTAAGACTCATGGACTACACTATGACAATCGTTTACGATTTAGTACGGAAGGCGATTTTGTGAACATTTCATTTTGATAAAAAAAATAAAACTAGGAAGTGTTTGTAAAAATATTTATTTGCCTAGTATAATGTACAATTTTGCATTGAAGCCTCGCACATGAGCATGATGCGGCACACATTATCACACGGGCGTCTACGAGTGCCCGAGCGGCTGGTGCGTAATAGTAGCGCATTCATAATTATTGTAAAAAATTGTTTAATTATAAGAAGAACGACGTTGTACATAAGTTTTTATATTGCAATCTGTATACAATCTGTTGTTTTGCAACCTCGTCAAATTCAAGGAGGTAACTATGTTAATGATTCTCGTCCCGAATCAATACTAAAATGGGTAGGTCATTTTTATTAATTTTCTTATTTACCGAAATCGGTAAGTGTGAACCACCCGCGTTTTAAACGCGGCCCGTCTGATTCTCGTCCTATAACCTCGCTTACACACGTACAAATAATTTCAAATGTTTATTCGATAATTTCTTATTCCCTTAACCACGTTAAGGGGGTTTTTGATTTTGATTTTTCTGAAATACTGACAAACTTAAACAACAAAAAAAAGCAGCGTTTATTAATAATTAACTAAGTACCGTAATTTAAATTGTTTATTTATGGCTTTTGTGACAACTTCCTGAATTTTGACGAGGATGCAAAACAACACCTTGTATTTATTTTTAATTTTGTGTGCAATAAAGAATAAGAATGTGGTAACATTAGGAGCGGCCTGCGTGTATTAAAAGGACTTATTAATTTCATATACTTAATGGACAGCTGGGTTATGAAGTTATGAGTCGAGAGCAAAAGGGAGCCGATTTGAATGTCCACACACTAGCGATAGCGCGGCTGTTATGGCATCGCGCGTCACTCGGGCATGCGAGACAAAGATATTGAGTGAAAACGCCCGGAGTACTTCTGCCTGTCATGCCTGTTTTAATAAGGGTTACTGTTACTGTCTGTTTGCAGGTGATACATTAATAAGAATTTAATAATAAAAGACTTCATGTTTCAATCAATTTAAGAGGCCGATTTTAAGGGAGTGTTTTTGTGTTATAATACATACTAGCTACCCAGGTAGGAGCACTTGCTGATGTACAGATATGCCATACATCGAGACTTCTGTGGTGCTGCCTTAAGTTAAATATTAATGTAGGTATAGCGTACCTAGATGTTAAAACACATTCTGAAAAGTTATTTTTTTAATATTAATGTCTGTCACGCTATACTTCTTTTCCACAGGGAGGATCGAGCCAAGTCTCAAAACGTATGTTTCTACACCTCAAAATGTTCCAAGTCGCCAATGTCTTATAGTATGCAATTCTTTGTACACACGGCGACCAGTCAAGCTATAATTAATTTTATTTATTTATTTTCTTCAGACACAACGATCCATAATTTAGTAAGTACACAAAAATAATGTTAGTATGAAAATCCAGTTTATGCGGATCTCACATTGTACGGGAAATCTATACATGCGAGGCCATGTTATACTGGACATGTATCGCATGATCTGTCGCCGCGTGTAACATACAAGGTGGAGGGGACATCGCGCTCAAACGTATTCAGCACATCAATACGAACTCCCATCTATTATTGGCAATTCAAAAATATTAGCTGATCCGAATCCATGTAGGTACTGCTCTTTTGTAGGAAAAAGTCAAAGTCAAAGCATTTATTTCAATTAGACCATTACAGGCACTTTTGAAAGTCAACAAAACAAAATAAAACGCGAAGCTACAGTCCCAGTCACAAGGCATAATAACTTGTGAAAGTACTGTAGTTGCCCATTCCGTAGCGTAGATCTCTATGGAGAAGAACGGGCAAGAAACTCCATGGACACTCTTTTAAATCAAAATATGTTACAAAATCTTGGTTACATCATTCATGTTAAGAATTAAAAATATGTGAGAACAATGTAGAAATACGGGCAAGTTAAGAGCGTCCAGAGTAAAAGATTAAATCAGTTTTTTTTTTTTTTATAAGCCTCATATTGTGTCACACTGCTGGGCAAAGGCCTCCCCTTTCTCCTTCCAAACCTCTCTATCTTGTGCGATATCTGGCCATGATCGCCCGGCAAACAAGATCAGATCATCACACCACCTTCGCCGCGGTCTACCACGACGGCGATTTCCTCCGTCAGGCGTCCAGTGAGTGACGATCTTTGCCCATCTCTCCGGGTGCATTCGCGCTACGTGGCCAGCCCACTCCCACTTAAGCTTGGCTGTTTTTTCTCCGACATCTGCAACTTGGGTTATGGAACGCAGAGTGGTGTTCCTGACGCGATCGAAATCAGTAAATAAAGAAATTAAAATAAACCGTGGCAGCTAAGAGATGACCAGTCACAACTGACAGCGCCCGTTCACGAACATGACGCATGTATCAGCCATCATTCAACTCAACCATTTTGAAGGGAACTAAACGACCCGACACACCCGCCACCATCAGCGTGACATTTAAGTGAGCATGACATTCACTCAACCACCAGGGTAATTTCGCGTCAACAAAAAAACGTCAACGAAACAGCAGATATCCCTTCCATTTTACAACTTACACATTTTGAGACTTAGCTCTTTGGAGATACGAACATTTTGCAACCGTATGTTATTATGTAGAGTAAACGCACTCAACCAGCACTCCCTCTGGTTATGCAGTGTACATGTATGCGCCGATACGTTAATCCTCGTAGGTCACATTTTAAACACTCTTGATTGCCACTATTAACAATTTCTAGCGATAGTTACTTCCTTTTTTACGAAAAATTGTACTCATCTAGCCATTGACTTATATTTTATAGGGAAAATAAAATTGCAAGTTTGTCATTATCACGCTTAATATTTTTGATTATGTTAAGAAATGTCTGACATTTGGCAGACGAGAATTTGTTACATAGATAATAGTATTAATTAGCTACATAGCTGCTTCCGTCCCGCTCGCCGCCCGCGCCTCGCTCGGCGCTCGGCTCGGCTCGGCGCTCGGCGCTCGGCTCGCGAGCGCGGACGGCGCGCGGGACTCGCGGCTGGGCGGCGGGGCCGTGCACTATACGATGTCATTTCCCAGTGAATGTCCTATACATGTATTTACAATATAATTGTATTGGTTTTCCAATTTATTTATTTTCTATTGTTTATTTGTAGCACAAAACCGCCACAATAATTAATTTACACACAAAGACGCAAGCTCTCACGGAGTCATCCGTCGTCAGGTATGATATCACATAAACATTGTAAATCTAAGTTTATCTATCATATTATACAGAGGGTTCCTAATTTACACATATGTACAGAGCGGGTGTCAGCTTGTCTGGCGCTCGGCTAGCGCGCGGCGAGTAGTGCTTGGGGTCCCGCAGGTCGAAGGGCCCGCGCGCGGGGGCCTCTAGCGCCGGGCCGAGCTCGGCTAGCGCGCGGCGGGGCCGGTGGGCTCGCCGCGCATGGGCGGGAAGTGCTTGGGGTCCCGCAGGTCGAAGGGCCCGCGCGCGGGGGCTTCTAGCGCCGGGCCGAGCTCGGCTAGCGCGCGGCGGGGCCGGTGGGCTCGCCGCGCATGGGCGGGAAGTGCTTGGGGTCCCGCAGGTCGAAGGGCCCGCGCGCGGGGGCCTCTAGCGCCGGGCCGAGCTCGGCTAGCGCGCGGCGGGGCCGGTGGGCTCGCCGCGCATGGGCGGGAAGTGCTTGGGGTCCCGCAGGTCGAAGGGCCCGCGCGCGGGGGCCTCTAGCGCCGGGCCCTCTAGCGCCGGGCCGAGCTCGGCTAGCGCGCGGCGGGGCCGGTGGGCTCGCCGCGCATGGGCGGGAAGTGCTTGGGGTCCCGCAGGTCGAAGGGCCCGCGCGCGGGGGCCTCTAGTGCCGCGCCGAGCTCGCCGAGCCGCTCCGACTCTGTGGGCACGGCGGCCGTGTCAGCGGCGCAGACCGATTACCGATACTTTTGTCCGCTACCAGACTTACATACGAACAATTTCACTTTTAATTTGTTTGAAAACTTTACTTGAACGAAAGTGGAAGTTTTGTAACCGGTTACTGGAAACTTGACGTATTCCTTGCCGGGCGGTATATACTACAAATCAAACCACCAAATGTTCTACCGAAATTCAGTATTTTTGAGTTAGTTCGTTTTTAGTTTTTGTATGAAAAATCCCAGATTAAATCATTTGAAGCCAATTTGAAAATGAATTACAGCGCGACTGTACTGCATTTGAAACTATTATTATCATTGTTCATGCCGTAGCAGACCTTTGCTCATAATTAAAAGTTCAAAAATGTCTACCAATTTGGCAAAGATCATGATCAATATCATATTAAAAATCGAAAATTCAATCATTTTTGAATTTAGAACACAAATAAATGTTAATCCATACTAATATTATAAATGCGAATGTCACTCTGTTTGTTTGTTTGTATGTTTGTTTGTTTGTTACCTTTTCACGACTAAACGGCTGATCGTATCTTAATGAAAGGAGATGTTTCATTTTCGGCCATAAGATGTACATTTATTGAAAAAGAGGAAAAAATACCACGAACTTAGGAAAAATATTCTTTCGTGAATTTAAGCCTGATTGGCTGTGCACAAAAAGTAATAGTTTTACAATTATTGCCCCATTCTATTCAACATGGCGTCTTCCAGTTTGCAGTTTGCTTTCGTTCTGAAATCATGGTGTACGTTACCCCAGCAAGAAAGTATCTCCTAGAGTTATATGAGTAGATCGTATAGTTGGTGCCTTATCTGCTGTAAATGTGCCCCTACATAAAAAATGTGTGCCCCCTGTCGTTTTGAAAAAAAAAGGGAAAAACGATTCTTGCTGGGGTAACGTTTTTCTAGCAGGAAAATTCTAAACGAATGATCGGAGAGAGAAAAATTGTGCATGGCCAGAGAGCTTATATGTGTGCCAAAGTGTGCCCCCAATAATAAAATCTGTGCCCGTTCAGATTTTCGAGATATTGCATTTCCTGCTGGAGTAACGTTTTGATGAATCGTATATCTCTAAAACCATTGCATGTGCCCCTGTAGAATAAACATACACGAGTAGCTCTTAATGTGTGCCCCTATGTGCCCCAATTTAGATTTAAGAAAATATTTATAGTTTTCAAGTTTTACGCGGTTTTATGAAAACCCGAAAAAACATCGCAGCGCTTAAATGAGACAAGGTATAAGTTCGCTGAAAACTGTATTCGGTCCTTCTTGACGCTAATAATAACCATACAAAGTTTCAAAACTGTTCATGCATGCGTTTTTGAATAATCTTGCTAAAAGTCAAAACGATGGTCTCATAACTTTGACGGCAAAATACAAGGAACTGGCTCAATCCCAGATGTGTCGGTGTAAACCAAAATAGTGTGCCCTTAGTCAAAAATATATGGTGAAAATATTGAGCTTGGAATGTTTCGCATTAAGTAAATATAAACAAAAAACCAAAATATGTAAAAACGGCTGGTTATCCGACCAAATTCCAATGACTACTAAAAAGCGACGGTTTCATACATATCGATAACCTTCTTTACTTTACACACGTGTTGTTGTGCCTGAGTACACTGAAGTAGAAAAGTAATAAGAAATAAAATAAAGTTGTTATTGAATTATATTCTACTAGCTGTTTCTATGACCTTACACATGATTAAGTACATTATAAATAGTAGCCTAAGTGCTATTCCAAGGTAAGCTATCTTCTCCATTCTAAATTTCATTAAAATACATCCAGTAATTTGCCAAGTCTTTGACCCAAAAATGATTGGTCCCGATGTTTATAAAAAAAATATAGTTCATGAAATGGGTGATGCTACTAATTAAAAGAGGTAACTCTTTTTTGTATATAAATAAAAAAAATATCTTGTGCCCGTATTTGTCTTTATATATATAATTATTGATAATCCGTAGGTTAAAGTAAGTTTTTCATCATTATGTAGTTACAGAATTATAATCATCAAAATCACCAATACAACCCTCCGAGTTCATAAAGGCGAAGGAACAAAAAAAAACCAGAAAAAGTCATTCCTACAGCTTTATAAACTTAGAACGTTGTATTGATGATTTTGAGGATTATAATTCTGTAACTACACATGTCTTACAGCCGCGAATAATATTTTAATCAACATACAACCTAGCTCTGGCCTGCAAATTGCAAAAAACGTAAGAAAATTTGAGTTTGTCGGTTTGGTTGGAGCATTCACCTTAACCAAATAAATTTTGGTACCTACAGTTTTGAGAGTTGTATTTAGTGTATACCTATAGACATAGTCAACCGCACAACGATCTGTGTTGCAACGTGTTTCCATTTTGTATGTCGTATTATGTACCTATGAGGGATTTATAATTATTAACCAACGATTATATTAAAGCTGATTATGTAGTGTCACATAATTTTGATTTGATGGCATTTTAGATATTTATGTTTCATTCCACAGTCAGGTGATGAAATAAATGTTGTTACGTATATGGGATAAATATGTTTATTTATAGCCAATTACCAGCAGATGATTTGTGCACATTTGATGTTTTCTGTTATATCTTTATGCGGTTTAATATACTAACACACTTTATCTGAATCTATGTATAAGCAAATTACTCGTAAAAAAATTATTTATCTGTGATTTCAAAGGGGTACGAACCTTTGTGGCATATCTAGCCCCCGCCATCTTGTTTTTTTTGAAGACAATGGAGTGCTCACACACGCGTAATAACTCGATTTTCAATGATCGCCTTTGGACACAAATGGCGATCTTTACTTCCAAATATCTCGGAAACGTGACACTTTAGGATACCATGTTAAATGACATTTTTTGTTTGTATAAGTGTCCTCTATCCAAATATACCACTTTTATCGTGCTCGGAAATTTTGAAAAAAAAAAACAAGATGGCGGCGGCTAGATATGCCAGGCTCCATACAAAAATGTTCGAACCCCTTAAATATTTTTTTTACACAGTATTATACTTAATACTGATCGTGATTTTTTGTGATGCGAATTTACTAATTATATGTTAGACTTAGATGAAAAACTGACCTGTGATTTAAATGACTACACAACGTGCAAATAATTTCTCATATTTATAGGTAGGAAATTTGATCTGTGATTTGATGCAATAATTACTTTAAAAATTAAAATTAAGAGAATAAAAATAATAATTTCCACATCAACAAGCTATTTAATTAATATAGTCACAAGGTGCATTAATGTATTTTTTAATTAGCCCCTAAAACTTTTGAACGCGACTGTACGGACAACGGCTTAGGTATAATACGTCCAATAAAGAAGGTCATCGATATGTATGAAACCGTCGCTTTTTAGTAGTCATTGGAATTTGGTCGGATAACCAGCCGTTTTTACATATTTTGGTTTTTTGTTTATATTTACTTAATGCGAAACATTCCAAGCTCAATATTTTCACCATATAGTTTTGACTAAGGGCACACTATTTTGGTTTACACCGACACATCTGGGATTGAGCCAGTTCCTTGTATTTTGCCGTCAAAGTTATGAGACCATCGTTTTGACTTTTAGCAAGATTATTCAAAAACGCATGCATGAACAGTTTTGAAACTTTGTATGGTTATTATTAGCGTCAAGAAGGACCGAATACAGTTTTCAGCGAACTTATACCTTGTCTCATTTAAGCGCTGCGATGTTTTTTCGGGTTTTCATAAAACCGCGTAAAACTTGAAAACTATAAATATTTTCTTAAATCTAAATTGGGGCACATAGGGGCACACATTAAGAGCTACTCGTGTATGCTTATTCTACAGGGGCACATGCAATGGTTTTAGAGATATACGATTCATCAAAACGTTACTCCAGCAGGAAATGCAATATCTCGAAAATCTGAAGGGGCACAGATTTTATTATTGGGGGCACACTTTGGCACACATATAAGCTCTCTGGCCATGCACAATTTTTCTCTCTCCGATCATTCGTTTAGAATTTTCCTGCTAGAAAAACGTTACCCCAGCAAGAATCGTTTTTCCCTTTTTTTTTCAAAACGACAGCGGGCACACATTTTTTATGTAGGGGCACATTTACAGCAGATAAGGCACCAACTATACGATCTACTCATATAACTCTAGGAGATACTTTCTTGCTGGGGTAACGTACACGAAATCATGTCACACAAAAACATAATATCACATCGACGTTAAATTACGAAAATTGCTTATGTGCTTTTGTAATTAATTATTATTACTCTCATAAACATAATTTTCAACTAATTATAAGCAAGTATGGTGATTTCATCGTTAAAAACTATATAATAGGTACTACTTTTATGGAGTGTACTTCTGAACGAAAAATTCAAAATGACATTTTGTTCTGGCAAGTGACAAAACCCATCAGTGTCAGTCAGTGAAAACAGAGAACAAAACAAATACGAAAGCATCGAAAAAAAAATCAGTTCTGATAAACAATTATTATCAAATAACAATTTCTAGGTTAAGTAAACGTCATCTCTACAACCTGTCATGGCTTTTATAACTCGCGACAAACGTCAAACATTTTTAATTTTTATTAAGTGCATAAAAACCACCTATTACTATTTAAAAAATGTTACTTTATTCTATTCAGGGGATTGTTTCCCACCTTTCCTGAAAGGTACAGGTCATGGCCGGAGTCCCATACAAAAATGAAACATCTCCTTTGGCAAGAAGATAGGCTATATATCATCACGCTTCGACCAATAGGAGCGGAGCAGCAATAAAAAATAATGCGAAAACGGGGAAAATGTGACGCAAACGAAGTTGCGCGGGACAGCTAGTTATTCATAAATAAAAAACCGGTCAAGTGCGTGTCCGGCCACACGAAGTGTAGGGTTCCGTAGTTTTTCGGGTCGTATTCGCTGACTGATAGTCTAATTTGACTTCTAAGTTTTAATTATTTTGGCGCGCATAGCGTCGTCTTCTATGTGGTTAATGTTATTCAACATATATGGGTACATTTTGATATGATAATAGCAAAGTAATAAACTATTTCAATCTGCAAATTACTACACTCAACGAGACTTGATATGAAGTGAATAATTTAATTACTTAGACACAACTTACTGTACTTAATTTTTTTCGACAGCAACTGTTTTTTTTTTATAAAACTCATTTAGGATTTAAACAATAGCGCGATACAGCTGACGCTTAGCGCCATCTATCGATATTTCTATGGAGTTGGTCGAAATTTTCGAGTCAAATGCAATTGGTCGACTATTACTCGTAAACTTGTAAAACCCACATAAGTGTGATAGTTTTCCTTTAAACTTAGTTATATATAGGTACTACTGCGGTGTCATTTGTATTTCTAACTACAACTGTTTAGTTGGTAGGGGGGGGGGGACACTTGACTCTAACGAAAATGGGGCCTTTAAAGCTTGATCAGTCACGGACGGTTTCAAAAAACGGTATTTCCAAACTCCAAATATTTTTGAAAGACCTATCCAACGATATCCCACTATAATATAATTATTTCTGCTTCAGAAAAAAATATAACGTTGGTTAAAAGTTTTTTTAAATATTGAATTTCTCTATTTGTTTATGTCAATATTTGTTTATGACAAATTGTTAAACTAATAAACTATTAAATAATTAATAAAAAAAAAATTTTTTTGCCAAACTATTTATAAGTGTAAATTATGATTTTTAAAAGCAAAATTTTTTCTTAACTAATTATTTAAACAATCGAAATATAAAAAAATCGTTTTTAAACAATTAAAAATTTAAATAAAGAAAAATTTTTCTTTTTAAAAATCATATTTTTTTGTAAACAACAAAATAGCAAACTTTTTTTTTTTAAATATTGAATTTCTCTATTTGTTTATAACAATTTTATAAACAAATTACGTAAAAAATTCATAACCTATGTTAATTACTGCCATTGTTCAATGTGAAAACAGGCATAGCTAAATATTAATTGAAAAAAAGAAATTATAAACACTTTTTAGATTTTTAATTTTTCAATACCTACCGCAGTCCACTGCTGGACATAGGCCTCTTCAATCGCTCGCCACTTAACCCGATTCTCGGCAACTCTCATCGAGTTGCTACCAGCTACCCTGCGAAGATCATCGCTCCACCGAGCCTGAGGGCGTCCCACCTTACGCTTGCCGATACGCGGTCTCCACTCAAGAACACGTCGACCCCAACGGTCATCGGTTCTACGGCTAATATGGCCGGCCCATTGCCACTTATTCTGTGGGCTATGTCGACTACTCTGGTTCTCTGTCGGATCACCTCGTTCCGGATGCGATCCCTCAAAGAGATTCCAAGCATAGCCCGCTCCATAGCTCGCTGAGTGACCT
Organism: Cerastis leucographa; assembly: GCA_963082945.1. Taxonomy (NCBI): domain Eukaryota; kingdom Metazoa; phylum Arthropoda; class Insecta; order Lepidoptera; family Noctuidae; genus Cerastis; species Cerastis leucographa. Next base: position 21,890,434 of record OY720354.1, read on the forward strand.
TGAGTTTATGGACCAACCGTACCGTGAGTGTCCACGTTTCGGCCCCGTAAGTCATTACTGGCAGGACGCACTGATCGAAGACCTTAGTCTTTAGACTCTGTGGAATACGCGACGAGAAGACCCGACGAAGCTTCCCAAACGCTGCCCAGCCCAGCTGAATTCTTCTGTTAGCCTCTCTCTCAAAGTTGTTCTTACCAAACTGCAGAGTTTGCCCGAGGTAAACATATTCTTGAACAACCTTGAGAGGAGCGCCATTGACAACAATAGGTCCTGGGGTGACGTTGGGGTGGCGTTTTCAATACCTAGTTATAAAAAATCATAATTAACAAATTAATAAACTTTAATGAAAATAAACCGCAGGATCTTATAAAGTACATATATCAAAAGGGCTCCACGAAGTTTAAAATTTATAGGCCAATTATTTATACCTTTCATCCCATTGTTTATTTCAATAGAGATTGGGAAAACATTGGTTAGTTAACAATTAAATAACTTTTTGAAAAATGGTGATTTAACTTTTTTTTCTTCAGGGCTCGATTCTTTCAAGTGTTAAGAAGATACTAGAATTTTTTCAAATTTTTAAAATCAAATTTTATGTTAAAAAAAAAAAAATTGCTGAACTATCTTTAGCGGCGGCGCGCGCATGCCGTAACTGCCGCGCGGAGCCCTATTTTCAACGTCTAATTAAAATTATAAATAATGGAGATAGAACTCCGGGAGTTAGGACTTTTTTATTGGAAATTTCTTCCTCTTTAACGAGCTTTTTTCAAAATTGTATCATTTTTTTTTCATCTTATTTTGTTAATAACAATTGCAATTTTTAACCTGCAACAAAATCCTTCAAAAACATTTTTCTAGAGGTGATTCCGAATCGAATGAGCCATCGCTCATATTTTTAGGACCTTTATCTCTATTTTTCACGTTTTTGAACTTGTTGACTAGACGAGACTATAATAAAAGATAGCAATATTTACAAAAAAAAAAAAAAAAAATTGATTTGTGATCTTCGCCAAAGTTGTAGGCATTTTTGAACTTTTAATTATTAATAAAAGTCTGCTACGGCATCAACAATGAATCAATTTAAAATGTAGGCCCTAAATCATTTTTAAATTGGCTTCAAATCATTTAATCTGGGATTTTTCTTACAAAAACTAAAAATCGGACTAACTGAATTTCGGTAGAAAATTTAGGGCTTAATTTGTTGCATTTTAATCCTAGCCTACCTATTTTTAGCCTAGGATGACGCCCTGCAAGGAATACGTTGAGTTACCAGTAACCCTGTATACATAAATAATAAAATTTACGTTTCGAACAACCAAAACTGTTCGTATGTGCATTCATTAATAAAACATAGTAAAACATCTTGTTATAAACCAATCGACGCTTCGATACATTCGATAGTGCGAGCGAATGTATCAAAGAGGACAAAAGCTTAAAACAAAAATAAAACACAACATATCATAATTATCACAATAGTGAGCCAGCCGTCCCCGTGCCCTGTACTCGCGTCATTAGAACAGGAACAGTTATCTCAGCCGTATCGTGCTTCAGGCTATCGGCGGCTGCTTGCTTGTTGTGCAACAGTACTCGGCGGCGTTGTACTCGCAACGCTAGCGCACAGAAGGCCGCGACGTGTAAGGGGGTCAAGGAATTGGATCTCGATAAAGAAAGCAGGCAGGTGCTGCACCGACAGGAGCCTAGTTCTTAACTGCAACGTATGTAACCATCATTTGAACTTAGAATCTGTTGTCGCATTATTAAAATTAGGGGCGTTAAATATATGGTAAGATTACAATATTGTGGTTCCAGTATTAGGCTCGCAGGACATTTTTATACACTTAGTAGCTCCACTACAAACGTCCTGCGTTTGATTGATTGTTATTTAATCTAGTACAATAACTCACTTTCAGTTTGGATTCGTGTTTGCTTGATTGGTGATTAGGTACCATACATTTGTTATTGTGATCGGTTTCCTCATATTTGTTTTTTTTACTATTAACTTAGTTTTCTGTGCGCTCATAAACATGTTATTTAAATTTAGTTTCTCTGCAAGTGAATTATTGTTTATTCTTGTTGAGGAATAATAAAGTTCTTAAACCAGATTATAGGACAGTCTCCTACTAACTGGATATCATTAGTCCTCCAGATCCAAATGACATGACATGTACATGTACCTACATTAACTTTTATGAATTAATTCAAAATAAGACACCCGTTAATACATTGTGGTTTTTACTCAGAATGTTCTATTTTCCAAACCCCGACTAGCAGATTGTCAGATTCGAATTATGCCCGAATTGAAAAATGATGAAAAATTGCTTAAATGTTGTACTGCTGTTGAAACCCACGGCAACAATTGGGTACGAGTAGAAAGTAAGCCTCATTCGACACCTGCGCTACGGCTGAGAGAAGTGTTCCGGCTCGGGCTGGCGCGGGGCGCGGGGCGGGGCGGGTCGCCAGGGGTGGGGCGGGGGCTGGGGGCGGGGGCTAGGGGGGCGGGGGCCAGGGGGGCTGGGGGCGGGGGCGCGGCAGTACCTGTCATCCGCAGCGGGTCCCGGCCGCGCAGCGCGCCCGCGTAACTGTTGCTAGTGGAGAGCGCCGGCGCTGCGCGGGAACAATACGTTAGACTGGGACTCCTACCCGCCGACTTACACTACATACATATATACATATAGCCACCACCGCGACGCAGAGCGAGGACGCTTCCGGTCTGGGAGGATGTGAACGCATCTAAATTTGACAACATTTGGAAATAAAAATCACCGAGTATTTCGATAAGTATCATCGTTGTCGCTAAAGTTCTTTCTGAGTGAAGTCAAACTGCTTTTGAAGAAATATTACCTACTTACATTATGATCAAAGTTGGTGCCTTTCTTTTTCGGCGGCTGTTAACGACTCCATAAATAATGTAACATTAAACAGGAAACGAAAGGTCGTGTTGAGCTGAGAATGCTGTGAATCTGTGATATATGTTTGTACGGGGTGATTATTGATGAGACTTCCCGGTGTAATTTGAAACTACGCTTAATACAGCAAATAAGTGTTTTTTCGAAATACTAAAACATATATTTTCCTCAAAATTATGTAGTATCTAAATTGTGTCGGCTCAGAACAGAGCCGCCCTCTGTAGCATGAAAAAATGTCACGTTTTTTTTGCACACTTTGCGCCCCATTATGCCAACCACCCAGGAATAAGGCGGAAGCGCCTGAAAAATCTCTAATTGCATACGTGTTAGGCCGCGTTTCCGCTATGTCGTGACGACAGATTATCGTATCATCGAAAAAAAAACGTCGTGGCTTGTGTATTTAAATGGAGGTGTTCACATAAGGACGATACGATTAACTGTCGTACACAATTTTTTTTTTGTGGTAAAGGCAGACGACAGTCGTCCAACGATAAATTAATCGTCACGACATATTGGGAACACGCCCTTGCGGTCGCGAGTCATGTTTTGGTCAACACACAGCTTGACAAACCCTGCAAATTGAAAAAAAACCTAAGAGCATTTAAATGTCGCTCGCGGGCTTCCCTGGCGCTTCGACAGCAACTGACATATCGCAGCATTCTTCACTCTCAACTCAACACATACGAACATATTTTTATAATTATTCGTACTATTGTTAAATACGTTATATTATTGTACCAAGTTATCAAGATTTTATGAATGGCCGCCAAGAAAACAAGTCACCACTGCTTAACTGTTAACTCGCCCTAGTCATTTAATGGTATTGAAGGGAAATGCTAACACTATAATAAATTACACTACGACTACTACGACGAACGACGACCTACGACGAACTAATTGAAAGCAAATGTGACGCTATGGTTCTAAATTGTCATTGTTACATTGAGTATGTAAACGAGAGTGAACGAAGTAGTTACTTCATCGCAATATTATCATTTGAACGACAATACTTATCGAATGTTCGGTGTCAGTTTAGTTTAAGTAAAAATTATACTAGGGTCGTGTTTTATGAAATATATACATAATATGTGTTTACGATTTTATTGTAAATATTTTGTGAGATTATATTATTATTGAGAAATTTACCGAACATTATTATTAGTCAAAGAATTATGGATAAAATAAGTAAGTGAGAAACAAGAGATTTATGGCGATCGGTTATATTATTCGCGGAATATTTTATGAACAGATGTCATCTAACGACACTCTCGATGTATGACGATACCATTCGAATGTGGGCGATGAGGAGGCGTGAGCGGGGTGAGTGCGGGCGACGGGACGGGCGGGACAGAGCGGGACAAGCAATGTGCGGCCGGGGCGGCCCGGGCCGGAACAGCGAACCGGCCGGACCGCCGGGCCCTTCGTGTGCGGCGACTGAGCGCGGGCTCCGAGCGCGTTACCTTCCAGCGGCCGGGCGCCCGCGGCCGGGCCCTCCAGGAACTGGTGCTGGCGCAGCAGCGCGCACTCGCCGCCCTCGGCCGCGTCCAGCGCGTACACGTACAGCACGCCCTGCGCCGTCGCCACCAGCAGCCGCGGCGCGCGCGCCACGCTGCGGACACACGACCGTCAGTACAGGCCCGCGGGCTCGCGCTCGCTCGCGACGGCACTCACTTGGTGATGGCGGCCACGGCGCGGTAGCCCGTGAGCGGCAGGCGCGCGGCGGCGAAGGCGCGGCCCTGCGCCAGCACGTCGGCCACCTGCGCCGGCAGGTAGCCCGCGCCGGCCGACACGGCGCTGGACAGCCAGCCCATCCAGCCGGCCGGCTCGTCGTCCGGCCCGGCCGCCGGCTCGTCGGGCGCCGGGCCGGCCGGCCCCGCCTCGCCCAGGCGGAACACGTGCACGGTCTCGGTGTTGGACGTGGCGGCCAGGTAGAGCCCGCAGGCGCTGAAGGCCAGGCACGCGATGGACACGCAGCGCTTGACGCCGCGCCGGAACTCGTAGAGGCGCGTGCGCTCGGGCACGGCGAACACGCGGATCACGGTGCCGCGCTCGGACGCCGTGGCCAGGCGCCGCCCGCACATGGACCACGCCAGCGCCGCCAGCGGGCTGTCGTGCGCGCTGATCACGCACTTGGCGTTCTGCGGACAGAGGGCGGTCAGGCGGGGCGGCAGGGCGAGGGGCGCGGGGCCGGCGGGACTTACCAGGTGCACGGCGTCGAAGATCTGCACCTCGCCCACGGCGCTGGAGCCGGGGTAGGCCACGTAGCAGTGGTCGACGCAGGGCGACAGCGCGCACAGGCCGCGCGGGTTGGGCGGCGTGTCGCGGATGGTGTGCAGGATCTTCATGTCGCGGATGTTGTGGATGTGCAGCGACTCCTCCAGGCACACGATCAGCCTCTGCAACAGACGCACGGTTAGCGGAGAGCGCGCGCGCCCGAGCGCACACACTAATGGCCACTCACGGATCGGTTGAGCTTCACTGCCAGGATGGTGTTGCTGTAGCTGTAGTTACATATCTCGGTACCCTTCTTGTAATGGCATACTATCAGCTTTCTGTAAACAATCATATTTTAAGCTTCCTGAAAGCAATGGAAACTGGAGGTCTTTCGCCATTTGTGCAATGAGTCAGAAAAAATACTTAAGTTAATTTAAAACGAAACGCTAAGTACAGCGTTTCATTTTAGAGTCGCAACTACGGGGATATAAGTTAACATCGCAAAGGTACATAAAAAATCTGGGCAAGAGTAATGAATAATCGAATATCCCAATTAACCTGCCTGAGCCGAAATCAATTTGGTTTACCCCCTTGAAATCTACAACGGATGCTTTACAGGCTGTTAGTGTTGTCACAGAGAAGCACCGGCTCAATTAAGAATATCTGCATCTAGATATGCATATTTGAGGGCCCAACAATTGCCAGAGATATACATAAAAATATAGTCCACGCTAGATTAACCACCGAGTTACAGACCACCTTGAGCACATGGATTACAGCTCTAGAGTCTGCAGGTCTAACAGTAAGAAGGGCAAAGACTGAAAATCTACAATGTCAGTTCAATAACAACTGCAGCCCATCCACAATCTACTACCCTGAATCTAAGCCTGTCATCATCATCATTTCAGCTGAAAGACGTCCACTGCTGGACATAGGCCTCCCCCAAGTGTAGCCACATTGACCGGTCCCGTGCGACTCGCATTTAGCGGATCCCCGCAACCTTCACCAGGTCATCGGTCCACCTAGTGGGAGGCTTTCCAACGCAACCATCTTCCGGATCGCGGTCGCCACTACAGAACTTTCCGGCCCCATCAACCATCCGTTCTGCGAGCAACGTGGCCTGCCCGCTACCACTTAAGTTTGGCAATTTTTCGGGCTACGTCGGTAGCTTTGGTTCTCATACACGCCTGTGCCGAAGATAAATAAATTCAAATACCTAGGCTCGGTTATCACAGACCACGGAGACGTTGACGCCGATGTAGCACACAAGAGTGAACGTGGCATGGCTGAAGTGGCGATCACTAACTGGAGTCTTATGCGATGCTTGTATGCCAATAAGCACCAAAGGCAAGATCTACAGATCGGCGGTGAGGCCGGCTGTGATGTACGGAGCGGAATATTGGCAAATGAAAAAACGCAACTAAATGCTGAGATGAAGATGCTGAGGTGGTCTGGAGGCGTGATGAGACTGGCCAAAGTACGAAACGAGCATGCCTGTGGTAGTTTCAAAGTCGCCCCTATATCAGAAAAACTAACAGAGAGCCGTCTCAGACGGTATGGTCACGTGATGCGAAGAGACGAGGAATATGTAGTCAAGAAAGCATTGCAGCTGCCTGAATATAGGAGTGGAAGAGGATGACCTCCAGCTAAGTGGTGGACTAGCATGACGACGCTCCTACTGGAGAATGTACTGCCCGACCCGACAACCCAGGAAGGATTGTCCTAGCGCCAGAAAATTAGGAGAGCCGAGCCGACCCCATCTAAAGTGGGACCACTAGAAAGAGGCGATTTTGAAAAAAAACAATTACAAAGGTACGGTTGGTCTGCAAACGCAGCAACATACTTTTTTCTTTCGTACTTAGTTATGATAATATTTAACATAATTTTAAGTTGGTTGATAAATTACCTATTTACGCGAACACCGCAGATCAGCATCTAACTTTAACCTTTTTTCCGTTATGAAAATCCTGAATGGATGTCCTCCGCCCTGGGGAGAGCCAAGGGTCTGTCAGACTCGGGCTGACTAAGACCACACCGGTGTTCCGTTGCACACTTGGGTCACGACTTCGGGAGGCAGCGGTGCGACTGACCCATCTTATGCGACTTCCGCTGCCCCGGATTAGTGCCGCCCGCTTGACCTGCGGGTCTCGTCCCGGGGTGAGGTGTAAAACTCCCCCAGTTACGTCCACGAGAGTCGCGCGTGGGACACTACACGCCATCGTATCGGGTCCAGTGTGATGGGGGCGGATTTACCCAACTTTAATCTACTGTAACTAAGTTGTAATCATACATCTAATAAACTTTTAGTTTACATAACATTTAAAGGTCCTTCGAGTTTTTCACTGTTTGGGGTCATTGTGTCTCTTGAAACGACAACGAATCTGCTTGACTGGCCTTCCACAAGCGGATTTCCCCGGTCAAGTTGAGAAAACGCGCATATTCGTAGAGAGAGTACAAGAGCGCTGAGCGATCAACGAAGAGGGAATATTTTGGAACTCCTTCGTTAATCAAGAAAACAAACAAGAGTCAAATGCGTATACAAGCCAACCAGAAGCTTCACTTTTCCTTCCCTTTGCCTTTCATTCGGCATCTTTCAAAACGTGACAAAACGATCGAAAAACTAAATGAAAGCGAGCAGATGAATGTTCATTAATATGTAAAAAAAACTACCTGTGTGCAGTGTACATGGAATGAAATGAACTGTCTGTTGCGTCTGTTTTCGGCTCTAAATAAATAAACTACCCTAAAGGGCAAATACGAAGGCGAAAAAGCCGAAATCCACCAAGGCGAAGTGCTAGTATATGTATAATATTGACGTTTAGATGACACGTTCCTCAGTATAGAGGCACACGTGCAGCTACGAGTACATCGACGTCACGTAACACGTCAGTGTACACTTGCGCACCGAGTGAGTCACGACTCACGGCTTTACGGGATCCCGGCTCGTTAGCTGTTGTATCTGACCGGTACTTCGGCGCCCATATTACTTACAGCTTCTTCGAGTGCTTATTTATTATAACATTTAGACAGCTTCCACAGCACGGCAGGTACTACTAACGCCAATCAGTCGTGGCGTTAGTAGTACCTGCCGTGAACTTGAACATTTCTGGGTAGTGACCGCTTTGACCCACGTTTTGTAAAATCGCTGTTTAGGGAGCATACGCAAGAATGCACATGAAATAATTCTTTTGTCAGAGATCGCACATCGGGGCCATCAACTATAAAATTAATACCTAGTTGATATTGATTGCACTCCACATCGGAGTGCATTGAGGTTGTGATATTAACTATAATAATTATATTATATTCGCGTATTTTATCCTTGGATAGAGCACTTGTAGCACTTATGCACGTGAAGGCGATGGTGTGTCAAGTGAACCAGATCTCAAATAGACAATACGAAGAGGCGGGTAGCGGTACCAGGGGGCAGGGGGGGCGGCTCGCGGTAGCTGAACGCCAAGTTCACGTTCACGGCCCGGCCCAAAACCGCGCGAACACAAATAGAGTTCAACGTCACCGAAGCTGTTGACGACAACCGATGCTATTCTTGGTGGCGAGTTGTGTGACACGACCGTCAGCGACCAGCTGCGGATCGCTTGAGGTCACTGGGTCATTATAGTGGCGAGACCTCGTCCTTCGTCAGACAAATATCAGGCCAGCCGCGATCAAGCTAATCTAGGCGGCGGGCAGCAAAGACCAGTAACACGACACAAAGTTATCGTAGCAAACATCGGCAGATAGCAAGCAGCTGACGCAGCCCATGCGCCGCCGCCCGACTCCCTTATCTTCAGAGTTGTTTGTGTCCGTATCAAGTTCAATACTACGCCAACCTCTGTTGCAATGCATTTAATACCATCAATCAAATTATACTATACTTATATTGAATATGAGTAAATCTAAGTACCTGGGTATAATGTACTTATTGAAATAGTTTGACCATTTCAATTACAACCTTGACCTTGACCGTTTCATTCAGCACATAATTATACTAGTCGCGTGTCGTATTGCATGTCGGCAGTTGGTATCGAAGTATCAACAGGATACTTCGATACCAACTGCCAAGTGAACAGCTCTGACATGGCGCATTGCGCGAGTAAGTCGTGTCGCGCGCCGTGTGCACAGCTGCTCAGATGAACAATATGAACAGACAGCTTTATGATTTCAAGTAACTGTATACAAGTAGCCTAGTAACTACTAACAACACTAGCATCTATACTTGATTATTCAGTCATCTCATCTCATCGTTGACCCTACCTTGGACAGGTTACAATTGTTTCGACCCTTCATACAGGAGTTACTTGGTTGACTCACAGAAAAAGTCAACATTAAAAAGGAGGTTGACTCCAAAAATGTTTGTCACCTTGCCTTAGATAGATTAGAATTGTTTCAACCTACCGAAGTTACGTGGGTGACTTATATACAAAGTTAAAATTCAATAGCAACTAGCCTGCAAGAGCGAGTACAGCATGCTCGAAATTTTTTACATCTTTCTTCAAATAAATTCAGATTTTTTGCCATAATTGCCATGCCTATTAATATTAAGGCCTCGGGGCAAGGTTTTTTTTAATTCTGAGCCTCTAGGGGAGGGCAACTGCATGCCCCCCCCCCCCAAATGACACCCATGCCCAGTGACATGGTATGTATAATGGAACTTGTAGTAAGACATAAATTAAAAAGAAAATGATACAAAATGGTTACCTGGGAGCGGATACTGTGACAACAGCCACCAACGAGCTGCTGAAGAGACGGTCGACGAGGCAGGTCTCCTGAGCTGAGCGACTGGCGTAGATCTCCTCGATGCCATCGTCGGGAGTCAGCGCAAAAAGGTGGTAGCCACTGCTACTGCCCGCCACAAGAGACCTACAGCACAAATCACAACTGCTACTATCACTGCACTTCAACAATGTGCATTTATTACATTCATTTTATACAATTATAATATTTTTCTCAAATTAATCATGAAATAGATTATAGTAAAGGTAAATTGCTCTGCCTTGCTGTCCCAGCCTTTATAGAGCAGTATTTAATTTTTCGAATTATGATGAAACAAACAGATGTTATAACCTTTACACTGATCTCATTTACTTAATTACTTATTAATTGTCTTCCTCATCACATACATCCATAACAGAAAGTAATAGCAATTATTGCTGAAATGATAGTATTAGGTGATCTTGTGTAATAATTTATAATGCTGGCAATACACCTGCAGCAGTCTTGGAAATATTCTAGCTTGTTGATGCCTTATGCTCACAGTTGTCCACAATCAGTAGCAATCTCATTAATTTGAGTACTTTCTACTTCTACATAACTGCTCAAGGAAAAAATTTATATGACAACACTCATCAATAATATTATGAATTCATTTATTTCAGATAAATATAATCTAAACAATGCACAACATTAAATTAAAATCGATTTGAAAAATCAATTAGCACTCTTCATTTTATTTTGTTTTGTGAGAAGCCCAACTTGGATGTTTACTGTGTTATATATAAAAAAAAAAACAAACATCCGAATTGAGAACCTCCTCCTTTTTAGAAATTGGTTAAAATGTTTCACACCAAAATAAATTTGATTAAAATATATCACCGGTAATATTGTGCTCATAAACAGAGTCTAAAGATAATCATACTGGAAGCTAAACTGTTACCCAACATTCATAAACACAATAAATATACCAGCAGCTGTTACAAACAAAACAAGTATTTGTTTGGTGTTTAGCTGTGACTAATTGTTGTGCAATTAGAACAAGAGACGGGGTGGTGGCACCAGAGGCAAGCCTGGCTGTGTTAGTGGAGCCTGGCCCTGTGAGTGCACTTCGTAGGCTTGCATGAGATGGTTTGGCTTATCCTCGGACGCCATGTTTGTTGACAGCCAATGCTACGGGAGAAGACATTACGAAACAGCTGGCAATGACATATTGCATCATCACGCTAAACAACAAAACGTACTTGTAACAATATCGATGTTAATTCGTGACTTTGTGCGCTTTCGCAACCATCGTTCATGGAAATTTGAACAATCGAACCTAATCCCCAGTATAACATTACAAACATCTTTAATCAAACAATGCGCAGAATCTACTACCGTATGTTCTACTACTTACGTGCAATCTTGGTTGAATTGAACAAATATTCCTCCTGCATTTGAGCCCTCAGTGTTTTGACCTCCTCCCAAACTCATTGGAACGTTCGAAGCGTACGGATTGTTTTAAAAACTAAGATCTACAAATAATGGCACAAAAGCACGGCAGTTACTTTAATCAAGTAAAAATAATCACTCACTGAAATAAGTAAATACTTGAAACTAATTGTTCGTCACAAGAAGCAGAATTTTGACACAAAGAACGACCTTGCTGCTAAAAACAAGCCCCCTCCCGCACACTGCCTTCCCCTCAGCGTTCGTTCCACAACAACCAACGATTGAGCTGAATGAACGATGAAGGGCAACATCAGTATATATATTCTGTGGGCAACATCCAATGAAGCTTGTCTATGGGGAACCAAACTTACGTTTAAAAATTCTATAAAAAAAAAAAAAACATCGTTCTTGTTTTATTTTTTAGCCCTAAGGTAAGTTAAGCTAAGATTTTGTCGGAAAAATTTGAATTTGGATAGTGGATTCTGTTTGCTTTGTGGTGAACCAAATAGTATAGTTTAAAGTCAGTGCGTATACTAGAATAATTTCGAGCCGTTTGGATTTGTGAGGTCCGAGTGCTTAGCTTAACGCCTAGTTGACTCTTCTCGTGACCCAAGGCCTAACTTTTACCTTGGCCAGAAGCCAAGTATTGCCATAAAACTTCTTTACATCACTGTAACAACGAATTTCCTCCGTGCCTCGGAAAACAAGTTAAGGTGTTGGTCCCGGCTGTCATTTGTAGATCTTTGATAGTCGTTACGAGTAGTCAGATGCTGAAAGTCTGACATCGTCTTACCAAGCGGTATCGTATTACCCAGTTACTGGGTTGTAGAGGTCAGATAATAAGTTGCTTCATGTAAAATACTGATACTCAGCTGCATCCAGTTATACTGGAAGCAGACCCCAACAAAGTTTGAGAAAAGGCCAGATGATGATTCAAATATTGCCATAAAACATGCAACGCCGCTAGGCCCTTGGGCACATTACCAGCTGACAACGTTGAAGAGAAGTTTTTTTATTCTCTTTTATAGTTTTTTGTTACTTTAGTTATTTTATGTACGAGTACTAGTTGAAAATGTTAAAATGATTACGTTAAGATGAGTTTCTTTACAAATAAACATATGAACTTAATGTATAAAGAGTGAACTGGAGTGTGCGACACAGTTGTCAATGTGACATTCCAGAACCTGTCTGTCAAACTAAACGTCAGTCAGGACGTCAGGTGTTAGCTTGGGGGCTAAATAAGCTAAAAATAATGTGCTAATTCTATGGTTTTGATTGAGCATAGGTTTTGTTTTGAGCGTTTTGACATTTTATAAAGTTGCTGTAGTGTGTGGACAGAGAGTGTCAAATACCATCAAGGTCGACCCTGCACCTAAAGTAACCTGCAATCTGTGCATGAGCAAACATCTCAATAATAACTTTTTATCTGGTAAAAACTTTTCACCAAATGGGTCGTAAAATACCAGCAAAGAAACATCGTGGCGTTAAAGATCCTCTGGTGCAGCAAGCTAAACGTTTAGCTAGGTATGTACCGTGTTTCAGCCGCATGCTATTCTCTCAGTTTTTTATTAATTGTCTCAGTTCGTTTATACTCCACTTCATTATGGCATTGTAAATTGGCTTGAGGAAAATAATTAAGATAACTTGCAATTGGTTTAGATTTTGATATTGTAGATGTTTTTACACATAATGTAAGTTTCATTTCATTAAACGATCAGGTAATTTCATAAGCACATTGATGATCCATGCCATGCAATGAATGATTCTAGATTGGGCAACATGCATAACTTAAAGTTTTATATAATTAAATTTTATTTGGCATTTGTGAGGTAATCTTGTTTTTATAATGGAATAAAGAGTAGAAAGTTTTTCAAACTTTATAAAAATAAAAGTACGGAAGCAGGTAATCAATGTTCCCCCATGTTTTCAAACTAGCCCTGATCAAGGCAGTGGTTCAGGGGGGTAGCCCCCTCTCCACACCTGCGGGTGTGGTTAATTATGTTATTACGTGTAGAATATGCACACATTTGAATAAGTTACTTATATTAATTGTGACAACCAGTGGCAGATTTACAAAATTTCAAGTTATAGGCTGTAAAGTTTTTGCCGCCCTTGCCTCTACAGTTTTCATGTCCTAGATTATTTTTACAATCCAACAATTTCATTGAAATTGCACATAAATTAATTTTTGGGTTTATTTTTGAGTTAATCAAAGCTCAATCATGTACGATTAATAAAGGAGGGGTCCCGGGGTAATGTATGCTCTTTTCACTCATTCAAAGTGTGCGCTGAGGGCGAGAGAGTCGGTTACTGGTAGGGGGGCGGCGAACTAGCGGTTTTACTCTACAATATGGAAATTTGCTACACTGAATGTTCAATGACAAGCTATAGGGGCAGGGACAAGTCATCCGAAAAATTTGTTGCAGACTTTTATCAGTAAAACATCAGAAAACTGCCATGCATCATTCTTTTTGATTTCTACGAGGTAGCAAAAACAGAAATTCGGTCCCCTTTGCCGCCCCAAAAATCTGCCGCCCTAGGCTCCAGCCTACTGAGCCTGCTGGTGAATCTGCCACTGGTGACAACCCTAACTTATTTATAACTAGCGACCCGTCCCGGCTTCGCACGGGTGCAATGCTGATACTAAATACACTACAGAAAAACTGTGAACGTTGTATAAAAAAACATAGCGGCCCGCTCTGGCTTCGCACGGGTATAAAATATATAGCCTATGTCACTCACTGAAAAAATGATTAAAATCGCTCCAGTATTTTGATTTATTCATTACTGCCCGTGGCCCGCACGCGTTAAATTTGGAGTAAAACAATTCCCCTTTCCCTATACCATGAAGATTTCCTGCTATCTTTGGAATATCTAAATTCATGCACTACATTTCTACTTATTTACTTTTTACATTTTTACTTATTTATTTTATTTTTACAACAATTAATATATTATAGAATGTCTTTAAATACAACGTTCACAGCTTTCTTGTCATTAGACAATACAAACATCCCGCCCCGGCCGGCCGGTACCGTCGCAAACGCTACGTCCGCAATTTTTAAATCTGTAATATCTTCGAAAATATTCATTTAAATCATATGCTGTAAAGAGCCATATAGATCTATATTAAATCAACAATTTATTTAAGGTATTTCATTGGATAGGGATTAATGCTGTATTGGTTAAAATCGCTTCGAAAATTAGCCATTATTTGTCGTAAAAAGTAAATGACAAAAAAAAATTATTGTGGGATATCCATAAGAGGTCAGGACATATACCATCGCGGAGTTTTCTGTAGACCTTTTCAATGTGTACAATACTTAGTACATTATTTTGATAAATCTCGTAGGGTTCAGCCTGCGTTTGCAATGTAAGCGGAAAAAATGTAATTATTTACGACATCACATTAGAAACCTCAAAAATAACAGTATTTCTCCACTATTCAATGGATGTTATCTATCTATATAACCCTTCCTCTTTAAGCACTCTATGTATTAAAAAAAACCGCATCAAAATCCGTTGCGTAGCTTTAAAGATTTAAGCATACATACGGACATAGGGACAGAGAAAGCGACTTTGTTTTATAAATAAATAAAAAAACCCGAACTTTTAGGGGGGAGCGGGAGGGTGAAGCCCCCCCCAGCGATGCCCATAGTGACAAGTAACATGATTTCAAATTTCGAATCGACCAGACCTGGGAAAGTTGTTTATTTCCCTTCAACTAGAAACGTGGTGATCACCTTCAAACGGCTGGGCAGATTTTCTCGAAACATAGCTAAGAACACTCTCGATTAAAACACCTTTCAAACGAAACCAATTTTATCAAAATCGGTTCATCCGTTTAGGAGCTATGATGCCACAGACAGACACACAGATACACACGTCAAACTTATAACACCCCTCTTTTTTGGTCGGGGGTTAAAAATGATGCCTAACATCAATGTGTTTTATTCTTCTGTGAAGCAAAGGATTGGATGCTAGCTTCTGTGAACTTTGGTTATTACAAAACAAAGTAACTGGTATATTACTCCAATTTTAAGGTAAATTGACTCCTTTCATGCTTCTGAGAGAGCTATATATGTTTAAGCCTGGTATGTGACTCCGATATCTCAGTACTTTGTTGCTGAGTACTTAGCTCTTTGTCACCTGTCAATGTCAATCATTCATGGAAGCTGTTATCTGAGTTGCTCGAGCATTGTTCAAGAACATATGTTAAATCAAACATGATTTGACATAATTATATTCCTGAAGAATGCTCGAGTGACTGTGACAACCATGAAGAACTCACTGATGAACTTATCAGTCTGTTCTTCATGGCTCATACCAGAATTACATTTTGACATTTCTTCCCCCACTGAATCCTGTGTCTTCACTTTTTTATGCACTATCACCTGTGATGTCATGCTGTTATTTTCTTGTTCCATTACTATGTTTTTTGGGAGGTTAATAATTTGGTGTGGACAAATGTGATCTGTCACATTATTACTGGGTGTTCTCGTCTGGCTAACGGATAGTTCTTGCATAGACACAATCTCGTTGCCTGGATTATCCACCAGCAATTTGAAATACAACTTTGTGGAATCACCACACCACAAAAAATTTAAAAAACCCCCGACACGAAAAACCCCTAAAAAACCTAAAATAAAATAATCCAAGCGTCTTAGCGTCGGGGGACCGCTAAGTAGACCGCTTAGTACAAGTACAAAACAAAGCGGACCACCGACGCTAAGACGCTTGGATTATTTGATTTTAGGTTTTTTAGGGGTTTTTCGTGTCGGGGGTTTTTTAAATTTTTTGTAAAAAAAAAACTCGCCATCAGAGCTGTTTTATGGAACACCGTTCAGAGGTGAAGTGGAGATAATAACTAAATCAGATCTCGAAGTTGATACAACCATTCAAAAGTAAGACAGATTTATTAAACGCAGATATGAAAAGAAAAATTACACATTGAGAATTGGGATTGGAGAAAATTTACATGTGGAGAACGAAAACAATCAAAATAAAATACCTCCGTAACTTATTCTACACCGCAGCGTGCTGAAACATAAAGTATAACGAAACTCTTCAAGACGAACTGACTCGAATGAAGATGAACTGACTCATGACGAACAGCATACACCTAAAGAAGGTACAAATAAGGGTGATGAAAACTGGTCAATTGAAAGTTATCGATCACAAAACGTAAAATAAAAGTTACGTACCGTTTATTAAAAATAACTATAGTGTAATAAAGTAACTTTCATGCTAAATATTGCAGGTACTGAATGTACTTACCTAAAATGTAATTAATTTCTAAATGGAAATATTAGTCCTGTAAACGAATTAATGACCGAATTTCAAAGTGCTAAATATTGTAATTATAGTACTTAAAACTATTTTTATGTAAAATTAAAGAAGAAATGTATATGCCTACAATATTTGCACCTGGATTATGTCTATTAACATAATGAATTTATCAGTCATTGTTTAAATTTTAAAATTGTGTACCTGTGTTAGCATAGTATTAAATGGTAACATATATGTAGAGCAATTGTATTCCAGTTATATAAACTTAATATTATAAATATTGCACCAATTAATATAAGTACCTACACATTTTTGTAAAACAATTTAAAAGAGTAAGTATGAAGTTTCTTCCCCATTCTTCTCCATACAAACAACCTTATCGAATGGGAAAATAAATGTGCTTAATTGAAATAAATATTTTCATATAAAAAGGAAGAGATGTGGTATTCTAATAAACGTAGCGTTTGCTTTGAGGTAACGTCTCAACCAGTCAACAATTAACCCGGGTAGCGAGAGCACGTTCCCCCAAAGTCATTCATCTACTTACTGATAATTTGGTGGTTTTATTCTAAACCTTAACTAGTGTAACTAGTGAACACAACAACACTCTAAACTATATTTTCCTAGCACCTCTTTATAAACGACTTTTGCGGTGTTTTTTGGACTAAAATTACTAAGGTGCATACTTGCAGAGTTATAAGCTCACTATGCAGCATGCAACATAAAACTGACCATGTAAGAAAACCTCTTCTCGCCTAAATCATTGCCAGCCTTTTTTAATTGGGAACTTAACTTGAACTAAGGGAACTGCATTATGTCTGCATTCATTCAATTCGAAAGGATAATTTGGTGGAATTAATGGTATTCTTGGGCTGAAAACTCTACGATCACGTCCGGCTTCGGTGTGTGGCTTCAACGTAATTTTAATGAAGAGCTTTGATATTTTTACGTACGCTCATGCTAGGGCTTTCAATACCGGTATTATTGATATTGATTTTTTTCTTTTATTTTTTTGACGTGACAACGTCTTATAAATTGGTTTGCCGGGTGACACTTCAAGAAACTGCGTTACGCTCCGCTCACGTTATGCGCTCACAATGAGAGCGAGTGAGAGGCACGCGTGCCTTTCACTTTTTATGTCTGTCTCTCTCGCTCTTAGGCGGGCTAACCATGCCCGAGTGGAAGGGACGCGTGCCTCTATATATGTATATTTGTATATAAATACGTATGTATGTGTAAAGGTAAAAATAGGATCGGCTTGTGGCTTCTCCCAGCTGGTCAAGTTTTTGAGTGCGCCGCGAACTTTTGCCGATTCGTCTGTACAGGCCAGCGTTGGCCGCCAGCGATACCCCGCGCCCCCCCCTTGGCGCGGGTCGGTGATTCATCCGCGTCACAAACTTTTTAATTTATTTTAAGTTGTGGGTAGACGCGACAAAAACTTTTTCCAGCTGTACCGTCCGAACCGTACTTTTATTGTTAACTGCGTAGCAGGTATCCTTTGGGTACCCATGGGTACCTAGTGCCTGTGGGTGCGCAGAGGGTGCTTCCGCAAGACCCGGTGCATCGGCACCGTAGCGGTTGCGGGAAGTCACACCCAAAGTGACCTCTTATTAAGTGTGAACTTTTAATCCATTGATCGATACTATGAAGAAGACGCCGCCCAATGTCAGCCCTAAGGGGGACCGGGCGCCGTCGCTGCCGACTCTCGGGAGCCCGACGCCCGGCGCTGCATCCACCAGTGCCTTCATTGACGCGGAGGGAAGGAGGCCCTTTCCAGCCTCGCCCCCTTCCATTCCGCCTAGACTCAGCCCCGGAACCCTGCCTGCAAGCACGACGCCACCATCGGTGCGTGCCCCGGCGGTGCCAGTCCGCCCGCCGGCGTTCCGGCCGGTTCCGACGCAGGCCCCGGGTCCACCCGGGTCCAGTAGCCGCGCGCCCGCTGCTCGCGCTGTCGCCCCCCCCCTACGCGCTAATGCGCAGGTGGACCGGGCGACCGCGACGCACGCGCCTCGCGCCGCCAACCAGGCCGTGTCGGCCGTAGCGCGCCCCGCCGCGCCTTCATCCACGCAGGCGCGGCCCGCCGCCGCCGCCACCGCTTCCAAAGCGGGGCGCACCGCATCACCCGCACCACGCCGCTTGCTGGCAGGCTCAGCCGCCGCAGCGACGTCAGTGCAGGGACCGATGTCGCCGCCTCCGCCACGCAGTGCCGCCCAAGACTCGCCCGCGCCCATGTCGCCAAGCTTCTCTGTCGATGACAGTGACAGCGACATGGACGACGAGGATTACGAGGTAAGTGCCCCTGCCCTTATTAATACCCCGGCGTTCGGGTACGAGTTCTCACTCGAGACTCGCGCCCAGCGCCGCCCCCGGAGCACGGACGACGAGGCCGCTGAAGAGGCGAAGCGCGTCTGCCCCGACTCCCCGCTCCCGCTGCGTGAACCGCGTGGTCGAGCCGGAGTCCGGTCGCCGACGTTCGCCGAGGCGACTCGTCGCTCGCCCACGCAACCCGACGCTAGACGCGTCACTGGACGTGACGTCACCGCCTCCCCCGGTACGACAGCCGCCGCCGCAGCCCCTGCCCAAGGCAAGAGCGCGGACGCAGGCGCCCGGAAGAGGGAAAGGGACCGGCCACGCTACCCTCCGCTGGTGGTGGAGAGGATGCCCAACTGGGCCACCCACTTTAGGGCCGTGAGAGCCAAACTGGGCCACCCTCCTAATGCTCGTCCTTATCAGGGCGGAATTCGTTTCATGCCTGAAACGGAGGACGAGTATAGGGTCGTCCAGAGGTACCTCACGGACCTAGAAAAGTCGGAAGGCCTTAGTTGGTTTTCATACTCTCTACCAGCGGAGCGTAGCCTGAAGGTAGCCATAAGGGGGCTGCCGGCCGACACAGACCCTGCCGAGATCGAAGAGGAGTTGAGGACACTAGGGTACGAACCAGAGTACGTCCGTAACATCCTAGCGCGCGGCGGACGACCTGGTTGTCTGTTCTACGCTGTCCTCAAGAGGCAGCCAGAGATACGGACAATCTACGACATCACGGAGCTTATGTGCATGCGTGGTGTCCGTGTAGATGCCTGGCGGAGCAAGCAAGGGCCCGCCCAGTGCCACCGGTGCCAGCAGTTTCGACACAGCTCGCACCAGTGTCACCGACCGCTCGCATGCGTGCGATGCGGTGAGAGCCACGCAGCCAAGGACTGCCCACGCCCACGGACGGAGACGGCCATCTGCGTTAATTGTGCAGGTGACCATCCCGCGTCCAGCAGTAGGTGCCCCGTGTTCCGGAGAGAGCTCCGGAACAAGCGAGCGGGCACTGTTGCCATGTCGCAACAGCGACGCGAAAGGGCCACGAAGGAGCCCAATGTAGAGGACCGTGAGGCCCCGAGCGCGTCGCTAATGGCAACAGCGAACGGGCCCTCGACCAAGCAGGACGCTCCCGCCTCGAAGCGGAGGAAGAGGCCACGCGGGGGGAGAAACAAGAGGGGGAAAAAGCCCCAACCTCCCGCGCAGCAACCCAGGCTTGATCCTGGCCCTGTACCGGCGCAGGCGCCCATCCAGGCGCCCGCGGTTACACGTGCCGCACCAACCACCGACGCTGTTACAGGCGCCGATAATAAGAAGAAGAAGGGGAAGCGGGCGGGGAAACCTGCCCCACCCACAGACACGGCTACAGCCGCCGCCCAACCAGCGGCGACGGCTAGCGTTATTCAGCCGCAAGCCGGCGCCCGAGTCAGAGGCCAACAGCGTCATGCCGTCCCTACCAGGGAAGTAACCGCCTGCGCCATCAACCTACTTATGGACCTTATAAAGGCCATAAGACAGGGCGAGGACGCGGAGCAAGTTATCCTTGACGGACTAGCCAAGCTGTTGCAGCTTATTCATGGATAGTCCGTTAAGATTGCTTCATTGGAATGCCCGCGGCCTTAGGAATAAGGTTGCCTCACTCCGCCTCCTCCTCAGGGAGCATCGCATCGACGTGGCGCTCATCAGTGAGACGCTCCTGGGGCCTGCTGACAGGCCCAAGTTCCCAGGATACGTCTTATATAGGAAGGATGAGAAGTCTCCGTCTGGAATGATCTACCGCGGTCTGGCGGTATTGATCAGACGAAGAGTCGTGCATCAGCCACTCCCCCCGACGTCACTGGGCACTTTTCACGCGTTAGGTGCCCAGCTCCACGTCGCTGGCGAGGACATAAACATCTATGCGTGCTACCACCCGCCCGCGGCCCCGCTTGACATAGCGGAGCTACGGGCGCTACTCTATCAGTCGCCGCACCCGACATTACTCGCCGGCGACTTTAATCTGAAAAACCCGGCGTGGAACAGCCGGAGTACGAATACTGGAGGGAGGCGACTCTTCGCAGACGCGGAGGCCCGTGGATACATGGTGTCCGGCCCTGAGACGCCTACCCATTACCCAGGCAACCGAACCCAACATCCCGATGTGCTGGACATCGTAATCCACAGGGGCTTGAGAGGCCAGATTGCCCAACAAGTTATAGACGACGAGTTCCAGTCAGATCACCAACCTGTGCTCGTCGTACTATCAGGAATGCCTACGAGACTATCTCCTCCTGCGCCACGTCGTAAAACCGACTGGAAAAAGTTCGCGGAAGGGATGGAAATCACCACTCCAGCTTGGCCCATCGCCACCGACGCGGATGTCGACGGGCTAGCGGATCAAATCACCGCTTGTATTAGGCGCGCCCATGAAGAGGCGACAACAACAGCTACGCTGCCACAGGGGCTTGTATACAAGCCTCTACCTGTCCACCTTAAGCAGATGATCGCCCATAGGCGGCGCCTCCGCAAGCGGTGGCAAGAGTCTGGCTGCCCGCGCGACAAACGCGACCTAAACCGCTTAGCGGAAAAGGTAAGAGCCAAGCTACAGGAGCTCAACACCGAGAGCTGGGAGGAGTGTATTGACGCCGCAGAGGGAGACTGGGCGTCTCTACACAAGCTGTGCAGACAGCTTAACAATACCCCGGCTCCGGTCCGTCCACTACTCCATAGTGACGGGACACTTAGATATACAGCGCCAGACCGCGCAGAGATCTTTGCTGAGCACCTGGAGCGTCAGTTTGTTCCAAATCCGACTGCCGACACCGAGCACATCGCAGTAGTCGAGAGGCACCTCGGAGAGTACTTCTCCAGGCCGATAGCCTCCGATGAGGACCCAGTTTTCTTCTCGCCTTGCGAGGTCAGACGCGCCATCCTTAAGACGAAATTAAGGAAGGCGCCCGGAGCGGACGGTGTGACCAACACAGCGCTGCGCCACTTGCCCTACCGGACGGTAGCGGCACTGGCGCGCCTGTACACGGGCATACTGCGCACGGGCGCCTTCCCAGCCTCGTGGAAGGAAGGGCGTGTCATTATGCTACCCAAGGCGCACAAGAATGTGCTGAAGCCGGAAAGCTATCGGCCCATCACACTTCTCTCCACTGCCTCTAAGGTGTTTGAGCAACTCCTGCTGCGACACCTGAGGCAACATTTCACTCCAAGAGAGGAGCAGTTCGGGTTTCGTTCCGAACACTCGACGACGCTCCAGTTGTCGAGAGTACTGCACCTGCTAGCCGCATCCTTTAACAGGAAGGAGCGAGCAGTAGCAGTATTCCTCGACATGGAAAAAGCATTCGATCGCGTCTGGCACGCCGGCTTGTTGTACAAGTTGGCACAGGCCGGTACGCCCCGTCGCTTGGTAAGGGTGGTTTCCTCCTTTCTAGGTAATAGGACTTTCAGGGTGGTGGTCGACGGAGCGCTATCGAGCGTCCGCTCGATAGCCGCAGGAGTGCCGCAAGGCAGCTGCGTCTCGCCACACTGCTACTCGTGTTACACCGACGACATTCCAACAACACCTGACACCACGCTCGCGCTGTATGCCGACGACGCCGCGTACATAGCGTTATCGCTTAACGCGCGGCACGCGGCCGTAAAAATGCAGCGCGTGCTTGACCTACTCCCAGACTGGTTGTCTAAGTGGAGGTTGTCGGTGAACGTGGGAAAGACGCAGGCGCTGGTAACCGGCGGCTCGCAGAAACTCCCACCACCCCTGACACTGCAAGGAGTTGACGTCGCATGGTCACCCCGGGCCAAGTACCTGGGTGTCACTATCGATCGTCAACTATCTATGGCACAACACGTCCGCGGCACTATCGCGAAATGCAGGAGCGCCCGCTTCCAGCTTCGCCCAGTGCTCACGTCACGACTCCCGCTGCGTGCCAAGCTGGGCGTGTACAAGACGTACATTCGCCCGCTAATCACGTATGCCGCCCCAGCGTGGTTCGCCCTCACGAGCGAGTCCACAAAGAAGAACCTCCGCGCGCAGCAAAGTCTTGTTTTGCGCGCCATTGTTGCTGCTCCTCGCTTTGTGAGAAATTCCACCATACAGCGGGACATGAAAATGGAGAGCCTGGACGACTTTTGTAGCCGCCTCGCGTCCAACATGTTCAAGCGCGCCGACGTCTCTGCCTGGTCCCATCTAACACAGATAGCGCCATGGCACACGCACCCGCCTGACGCGGGGCGCGCCGGGCGCACACGTCGCCTACCGCGCGATCTCGTGCCTGCGGATGCGCCGTAAGTATGCCCCCCCCCTGCTTGACTCCCCGGGTAGGTCGTTTTCACCTACACGCGACCTACCCAAACAATGTGACTATACAACACCACATTACACACAGTTGAAGCGCGTCGCATCTAAGTTAATATAGACGCGACGCGCATCGAACACACACTCATTACTCAACATGCATCCTAACTACGCGATGAACGTGCGGCGCGGGCTCGCTATTCATTCGCTTACAAGAGCGGCGTTACACAGTACACTGCCGCTCTAACACATTCATTACGGCCTCTTAGTCTGGAGCGTGATCGGCTAGCTCTGAGATCGTTGTGGACGGGGGCCATACATTCTTAGCGGTGGGATGCGCCACCAGAGTCACCTCTGTCGCAGGTCGTCATCCGCTGGGCCTCCTCCGGGCAACCGGAGGTCTCACCTGGCGGTGACAGACCGCCGAGGTGGCGTGAAGAAAGCGGCGCTCGTTACGGTAAAGTTTTATCGTACGAAAGCGCGCAGCGCTAGCGCCGCTGGCGCCTCCTACCGGACAAAATGACAACCACACATAGGCGAGCCGCGCCATAATAAACTAATTACGCGCGCTCGCCCCCATTCATGCCTATATTGGCCACCAAATGAGGTGCCCGTATTTACGGGCACAGTAAACAATTCCGCGGGGAAAGGGTTTTACCCATATCCCGCCAGCCGCGCCCCTCTGCGGGGGCGTAGCGATATCCCGAGGTAAAAATAAAATTTTGTTAATATGAAATTCAGTGCGAGATTCTTTGTATAAATTAATGTTTTAAATATAATTCTTTGTATAAATAAATGTTTTAAATTGTTACTATTATTTCATCCTTCTTCCTACTATACGAATGAATATTCACATTAAAATTATTTTACCACTCAAAGTCGTTGTCACGTAAAACTTTCGCCCGTATACCGACTTTACAGGCAACCAATTTTTTTTTTGCAATATATAACATTTTTTACGAAGAATTGATTGATGATTCTATGATTGAAACAGACGATGCTGCCATAGAATTTCTTAATAGTCTGAATCCTTCTGCAACCACATAAATTACACTAACAATCGGAGCAGCTGTAACGTTATTAAGAAATCTTAATCCGCCTAAGTTGGGCAATGGCGCCAGGTTACAAATCAAAGCTCTTCATTAAAATTACGTTGAAACCACACACCGAAGCCGGACGTGATCGTAGAGTTTTCAGCCCAAGAATACCATTAATTCCACCAAATTATCCTTTCGAATTGAATGAATGCAGACATAATGCAGTTCCCTTAGTTCAAGTTAAGTTCCCAATTAAAAAAGGCTGGCAATGATTTAGGCGAGAAGAGGTTTTCTTACATGGTCAGTTTTATGTTGCATGCTGCATAGTGAGCTTATAACTCTGCAAGTATGCACCTTAGTAATTTTAGTCCAAAAAAACACCGCAAAAGTCGTTTATAAAGAGGTGCTAGGAAAATATAGTTTAGAGTGTTGTTGTGTTCACTAGTTACACTAGTTAAGGTTTAGAATAAAACCACCAAATTATCAGTAAGTAGATGAATGACTTTGGGGGAACGTGCTCTCGCTACCCGGGTTAATTGTTGACTGGTTGAGACGTTACCTCAAAGCAAACGCTACGTTTATTAGAATACCACATCTCTTCCTTTTTATATGAAAATATTTATTTCAATTAAGCACATTTATTTTCCCATTCGATAAGGTTGTTTGTATGGAGAAGAATGGGGAAGAAACTTCATACTTACTCTTTTAAATTGTTTTACAAAAATGTGTAGGTACTTATATTAATTGGTGCAATATTTATAATATTAAGTTTATATAACTGGAATACAATTGCTATACATATATGTTACCATTTAATACTATGCTAACACAGGTACACAATTTTAAAATTTAAACAATGACTGATAAATTCATTATGTTAATAGACATAATCCAGGTGCAAATATTGTAGGCATATACATTTCTTCTTTAATTTTACATAAAAATAGTTTTAAGTACTATAATTACAATATTTAGCACTTTGAAATTCGGTCATTAATTCGTTTACAGGACTAATATTTCCATTTAGAAATTAATTACATTTTAGGTAAGTACATTCAGTACCTGCAATATTTAGCATGAAAGTTACTTTATTACACTATAGTTATTTTTAATAAACGGTACGTAACTTTTATTTTACGTTTTGTGATCGATAACTTTCAATTGACCAGTTTTCATCACCCTTATTTGTACCTTCTTTAGGTGTATGCTGTTCGTCATGAGTCAGTTCATCTTCATTCGAGTCAGTTCGTCTTGAAGAGTTTCGTTATACTTTATGTTTCAGCACGCTGCGGTGTAGAATAAGTTACGGAGGTATTTTATTTTGATTGTTTTCGTTCTCCACATGTAAATTTTCTCCAATCCCAATTCTCAATGTGTAATTTTTCTTTTCATATCTGCGTTTAATAAATCTGTCTTACTTTTGAATGGTTGTATCAACTTCGAGATCTGATTTAGTTATTATCTCCACTTCACCTCTGAACGGTGTTCCATAAAACAGCTCTGATGGCGAGTTTTTTTTTTCTATTTTGTTGTAGTGTACTATTATACATTTTAAGTACTTCAACAAATCATCCTTTCAAGCTGATTTTCGCATTGATGAATTCTCAATTGATTAAGAAAATCGCTGTTGTGCTTCTATCATTAAGTACTTTAACAAATCATCTTTTCGGGCAGATTTTCACATTGATAAATTCTCTATTTGTATTAGAATATACCTGTTGTGCCTCCCCATCTTAGCTCCTTGATGAGTAAGTACTTGTTTATTCCTTTTTCGATACAGAATGTCTCGAACTCTTGAGACTACAAAATTGTCTGTCAAACTCAGATTTTATACTTGCAGGATTTTGGTTTATGATAAATTTGCTCAATACTTTTACCGTGTCCTGTATATGTAGAGAGAGAGAATAATTCAGTATTTCAATCTCTTTGTATCGACCAGTGAGTTTCTAGCTACCAGCTCCTGGAGAAAGTTCACGACTCTTAACTATTCATACAAAAATATTCCACTCCTTTGTTTTGTTCCAGTTTAAAAGGCAAAATTAATGCTCCACCAAAGGACCTGGATGAGCAGCCAGTGCCAAAGTCGCTGACCAGACTTTTTGCATTCCAAGATCCAGATAATAGAAGAAAAAAAATAACACAGAAGAAAAATCCTTTGGGCCGGCTGCAGACACAGGGCAAAGGTTAGTTTAGTATGTATGTCTTCCGGGTTCGCTGTTCCCTGATAATTATAATCTGGCTCTCTTTAATGGCGCATCCACACATGCCCGGCGGCACGGCCGGCGGCCAGGGCGCCGGCGTGCCCGCCAGCCGTGCCGCTGGGCACGCCCCGGGCACAATGCATCTTTTAACACATGCGTCTTCTAAGCCGGCGGCAAATTCAGCGGCAAAGCCGGCGGCATGTGTGGATACGCGTTTATAGTTCGAGTGAATCGGTTTCTTCTAGTAAGCGTGCTCTACCCTAGGCCACATCATCGCTTCACAGAGTTGCGGCCAAATGCAAGCCTTTTTAGTTGGTACTTAACAAAATAAAAACATCAAATTCAAAATAATCCTGATCCACAATAATCCTCCATGAAAGTGGGTCATCCAAACCACAACATAAATTTTGAATGGCATGCTTCTTACTTTCGAAATTACGGATTTCTAAACTAACTCTGTTAAGGGAGGCCTTTCTCAAAATCCTTTTTCAGCAGGCCTACAACTTTAAAAGGCCTTACTAGTGAAATTTTTGAGTTATTAAGTAGGTACTTAATTTTTCGAGATTTCGTCATTATTCCTTTTATAAATGAGATAATAACTAAGCTCTGCTTGCGGTAGTTATGCCCTTGCGTCAGGCTAACCTGTTCATGACTGTGCCCTTGATGATTGTGGCAGCATGCCAAATGGCAGCTTTTACATTTTGGTTGTTTAATTTGCTTTTTTGATTCTTTATACAGTTTCATTTTTGAACACAAGCTTTTATAGCCGACTGCAATTAGACAAAAAATACTCATAAGATGAATCGAAGTATAGTGGTCGGATTTTCATGAGACTTTTTTTCCTAGAAATGTGCAGAAGAATGTAAAAAAAACTGTTCTGTTTTTTTTTTTTTGTTTATGCTAATTTTAAATTCGCTGAATTTATACTATTGCGGAAACTATACATCTATACAAATAAATAAACTCGAAGTGTCTGTTTGTAATAATAAAAGAACTGCTTTTTACTACATGCATATGAAATAATATGAATGTATATATAATACAGTCACGACTAATAATATGTATACACGCAGCAACTTTTAAAAGTGATTTTCTCCTACTATATTAATTAAAGGTTTTACGTTTTCACGAACATGGAATTTTGGAAGCCATACTATTACTAAATAGGTCTTAGGCTGAAACGTTCGCTTTTAATAAATCAATAGAAAGCAAGGGTGGGGAATTTAAGTTTTCGGTAGTTTTAAGTGGGATATTGGTAAAAAAAACTAAAAATTCTTGAGCTACTTCGTTTTTAGAGCTTAGAAGACCACGTGAAGTCTCTAGTCTGATATCATTATTATATTTTTTATTTCTATTAGATTCAGTTATCGGCGGACTTAATCTTGTTGCTAATAAATAAGGCTTTAGCAGCCTTCCAAGTGTTTTTAAAGATTTTTGAATAAATGCAACATTTAGGTATTTAAAGTTTTTGCCCAGTCACTGAACATAAATTTAGGGTAAATATTGTTATGTAGATATAGTTTACATTTTTAATGTATTATTGAACTCTACGTGACCTACCGAAAAGAATTCCTCATAAAATTGGTTTGCATTTATAATAATATGGCCCGGAATGCCTAAATGACTAATTAAGTTATTATTAAATTATTCAAATTGTTGGATGTTATTTGTCTAGTGTCACACTACCACACACACGCTACCTCTATTCTAAAACCATGTACCTTTATTTTTAACCCCCGACCAAAAAAGAGGGGTGTTATAAGTTTGACGTATGTATCTGTGTATCTGTGTGTCTGTCTGTGGCATCGTAGCTCCCAAACGGATGAACCGATTTTTATAAAATTGGTGTCATTTGAAAGGTATTTTAATCGAGAGTGTTCTTAGCTATGTTTCGAGAAAATCTGCTCAGCCGTTTGAAGCTCATCACCTCTTTTCTAGTTGATGAAGGGATTTAAACAACTTCTACGGGTCTAGTTGATTGGAAATTTAAATTCTTGCCACTTGTAACCATGTCATGGGCATCGCCAGGGGAGTAGGCTGCGCAAAAAGCTCAAGTTTTTTTTTTAATTCATATCTTTCCTCGTTTTCGTTAATAAGCGAGAAGAGGCGCAACACCAAGAAAAGCGGAAGGAATGGTAGGAGACCTAAGCCCAGGAGTGGGACAGTCAAGGCTAAGAAAAAATAATTTAAGTTTAAAAAGCATGAAATAAAAATTAAATTAAAAATTTAAAAATAAAATTAATCCAAGCGTCGCGTCGTAGCGTCGGGGGACCGCTAAGTAGACCGCTTAGTACATACACTTAAGGCCCCTGTAGCAGTGAAACGGCCTTGAGTATCTGGACGTTCTCCCCGCGCTAACTGCGCACCCCCGCTTCATTTTTACGTGCGCAGAGCGCGATCCGCGCTCATCGCAACTAGCCGCCCGCGCCGCGTTCCGCAGCTCGGTCATGCGCGGATCTTTTTATTGCATTTTTGTTATTGTACCTATGTTTGGGTGCGCTCGCGCTGTCCTGACGTACTTACCTATAAATGGGTTCCTAGGACGAGACTAGATGTCCGCCCGATGTCACTAATTGAGAGATAATATTATTCAGCGTAGTTTTATTCAGTCAGATTCGTAGTCAGACTCGGAGTCAGAGTCAGACTCGGAGTCAGACTCGGAGTCAGAGTCAGACTTGGAGTCAGTCACACTCGGAGTCAGAGTCACACTCGGAGTCAGAGTCAGACTCGGAGTCAGACTCGGGGTTCCGAGTCTGATTTTCTTGCCAAACAAGATCTCTACTAAAAAGGCTATTTCATGATCCTATTTTAGAATCCTAACTAGGAAATAGGAACGTGTAATCGCAGTTAGAACAGATTGCATCCGATTTAGTGACCTAACTAGGAAGTAAGAAGGTTCCGACCGCTCTGTAAGACTCTACGACGAGCGATTGTGAACTTTATGTTCTTTTGCATAAAGTTGAAAATCTATTAAAGACAAACTGTCTCAACGACGACGACCGAAACAGTTCGTCTTTAATAAACAGTTCGATTTTCAACTTTATGCTCTAGTGCATAAAGTTGAAAATCTACGAAACTAGTCTCTACCTGTCTTAGTTAGGATCCCATTTAGAATCCTATTTAGTAGTGTTGTATGATCACTAGCTGACTATTTAGGTTTCTAGTTAGAATTTTTATAAATAGGGTCGTGAAATAGCTCCTTTACCTAGACAGGTAACTATGTAGAGCACACTGTATTTTTATTCAAATTTGTAACAAAACAATAATTAAACCCCTAGTAATATAAACAAACTATAAATAATAATAAAAATTGACTAACTATGTTGTGTTTATATATTTTTAGTAAAGGTAAATAATTAGAATACACAGGTAGTTATATGACTTTATGCATTTTAGCAGCTTTTAGAGCTCTCTGTTTCCTAATATTACTTTTCTTCGGCATTTTGATAGTACTACACAAAACAACACTTTTCTCAAATTAAAATTTTTTTTTTTATTTTTTTTTAATAAAACGTTGCCCCACCCTAGGAATCTCTCCAGTTTCGTTTACAAACATTTGAATTCACATAGAATAACAGTCAGAACCGGAACAACTACCTGTAAGTCATACAAATATTTGTTCCGTGCGGGGATCGAACCCGCGACACGCAGCGCAGCAATCAATCACTCAACCACACGCCAACCGTGCCGTCGAGTTATCCTACTTACTGACTAAACAAGCGTCCAAATCGCGAAAACAAACAAACTTAGTACTAATGGTAAATTGTCCTTGCGCGAATCAGGTAAATAAAATTTTAGAGAACGAGCAGCACAACCTCCACGTCCGACAGTTTGAGCTACACTGCCGCCCGTCGCCCGCGCACGGACCCGCTCATTTCATTTAATTTAGAAAACGGTGATTAATTAATTGTAGCTAAATAGGAACTTGCCTTGTTTCGCCAATTGTACAATTTGTGACAAAAACCTTTTAAAATATTATTGTGAAAGAAAAATACTAAAACTCCATGCCGTTTAGACGTAGTTACGAAATTTCAAACAAGAAAATGCTCTATTTTGGATATTTTTTTCACACACTATTTTTATAAATAGAGTCATTTCAAATGTGCAAATTAAAGTTTAAGATCTAATGAGTAACATATATTTTTTTTGGACATTTATATTCACATATCGAAGAGTAGTTAGACGAAGAAAACAGCTCATTGGCAGTAAGTAGCCCCTTAACAAAGCGGACCCCCGACGCTACGACGCTTGGATTAATTTTATTTTTGGTTTTTTAGAGGTTTTGTCTGTCGGGTTTTTTTTTAATTTTTAATTTTATTTTTTTAAGTATCTTATCTTCGTATTATATTACTATTTTTTTTTTTAGTTTATTAATATAATTTTCCATAGTAGTTGCAATAAGCACTGTCTAAGCTTCCACATTCAGATCAATAACCGGCGTATTCCTCTACCCCTGTCATACAGGTTGCCCTAGTTCAGGGGTTGAGACCGCACCGATGTAATGTATAATGAAGTAGTAGAAATAAAAATGTATTATAAATTAAAAAAAGCACTATTCCGCCGCACAATTAATTTTACGAATTTTAAGTTATTCACTAACGAAAAAAAAAATCCAAAGTTTAGACTTTTTTTTTGCAGAAGGAAATGCCAAAAAAGAAGTCCAGAGGCTGATTTCTTTTTTGTAACTTTTTTCTCCACTTCTCTAGGATAGGAACTCAAAACAAAGTCCCATGAAAATCCCACTACTACAATCTTCGTTCTAGCTTATTTTACTCTTTATTTTATTTTACTTATTATGGGACAATATAATATATAATAACAAAATTGCAGCCCACCTATTATTGTCTAATTGCACTGGACTATTAAGCTAATGTTGTATGTAATGCAGTATTATTTTGTATTAGACAGCAGTCCAGTCCACAACCCAATCTCGCGCCTCCGTAAGCTGCCGGGGGAGTCAGGGCGCGGGTTTTCTCTGCGCATCAACAGTGCAGTGAAGGCTCTGCACAACCCAGCTGAAGAATTACACTACCCTGTATGTTTCATATGTCTTTTTAGCGGTTGTACGTTGGTTTATAAATAACAGTTTTATAGAATTTCGTTTCATAGGTATAGCATTTTACTTATGTCATCATTTAATAAAATAATCAATACGCAGAATTGGTATACCATTTGAATTAAAAAAAACATAGACTTTTGTTGCAGATCAAATTAAATGTTTCGATATTCAAATCATATAATAACAAATCAAATATACTTAATCCTCATATTTCTTAGTTCATATAAAACGTATTACCAAGAAAAACATTATCGAGTGATAGTTTCCAAACGTTTCAATACATACCTTTGGCAATGCGGGTAAAAGGGGGTTTGAGTAATAAGGTATGAACCAGTGGCTTGATTTTTATCACAGCGGCCACAAAGATAATCGTCGCTAGAGTATATTGAAATATATAATATGTTAAAAGAAACCCTGATGTAAACATTGAAGATCAGGTGCGTCGTGTTGTCTCCGATCCTGACTCGCCTTTTCCGCCTTTCCTATGAGACTGGAAAAGTGCCGAATGCTTGGAAGCAAGCCAACGGCCAACTACAGACCCATCTCTATAACGTCCATCTACACTATCTATATCTACATCTACACTAATATTATAAAGAGGAAAGATTTGTATTTTTGTATGTAACGAATAAACTTAAAAACTACTGGACCGATTTCAAAAATTCTTTTGCCGTTAGAAAGCTACATTGTCACTGAGTAACATAGGCTATATTTATTACTAGAAAAAAAATAGAGATCCTTAGAAATCCCTACTAAAACCAACCTGAGGTGTAAAAATATGAGACATAAAATGTCTTTCATCGCATGCGCTGCGGAAAGTATTGATGATAGAACAAAAAAATGTTCTACAATATTATAGAACATATCAATATCAACAAAAAACTTCGCGAGACCATACTATTTTAGTTATGTCACTATAACTACTTTTTTACATTTTAAATGTTGATAGAAATGCCGATCAAAATCAGACCATGTTATCCATACCTTTGTATTAATTCTTATCCAAATAAACTATTTCGTATTCAAGACAGTTTCAATACCTGTTAATTACTTTTTGAATTATTGAAATCCGACATTCCATTCAAAAGATATTACGAAATTAAAAATATCTATCTTAACAAAAATTGCACGCTGACGCGCCGTTGTGGCTCCACGCAGCGCAGCGAGCAACGCGGCGAGAGAGATGGCACCGAACTGTGGGAGAGGGGTGTTCGCATAGTAGGTACTCCATTATGGTATTGATAAATTTAAGCCCTCCCAGTATGTGTAATGGTACAAGACTTTTGATAAAGGAATTAAGAGACAATGTGATTGTAGCAACTATCATCATGGGCCCCGCGGCCTGTCAGCTCGCTCACATTCCGCGGATCCCAATGATGCAGATTTGCTTAAAACTTTTAAAAGGTTATAATTTCCTGTAAAGATATCGTTTGCCCTTACAATAAATAAATCCCAGGGACAAACTTTCTCGATGGTTGGCATCAACCTAAGGAAAGAGTGCTTTTCTCATGGGAAATTGTATGTTGCTCTTTCTCGAGTAGGATCTCCTGAAAATTAATGTTTTGTTATCACCTACAAATACCACTGCCAACATAGTGTACAGTGAAGCTTTAAGGTAAACTATTACAAAATAAAAACGTAAAGACTTAAAATTAAATATAAATAAAGAAAAAAAAATTACATGAGTAAAAAAATTACACCCCATAAAAATAAAATATATAAAACAACAAAAAAAAATATGTTGCATTAATTTTGAAAATTTTGAAAAATTTAGACATGTACGTTTTAATTGGCATATTTATAAGTTAAATTATCTTTATTTATCCCATAATGTTTAAAGAAAAATGACCACCCGTGCGAAGCCGGGACGGACCGCTAGTACTCTATAAGAGTATGGAACGTGTACTTAATTGTAAGCTCCTAGCATACCTAGAAACTAACGATATCATTAGTGACCGCCAATACGGCTTCCGACGTAATCGGTCTACTGGGGATCTTCTAGCGTATGCCGTTCACATATGGAGTGAGGCCATCGAGAGGCATGGGGAAGTGATTGCCGTCTCCCTCGACATCCTGAAGGCTTTTGATAGGGTCTGGCATGAAAGCCTTATCGGTAAGCTTCCTTCATTCGGTCTGCCCCGGTGGTCTGTGTGATTGGATTGCAGATTTTCTGAGAGATCGGTCCATTCGAGTGGTTATCGATGGCTGCTCGTCGGATCAACTGCATATTAATGCTGGGGTCCCTTAGGGGTCCGTACTCTCAGCAACATTATTCTTGCTGCACATTGACGATCTGCTAAAACCCTTGGGTATGCAGACGACAGCAATGTTGCTGAGAGATACTTGTCTAACGCACGGGCTACCGGGCCTCAGATCCGGTCTCTCCGTGAGGCCTTGGTGGAGCGTTTGAACCTGTCCTTGCAGGCAGTCTCCGAATGGGACGATGCCTATCTGGTCAGGTTTGATGCTACCAAAACCCAGGCGTGTCTTTTTTCCGCAAAAAAGAGCCAATTTCACCCAGCTCCAACTTTCCGAGATGTCACCGTGCCAATAGCAGACCATCTTGAGCTTCTTGGCGTTACTTTGACATCAACCCTCAATTTTGGCTCATATATTGAGGCTACGGAACAGCTGGCTGCCAAAAAGTTGGGGGTCCTTGCAAAGGTGAGAAGGTACTTCACGCCAGAACAGCTGCTCAGCTTGTATCAAGCGCAAGTTCGTTCATGCATGGAGTACTGTTCTCATCTCTGGGACGGATCTGCCAAATACCAGCTTGATGCACTTGAGTCGGTTGAAAAGCGGGCCAAGAGGCTCATTGGCAATGTGGCACTGGTCAAATCTAAGCTCCAGAGCCTTGAACATCGTCGCCGAGTTGCCAGCCTATCGGTTTTTTTACCGGTTTCATTTCGGGGAGTGTGCGATGGAATTGCATGACCTAATTCCGGCTAGCCCGTTACATCATCGGACTACCAGACGTACGGCGATGCGCCATCAGTACATGGTGGACATCCCACCTATACGCACTAAGCGCTTTAGGAATACTTTTATTATGCGTATGGAGTGGAATTCCCTGCCGGAGTCTGTGTTTCCCGATAGCTACAATCTGGGGGTCTTCAAGTCAAGAGTGAATAGGTTTCTTCTAGGCAAGCGTGCTTCACCGTCGACCACATAATCGCTTACCATCAGGTGAGATAGTGGTCAAGCGCGAGCCTATATATAATAAAAAAAAGGTGGTTGATTTATTAAACGTGCTAATGCTAACCTTATACGCACAGACGCACAGTGTCCGCCGTAGAACAAGCCAGGTGGACATAAGTCATTATCAAATTCCCGGAAATAGGTATTGTTTACCTATAAACAACACCCCTAAACCCCAGATTCCAAGAATTGTTTACGTCTTACATTCCATACTGACGAGTCATCGTTTATCAAAGTAAGCTAATAAGGTAAATGCAATCAAAGAAATCAGTCAGTTGCATTTTTGCGACACTTGCACTAACATCTCAGGGTGTGTAATATATGCAATATTAACAGATAATATATTATCACTTGAAATAAATTTCACACGATATAATTTACATATGCTATAAAAACTAATAACTTAATTTCATGTGATCTAATATTACATTTCATATAAACTTCTTTTGCTCTATTAACATTTAGTATAACGTTCATCTCATATAATTTTCATTTGATGTAATTTTCACATTTACTTATTTTCTGCCCAAATTCTGTAGTGAATAAGTAAATATCAGAAAACATCATACTGTTATAACCTCATCTAACCCAAATGATTCACCAACAATAGAAGGGATCTGGTGCTCGGCGGCCGCTGCCGGCGGTCGCGTGCTAATGGTCATGGTTCTAACCTACCCTAACCCAGATGGTTCACCCACAATAGGGGGGATCTGACGCAGGAATATATGAGTACTATATTACTACGAATACTATACTAACCTAATACTATACTAACTGAATATTAGATTAAATGTGCATGTATAGAAAATGTTAATTAATCCATATAAAATTGGTAAACAGAAATTATATCAATAATTCATTATATCATTTCATCGTTATACTGAACAAAAATTATATCAAATGAAATTATGTCATATGATCATTAGAACTTTTGTTATTATAAGAAATGGTACGCACCCAACATCTCATAGTGGCAGTTCTTAATTTTGTGGAAAGTTTTAGTGATGGATTTTACTTCTGAAGGTATGTATAATATTTTTTTCATTAGAATATTTTAATCTATATAAATAAAAAGAGAAGTCCTGACTGACTGATTGACTGACTCATCAACGCCCAGCCCAAACCCTTGGACCTAGAAAGCTGAAATTTTGCACAGAGGCTTCCTCTATAATGTAGACAAGGATAAGAAATATTACATATTTAAAAAAAAAACAAAATTCCACCCCTAAGGGACTTAAATAGGGGATGAAAGTTTGTATGGAAAATCGTCATTTTTAAAGTTAGAAGGCTTAAATTTCATATACTAGCTTCTGGTTAGAAATAAATAAATACGTATTATAGCGTTTTTGAGAATTTACCCCTACACTTTTTTAAGAGGGTGAGATAGGGGTTCAAAGTTTTTATGTGGAATCCGTCATTTTTGAAGTAAGAATAATGACATTAAATAATGAAGTTTCTGAGCAAACATGTAACACGTATTTCGTCGTTTTTGTAAATTCAACCCCAAAAGGAAGAAAAGGGGTTGAAACATTAGTAAAACAAAAATGATCTGCACAGCTTAAAATTTACTTTGTGTTTCTCGATTGAATTGATGTAATATATAAGTACACGCTCCTAGGGAATCTGGAAATCGACCTGAATTGTGCGAAGGACACTTGCGGGAACCCATTTACGCGAAAAGATGTTTGCGCGCATGGACACTTGCGCGACAGACACTCGCGCGACTGGACACTTGCGCGACTCAATGGCTTCATGGGTGTCGTTTTCGTGGTTTTAGCGGGTAGCTGGCAATGAAAATCCAAGATAACGCCTAGGAAAATTTCCTGTTTTTCGTTCATGGGTGTCGTTTTCGTGGTTTTCGGGGTCTCTGACCAAAATGGCGCCGAGGAAAACTTTCGGTTTTTCTTTCACGGGTATCGTTTATGTGGACTTCGGTCGCCGATAGCAAAAATGAGGTCAAAATGAAACTTTTCTGTCTTTCCGTCATGGGTATCGTTTTCGTGGTTTTCCGGGTCGCTAATAACAAAATGATGACCTCATTTTCTAGGTGCAATAATAAAATTTAAAATACGCAATATCTGAATACTCTCCCCTAGGCTATGGCTGGTATTGATTTAAGTGAGAACTGTTTCTCACATGTGCAGTTTTATGTTGCGTGCTCCGGAGTGAGCTCTGCCAGAAACTTAGTGTAATTTTAGCCCCAAAAGGAAAAACCGCAAACGTCATTTACAAAGAGGTGCTAGGATAATTCATTTATGTAGTTTGCCGGGAGTTAAATAGATTGGTTTAAAATGAGAATTTTTGAATTAAAAAAAAAATGTAAGTTAGCTCATTTACACCATTACCTATACAAGGTGTTGTTTTGCATCCTCGTCAAATTCAAGGAGGTAATTCTACTGATGATTCTCGACCCAAATCAACAATAAAATCGGTAGGTTAATTTTTATATTTTTTTTCTTATTTACGGAAATCCGTAAGTGCGAACCAGCCGTATTTAAACGCGGCCCGTCTGTTGCTAGCCGTATTACCGCGCATTCACACACACAAAAAACGCTAACAATACATACACAACGCAAACTCAATGAACATTCGATAATGTCGTAGGTATTCTCACTCACGCGCCTAGCGACGCACTCTCTCGCACAGGCGCGTAGCCACGCCCCCCGCGGTCCCGGACCCCGGAACCAACAGTATGTTTAATGTCGCCGACTAGTGCATGCGTTTTGCGAATTCCGCTCCTAGGTACTGCGATGTACATCGTTGAGACGAGGTATAAACTGCAAGTGCGGTTTGGACTGAATGTGTGGGCTTGGGATAATAGGGGAACAAGTGCTTGGACCCTACTTCATCGACGGGTACCTCAACAGCGCCACATACCTGGAGCAGCTGTTCCACGTTGTTGAGGATATGTTGGAGGACGTTCCCCTGGCACTCCATCGCGACCTCTACTACATGCAGGACGGTGCTCCCCCTCATTACGGTCGGCAAGTACGCTGAAAGGTTTGGTGACCACTGGATCGGTCGCGGAGGACCTGTGGACTGGCCTCCGCGATCTCCGAACCTGACGCCTCTAGACTTTTATTTGTGGGGAGACGGTAAAAGTTTAGTGTACACGGAGGAAGTGGCAAGTGTAACAGAATTACGAGTAAAGATCATTTAGTGCTTTCGACACTTTACTCGTAAAAACGAATGTGTTAGTGCTACGTAAGCTGAAGGCAAAACCAGCTATGTCGTGCTCGACTGTGCCAAGAGTGTGGTGGTGGCAACTTTGAACAATACCTCCGGGTAACTTAGGTACGTAATTTACTTATTTTTTCATACGACTATCATTTTCTAAATACGTTGTTAGCTTAATCAATTTTATTCAATAGTGTAAATAAGTTGATTTCAAATTTTTAACTACGCCAATAATACCTAACAGTCGAAAGTATCACCACATACCTACTTTAACTAGCACATCTTTCCATTTCCATCAAACATAAAAAACATTATTAGATACTAACTAAATTATTGACGGACCTAAGCCCGTTAAGTAGGAAGAAAAAATATCAAATCAACCAATTCAATCCACAAATGAAAACAAAATCATTACGAATACTTTAGGCTGAATTTACGTACAGTGTACCGAGTGTTAGTGTATGAATTATTATTAGGTACCTAAATCCGCCCGACGCGCGACGGGTGCGCTTGTTAGGTATCTAAGCAACATTAGCGCAACATAGCCTCAGTAGTGCGCCTCAGGATCCGGAATAAAGATCCAAGATTGCCAATTTTAGGATTGTCCGTTCAGCAGGATAGCAATAAAGCAAAACTAACATTTTATTAAAAATCTGATAACTACCAAACTTACAGGTCAATGAACTTTTCTTTGGTGCACTTGTATTAGGTACTGTACTGATTTCCGTATTCCAATGATGCTTAAAAATGAGTTAAGTATCAAGCGAAATTTATGACAATAATGTAGGTGATTTTCGAAATAAAATTAGAAATTATTGCTGCCGGTCGACGCGCGCCGTAGGTTATCGCACGGCCGCACGCGCCTGCGTTTCGTAGGTATGACGTAGTCACTCACACACAGAGCTCCATTGTCGCTGTGTGCGTAGTTGGGTGATTCTGTTTCAAGTGAAATACTGTTAAATTTCAACAACAAAAAAAAGCAACGCTTATTAATTATACACCGGTACCGTACTTTAAATTGATTATTTATGTGTTTTATGACAACCTCCTGAAATTTGACGAGGATGCAAAACAACACCTTGTATAGCTACATATATATTTAGCTACGGCACCGTAGCTTGGAAGACATGTATAAAATAAATTTTGGTTCAACCCATTTAGGTCACTAATAATAAAAATAATAAAAAATAAACCGGCCAGGAGCGAGTGGGACTCGCGCACCTAGGGTTCCGTACAAACCTGTACTTAAGAAAAAATTTAAGGTTTTCGGAGTTTTTCCTTTATGTGTGCTATAAAACATTGCTTCATGCCAAATTTAAAGATTCTAGGTCGACTGGAAGTACGCTTTAGGTTTTGACTCCCTTGCGAGTAGTTGCGGGTTTGAAAATATGCGGCTTAAATTGCTGTTTCTTTTGATTGCGTTGACATAGAAGTTTGATTTTGTTACAGCTTAAAGGTATTATAGACCTGATTTAATATGAATTTCAATTTAATACCTCTACGCGTTCATGAGGAAAGGGGTAGTAAGTTTAAAATTATAAAAAATATTTTTATAATATGATGTAACTAAAAATTTACGGTTTTCGCAATTTTTCCCAATACCTGTGCAATAAGACGTTGCTTCATAGATAGATTGTATAATAATAATTACTGCTTAAGGAGTTTTGCCGAAATTTATATCGGAGTTTAAATATCTGATGTCAAAGTTGTGTTATTCGTGAATTACTGCTAACTGTTTGCTATTGTTATGTACATATTATATAAAAAAATTAACTCTTTCCTATCGTTTGCCGTATGTCAATAATTCTCTGAATTTGAT
Organism: Cerastis leucographa; assembly: GCA_963082945.1. Classification (NCBI taxonomy): domain Eukaryota; kingdom Metazoa; phylum Arthropoda; class Insecta; order Lepidoptera; family Noctuidae; genus Cerastis; species Cerastis leucographa. Next base: position 21,930,064 of record OY720354.1, read on the forward strand.
CCGATGATAATACAGGTGTTCTTTTTTTCAAAATCAATTAGTTGTATCACTAGCTAGGAATATTGATTTAAAAAAAAAAAAGTTTTTTTTTATCAAAATCAGGCTCGAGACTGCTTGGAATGTTTTTCGCTAACAAAAATCAAGCTTACTTCACTATATACTTTTTTGGCCCCGCTGCGTGGGACTCAAACATTTATTCATAAAATTGTAGATAGCATAACGTATATTTTAATATTTTCGTTTAATTAAAATACAATGGAAAATACACCAAACAATAACATTCTTTAAAAAATATTATACTGGTTGATAAGTTAGTAAAACATATTTTTTAGGGTTCCGTACCCAAAGGGTCAAACGGGACCCTATTACTGAGACTTCGCTGTCTGTCCGTCCGCCCGTCCTTCTGTCTGTCACCAGGCTGTATCTCATGAACCGTGATAGTTAGCCAGTAGAAATTTCTATAGATTATGTATTTCTGTTGCCGCTATAACAGTAAATACTAAAAACAGAATAAAATAAATATTCAAGATGACTCCCATACAAAAAAGTGATATGTTTTGCTCGTTTTTATAAATAATGGTACGGAACCCTTCGTGCGAGAGTCCGACTCGCAATTGGCCGATTTTTTTTCATTTGCTTCGAAACGAAATTCTATGAAACTGGCTGCGAAACAAGGGAACACCCTTTTTAGGGTTCCGTAGCCCTAAAATGGAACCCTAATGGGAATCCTGGGTCTGTCTATTGGCTTATTCCCACGCGCTTCCAGAAAAACAAAACAGCAACACATTAAATCGGCTACGTCCCGTCTGGTTCTTTCCCATTTCGCCGTATAAATAAAATACCATTACATAAGTGCCGTTTCGTAACTATTTTGATTTTGACATTGAGTCTCGTTTCGTTACAACTTACTAAAACTTAAGTGCGTGTATTCATTCCCGGTTGGTAAACTTTTTGTTTGGCAAGCACAGTTAGGACTCGGGAGAACTAAAACTAAAAAAGTACGAACTAAAACGAGAAAATAAATTTAAATTAAGAAAAAAAGCGTGGGGTACATGGTGTCAATAGTTATATAGTACACACATCAACACGGTCTAGGGATATTTCATACTCAATTAAATAACTCGAAAAGTACTGGCCGCATTGGAATCTTTTATACACCGATTTGTTTATAATTTATCTCAGACTAATTCCAAATTCAAATTTTTGAAAATTCTTTTGTTTCGGTGGCATAAAAATGTCTTGATGTGTAGGAGAGGGAATTTTCATTTGTGCGAAATTTAGAAAACAATACGAATTACGTTTAGTTACAGTTTTTTTTCATTTTTAAACGAAAGATAAAGTTAAAATTGAGGTAGTGTAGCCATGCAACGCCAACATTTGACGAGGGCGGAGATGTTACGAGCTGTGGGAATGCTGGAAGCTGGGTCTGTTCAGCGTAATGTTGCTGAGGCCATAGGGACCAAAATGTAATTTCAAGATTGTGGACACGCTATCGTGCCACAGGTGAAGTAGCGGAGAGGCACCGGGGGCCAAGTCGCATCACTACCCCCAGACAAGACCGATTTTTGCAAATTACTGCGCGAGCTCAACCAAATGCAACGGCGACTCAATTGGTCCAAAGGCTGCGAGTGGAACACCAAGTGCTTGTGAGTGACCAAACTGTAAGAAGGCGACTGCATGAAAGCAATCTACGCTCTCGTAGACCACTTCGGGTCCCACCTTTACGGAGAGGCAATCGTGGACGACGATTAGAATGGGTTCGGAACCACGTGGACTGGGGCCGTGAGCAATGGTCCAATGTGCTGTTCACGGATGAATCCAGGTTCGGCTTCCATCCAGATTCACGAAGGACGCGTGTTTGGCGAGTTCCTGGACGATGGAGCCGTCTTCAGAACCCTCAGGAAGTTCACCCATACCAAGGAGGAACAATTATGGTTTGGGCAGGAATTCGTCTTGGAGGACGGACGGATCTCGTTTGGGTGCGGGGCAATATGACGGCAGAACGATACGTCCAACAGGTGCTAGGGCCCGTAATCTTGCCCCACAGAACACAAATGGGGCAAGATTTCCTACTCATGCACGACAATGCCCGGGCACACACGGCGAGAACGGTAGCAGCTTGGTTACATACACACAATGTTAGGGCCTTAGACTGGCCTGCTCAATCGCCAGATCTAAATCCCATTGAGCATGCGTGGGATATGCTGCAAAGAAGAGCTCTGAAGGAAGTTCCTGAAAATCTGGCTACAGAAGATCAACTTTTTGCGCACCTCAGAAGGACATGGGACAATATTCCGCAGCAAGACATTGACAACCTTGTTCTGAGCATGCCGAATCGTTGCCGACGTGTTATGAACATCATGGGCGCTTTCTCAGACTACTAACTTCAAGTTTATAAACACAAATTAAATGATTTTTATATTTTTTTATTGAAATGGTTTTTACTCATAAACTAAAAGTTAATTCATATACGGTTTCCGTCTATGCTTCATTTTTTTTTCCATAAAATCCTGAAATTTTAATCGAAGTACCTTAACCATTATTAAAAAATGGTAGAATATTAAATAACGTATCTTTTAAATATATACATGTCATATAAATAATTAACACATTGATAGTAATTCGCTTTTTTAAAAATATCCCTAGACCGTGTTGATGTGTATATATTACACACCTAGGGCAGTAAAGTAAAAAATGCACCTCACGCCATTTTTATTAATTTAAATTTATTTTCTATTTTTTAGTTCGGTTTTCTTTAAAAAGCGTGTTTTTTAGTTTTTTTTAAACTATTATTTATTTTACACTTTTTAGTTTGGTTTGTTTATAACTGCTTGTTTTTTTTTAACTATTATTTGTCTGTTTAATTAAAAATTCTCTTTGGTATTCGAAAATTTCCTTATATTCTATCGAATTACTTACTTCAGAAACTAAATATTCGCATCACCACCACAACGGTAGCGAAACGGCGAAGCCATACATTTTTACTGATATGTAGAATTTGTGAAGTTAGGGTCGGTAGAGTTAGGCCGTGTAGATTCAGAAGCTTGGCTCTACATGACATCTGATATCTTTTTCACAGGGCAAACCTTATGTGGTCGTCTTGGCAACATTTTACATGAAATGTTTTTGGTAGGATTTCAGTTCTTTTTGTAAGTTGCTAGGCAGTCTTTATAGTGTTTATTTTTTTCTTCTTTTTTACATACCTAATTTCGGCTTTCTAGCACTTCAGGAAGTACCCTAACATTTTGAAGTCTCATACAAACTTCCACCCCCCCCCCCCATTTTATGGGATGGGGGGCGAAAATTATAAGTTTATGAATTTTTTTGTTAGTTGTATACTAAACTTAGATTACATACCAAATTTCAGCTTTCTAGCACTCAGGAAGTAGCGAAACATTTTGATGATCATCAGTGTGTAAGTGACGAAATCAGTGTATTTTAGATATCAATAAAATCTAAAGTATTTAAGCTATTCAATTGAGACTTTGTATGTTTAATAAGTCTATTATTGACATCATATCCTGAGAATATCAACTATCTGGTACATCGGAAACCAACTCAATGAGGTTTCAAAAAAACGACGAAACACTTCGAGAAAAGGTATGTAGTGCCCTTGCGCTTCGCTTGGCGGGGGCACTACCGTGCCCCCAGATAATTTTATCAAATTAATGTATTGTCATCGGTCCTCGATAAATCTACAAAGTTTTAACGAAATCTGGCTGTTTAAAGTGGGTCAAAATCGCGCCCAAAGGAGTCGGTTACAAACAAAAATACAGGTGAAGCTAATAAAAAGCTTGTAAAAAAATAGAAACGTCAATAAAAAGTTACCTACAGTTGGGACATACCCATAAAATGTTTTCCACCCATTGCTTTTTTGTTTTGGAGCCGAATATTGGAGCGGGTGGGAATAAGCCCCGTCCGTATGTCCAGAATTTTTACTCTGACACTGTTGGCACCACGGACTTGAATTTGGTAAGTAGTAGTAGGCCAATAGTCGCGGAGTATAATGGCTGTCACATACGGACAGTCAGACAGACGACACGAATCTATAAGGGTTCTGTTTTAACCCTAAAAAACGGATAGGTGTCAAATAAAACAATGTTATTAATTAAATTAATCACCAAGATTTTGTTGAACGCACTCGTGATTTATTTAAACATCACAGACTGAAATGATGACAAAGCCTATAGGTCGTGTCCTACTAGCTTGCAATGAGCCCATTAAATGCTCAGAGACTGATGATCTTGAAGAAGTTTTCGCCAAACTTTGGTGAAATTAGCGTATTGGTATCGCTTTCCGTTCTCAGCTAGACATCGAAGCGGAGGATGAGAAAGGCATGCGCATGAGCGAACAGCGCGAGCGGCGCGCGCGCAAGAGGCGCAAGGCGGCGCGGGCGCAGGGGGCGCAGGGTCCGCCGGACCACAAGCCGCCACTCTCTAGGACACAGAAACTAGCGCTCAAGAAAAAAGCCAAGAAGATGAAAGCTTCTGAGGTAACGGAATGCTGTGTGTGTCTGTTGCACGAAGCACGCGTTAACTCATCTCATTCTATCACGCACTTTTTTAAACCTACCCTATCCTACCTACCTACCTACCCTGCCCTACCTACGTACCTACCCTACCCTACCGTCCTACCCTACCTACGTACCTACCCTACTTACCAACCTACCAACTACTCCCCTAATCTTTTAAACCTTCCTTGGGCTTGTACAAATATCTCAAAACCAAAATTACCATAAATATCAAGTACTATTAACGGCTAACTTTTTTACAAGCTTTTCATTGATGAATATAATATTTTAATACTTATTATCATATTCCGGACGAAAACAAACACAAAAATCATAAAAATTGGTCCAGCCGTTCTTGAGTGTAACTAACACGAGGTAGTACTTTTAGTTAAAATATCTGCTATCATTTCACTACCCTTACATTATCTAAATTTAATATCACAATTATAAACATGTTGCTTGAGAAAATGATGTCTTATATTAATATGCTTTGTTCTTGGTAAATAACAATCACTTGTAGAAAGTCTTATGGGACTTTGACTGTCACTATAGATGGTGAGAGGTTCATTCAGCTCACAGCAGCCAAGCTCCCCGCTAAGCTGGCGCAACCATAGCGCCTCCTGCGTGGCTAAGGACATAGCCATATACTCTGTCTCTGCCGTTGACAAGGCCACAGTCTGCTGTTTGCGTGATGACCATGAAATAGCCTGTAATAAAAATATACAGGGTGTTTGGTGCATCGTTTGCCAAATCGAATAGGCCGAAAGGAGAGGTCATTTGCTAACTCTTCACGCCCTATAACTCATTCCTTGCCTCACCGGGTTTTTTATAATAACTTTTTGATTTAAATTTTGAAAAATTCCAAAATTCAACATTTTAGGTCAAATGAAAATATAAAAATATTGTTTAGACTTAAAATTTCGATTTAATTTTGATGTGTACTCTTGTATGATTCTATCAAATTCAAAGTTACTTGCTAGTTACAATTAGTTTATTTTTTAATACCTCGTAAAGTTAAACTCAACTTTAAATAGCTATAAAAAAAAAAAAAAAAACTAAAAGCGATCGGGATCTTCGAATACGTTTAAAAAGTTCTCTAGTCTGTCCCCTTTCCAACGGTATGCAATATGTCCAAAAAAACGTTTAATATCTTTTAATTTTTAACTAAATGTGTAATAGAGACACTAGGCTGATATTCGACATTACAGTAAAAACAGTAGTTTTAGCATAAATAACATGCCTCAAGTAAGTAGACAGATACTGTTATGTCACTAGTGCGTAGTGTCCTATCTCTTTCTTAAAACAGAAACCAACGTTTTAAGAATTTGAAATAAAAAAAAAAAAACAGAAACCACAAATCTTGTTCGAGTTGTCCGCCACTGTTGCGAATGCACGCGCGGCATCTTCATCTTATCTCAACTGTAGTGGAGCGTAAACGTATTTCTGCTTTGATAGTCACGAAAGCCGCATCAATGTGTTGGACTAAATCATCCCTAGTCTCAACTTCCGTGGCGTTATTTCTTTGGCTCGTTCTTAGACGTAAAGATCTAACAGAGTTAAGTCTGGGGGAACGTGGAGGTCATGAAATAGCCATCCCAAAACACCGAAGCAGTTCCCCTTATTGTTAGCTGAGCTGCTAATTTTCCGTGTAGACATCTCTTTTGTATTCCAACAAGACGGTTGTCCCGCTCACTGGAGTTTAACTGTCAGGGAGTACCTAATTCGTCAGTTTCCAGAATCATGGGTTGGGAGGGATGGCCCTATTCTATGGCCTCCACGTTCCCCAGACTTAACTCCGTTAGATTTTTACGTCTAGGGACGAGCCAAATAAATTTTCTACGCCTTGGAAATCGAGACAAGGGAGGATTTAGTCCAACACATAGATGTGGCTTTTGTGACTATCAAAGCAAAAATACGTTTACGCACAACTACAGTCGAGATAAGACGAAGATGCCGCGCGTGCATTCGCAACAGTGGCGGACAACTCGAACAAAATTTGTGATTTCTGTTTTTTTTTAAAGTGAAACATTTATTACATCGTCTCAAACTTTTTCGTCTGTGTGTTGCATGTCGCGTGACGCTCGGCCGCGGAGTAGGGATAAAGTGAAAGGCTCTTCAGAGCGCCTTTATCCCTACTCCACGTTTTATACCCTTAATGGAATATTATTCCAAAAATTTTTAGTTAAATGTCTATACTGTGAAAAAAACTTTTACTTTTACCGTGGTTTCATAAAACCACAAAATCCTTTTTTTAATTTCAAATTCTTGAAACTTTGGTTCCTGTTTAAGAAAGAGATAGGACACTACGCACTAGTGACATAACAGTATCTATCTACTTACTTGAGGCATGTTATTTATGCTAAAACTACTGTTCTTACTGTAATTTCGAATATCAGCCTAGTGTCTCGATTACACATTTAGTTAAAAATTAAAAGATATTAAACGTTTTTTTGGGCATATTGCATACCGTTGGAAAGGGGACAGACTAGAGAACTTTTTAAAGGTATTCGAAGATCCCGATCGCTTTTAGTTTTTTTTTTTTATAGCCATTTAAAGTTAACTTTACGAGCTATTAAAAAAGAAAGTAATTGTTCCTAGCAAGTAATTTTGTATTTGATAGAATCATACAACAGTAGACATCAAAATTAAATCAAAATTTTAAGCTTAAACAATTTTTTTTTTTTATTTGACCTAAAATGTTGAATTTTGGAATTTTTAAAAATTTTAATTAAAAAGTTCTTATAAAAAAAACTGGTGTGGCAAGGAATGAGTTAAAGGGCGTAAAGAGATAGCAAATGACCTCTCCTTTCGGCCTATTCGATTTGGCAAACGATGCACCAAACACCCTGTATAACCACTGCACGACTTGCGGTCGAGGACATCACCAGCCCAGTCTGCATCACAGTATCTCCCCCCTATCTTGCTGTTACTTTTAATAAATGCGTTGATTTAGGTACTTTCCATGACCTTATGAAGAGCAGTAAAATCAGCCGTCTATTTAAATCAGGCAGTAAGAATGATATTGGTAATTTCAGACCAATTTATATTTTACCTGCACTCAGCAAATTTTTGAAAAGTTAATACTCAAACAGTTGCTAAGACATTTTAATCTAAACAACTTTCTTCACAACGATCAATATGGCTTTACAAAAGGTCGTTCGACTACAGATGCGGGTGTTGCTTTGTTGAAACACATATTTAACGCATGGGAAAACGCGCAATATGCAATCGGTTTTTTCTGCGATCTCTCGAAAGCTTTTGATTGCGTACACCACAACACGCTTTTACGGAAACTACGTTATTACGGTGTTCAAAATGAAGCCCAAAATGTAATAGATTCATATTTACAAAATAGATTCCAATGTGTACATGTTAACGGTGCGAAATCGTCCGGGCTACCTGTTCAGCTGGGTGTACCTCAAGGCTCAATACTGGGACCGTTTTTATTCTTGGTTTATATTAATGACTTACCATATTATTTAAAGGGTATTTGTGACGTTGTACTATTTGCAGATGATACCTCTCTTATCTTTAAAGTAGATAGGAATAGATACGATTTTGAAGAAGTAAACAGCGCTCTATCAATGGTCACGGATTGGTTCACAACAAATAACCTTGTTCTTAATGCCAAGAAAACTAAAAGTATTAAATTCGCCTTGCCTAATGTTTAAAATTAAAACTGTTGACTCAGCTGTGTTTCTGGGTATAACAGTAGATTCAAAATTACAATGGGGTCCTCACATATCATGCCTAGCGGGGAGGCTTAGTTCGGCCGTATACGCCGTCAGAAAAGTTAGACAATATACTGACGTTGATACAGCACGGTTAGTATATTTTTGTTATTTTCACAGTGTTATGACCTATGGTATTCTGCTGTGGGGCAAAGCCGCTGATATCCAAAATATATTCGTTCTTCAAAAACGAGCGGTTCGTGCAATTTACCAGCTGGGTTCACGAGTATCTCTGAGAGATTTTTTTAAAGAGATTGGTATTCTCACGGTTGCTTCACAATTCATTTTAGCTAACATTTTATATATTAGACAAAATATCCATTTGTACTGTAAAAACAGTGAAATTCAGAACATAAACCCTCGAAATAAGCATAAACTACACTTTCACCGGCTTCATAAGGTTCATAATTCATTCGTAGGGCTTGGTATAACATTTTACAACAAGTTACCATCGTCCTTTCTAGTTTTGCCATTTAATGTGTTTAAAGCTAAAGTGAAATCTAACCTTAGTTCAAAGGCCTACTATTCTATTAACGTCTACTTAAACGATAAAAATAGTTGGTCGCTGGGTTTAACTCAAGACAATGTTTACGTTCTTTCTTTCTCCAGATTAGCTTACTGATATTATACAGCGTGTTTGGTATCGGGATCTTCGAATACCTTTAAAAAGTTCTCTAGTTTCTCCCCTTTCCAACGGTATGCAATATGACCAAAAAAAACGTTTAATACCTTTTTCATTTTTAATTAAATGTATAATCGAGACACTAGGCTGATATTCGACATTCCAGTAAAAACAGTAGTTTTAGCATAAATAACATGCCATGATAACATGTCAAGTAAGTAGACAGATACTGTTATGTCACTAGTGCGTAGTGTCCTATCTCTTTCTTAAACAGGGTACCAACTTGTTAAGAATTTGAAATAGGAATGAGTTATAGGGCGTGAAGAGATAGCAAATGACCTCTCCTTTCGGCCTGTTCGATTTGGCAAACGATGAACCAAAAACCCTTTATAACCTCACGCATAGATTTTTTTACTTTATTTTTTATTTTATTTTACTTTATTCGCCTGTATGCAGATGCACGTGTAAGCCGTGTATGTATAGTAAACAGCCAATGATCTGTCGATAAGGATAATCAGTTTTAGTGTCAGTCTTCACATCATGGCTGAATTTAAGTGCAACTTCAATAGGTGTTTTTACAGCATTGCATTCTAACATTCCAAATCTATCTAAACTTTCACTTATGAATTTCTTCTGCTCCAACATAATTGAGTTTCTATTTCTTGTTATATTGAACCCCAAACATTGACTTACTTTTCCAAGTCTTTCATCTCAAAGTGTTGCATTAGTTTATCCTTTAACATCTCCATCATACTTTGTTGAGAAGTACTTAAATATAAGTAGGTCATCGACCCACACAGCAATGTAAGTATTATTTTCTGTATTGTAATATACACATGGGTCGGCCTTACATTGCTGCATTCCCATGGTTTGCAGTAGATTGTTCAATATTATGTTCCATAATCGACTAGCTTGCTTAGGCCATATATGGATTGGATTTATTTCAATGACACACTTTGGATCCTCGCATATAGTTCAGGCTGTACCATGTAGATGTCAGTGTCTATTTCCCCTAGCAGGAATGCGGAGACAGCATCCATCTGCTCAATCTCTAAGTCATGTTTAGTAGCTAAACTAAATAAAAGGCGTATGGTCTGATACGTTACTACAGGAGAGCAGATTTCATCGAAGTCGATGCCTTTCCTCTGGGCAAATCCTTTTATGACTAGCCTTGCCTTATAGCGAACAATTTTTCCAGCCTGGTCAGTTTTTGTTTTAAATACCCACTTTGACGGTAAAGCCCTTTTATTGGAAGGAAGACCTGTCAGGTTCTATGTGTTGTTCTTCATTAAGGAACTGTTCTCTTCATCCATAGCTTTCTTCCATTGCTCAGCATTCGGGGATGACAGGGCTCCTTCTATTGACTGTGGGTCATTGCAATCTTGCACGTGGACGTAGTTTTGGGGATCAATCAGTAGAATCAACTTTGATTTCGCTTTAATATCCTTTTTATGATCAACCGCACCATCTGAACTAAGCTCCACGCACTCCCAAAGGTCCTCGTGCTCCAAATATTATATGTTCTTACAATGAATTTCCTAGCTAGTTTCTCCAACTTAAACATATATGAGCCCATCTTATTTTCTTTCTGAGCAGGTCCTGAGAGTATTTTCCAATTGCCGGCTTTAGCATGGGTAAAAAGAAAATTCTTAATCTCTCAACTATTTTACCGGTACATTTTTATTTCTTGATTTCTTCACGGTCCATATAACTGATTGCCAAACCACGCTCCGCTACCATAAAGAATTATTGGTGGGGCAATTAAAGAAAGAGAAGACTGTTGAATATAATAGTACATTATGATATAAGTGCGGTAAGTTGAAAATTACAGCCGAGGCGATATTGCTAGCCCGAGCCGTAGGCGAGGGCTACAAGAAAGCAGAGGCTGTAATTATCAAAGCGCACGTATGTCATACGACGTTTTATAACACATTTGCGAGGAAATAAATAAAATTCGTATGACATTTTCAAACAAAAACAATACAGCGTAAAGAGAAAGCGCGCGGAATAATTTTTACGCTTTTTTTAAGGCAAAGGCACAAAAACAGCCAGTATTACTAATAAATATTTTTGTGTTTTGTTACAGATAAATGGTTGTAATTTATGGTCAAAATTGATTAAACAGAAGAATTAAATGTTTATTTATTATATTTTATCTCCCAACTTAATTTTATTAATAAAATATTGACTACTTTTCTGACATAAAAACTCTTTGCTAAGATTTAAAAAAGTACCGTTCGTTTTAGACGGAGCATTATGATAAGCCGTGCGTTTTACTTTACATTACCGCACTAGTGCGTAATGTGATACATTACTATACTGAACTTGGTGCAATAAGAGACCCTTTACGAGCAAATGTGTTATAAAAGTTTATTGTATTTTATGAAAAACGATTATAAGCATTCGCTTTACGACAGAGTGGCAGAACAGAGCCCTCTGTGACAAAAATGTGTACTTATAGAAGTTGTGTTCGATGCATTCACAAATATTTAACAACTTTTAATCAAAATATTAATTTTTTCTCCGTCATGTTAGACAATGTCGATAATAGTTTTGTTCCATGCTCTTCTTGTTCGCCTGATGGAGCTATGCTAGTGCGTTCAGTGATGATTCAGTTCACTAACTCAACCTACTTTTTTCGCATTCCAGCTCATCATACCGATTTATACAGTTAAAAAAAGGTTTATTAGTTTTGAACCCGATAGTATAAAATACGATAGTAAAATCATATTGTGTGCTTTTCCATATTTTGAGAAATTATGCAATCGAGGTAGAAGCTCTCGACCGGCCGAAAGTGCAGTGTGCTGTGCTATGGTCGCTTGATGAGAGGCTGAGGGTGCTGACCAGGCATGCGCTTCCGCTGCATGCTGGTGGTCAGGAATACCCATTTGAAGCTGGCTGGCTGTGAGACTCGCTGCTCGCAAGCTTGAGGAAGTGATGTTGATGATGATGACGTCACGTTGCTCGAAGGCTGCGCTGACGTCCATTTCGGGGTCACCAGTTTAGGATGTGAGGAACAGAGTGTAAAGTTCCTCAATACTCCTTAGAGAACGGAGGATCCTCCGACCAGACAGGTGTTATGTCTGGTGGGCAACTGCCCGACAGTCGACAGTTGTTGTTGGGTTTCTCTATAGTCTTAAGTCGATGTAAACTTTGCTTGGGTACACTACATAAATACGAAAAACTATATTCCGATAGTCACAAGTTCGAATTTCAAAATGCCGATAGTCATAAATCCGAATGGTTCAAAATTCCTAATATAACAACTCCGACTTATCATTACTCCTATTTTCATAATTTCTAAATTTCAATATTCCTTACTTTTATAATTACTATTCTCAAAATACCGAGTTTTAATAGATCGAATAACAAAAAGTCCGACTTAATGATAATTCGAAACATCAAAAATACGAATTCCGATGATTAAAATACCGATTAATACAAATCCTAAATTAAAACGCCTTGTTCTCTTTTAAACTAAGTATGATTGTTTAGTTTTGAATAAAAATATTTTGTTTCAATGGTCACAATTCTAACCTAACCTAACCGAAGTGATTCATCAATAATACAGGGGATTTGCAGCATGCAAGCAAGCATGTAGCCTGCAAGCAAGCATGCAACATGTAAGCAGGCATGCAACATGCAAGTAGGCATGCCACATGCAAGCAGGCATGCAACATGCTAGCAGGCATGCAACATGCTAGCAGGCATGTTAGCAGGCATGCAGAATCCAAGCAGGCAATCAGCAAGCAAGTAGGCATGCAACATGCAGCAAGCATTATTTCTGCCACGGCTCCGGCGCTGCGGGGTTTGGGCGGCCCCACGCGAGCTTATCGTCGCAGATGGTTGTAACGCTCACCACCTGCTCCTCAGCTCGCGGGCCGCTCCACCCCTCCGCGCCTACGCGGGCTTATATTACACTTTAGGGGTAGGGCAGACAAGACTGCGTGAAGTCGGTTTTGCAGCGATTCGTTTCTGTCACTAAATTTTGTAGCACAACATGTTGACTTTTAGTTTATGCGAAGTATTGAAAATCGGAATGTCGTTTCTCGGACCGAGAATCCTTCGAGCATTTGATTCTTCGAAGGTATGAAAATCGGAAAACTAACAAATCGCATTTACGACTTTCGGTAAAATAAATTTCGTGATTTTTAATAATAGACATTATAATTCTTAGGTATTATGAAATTCGAACTTTTGGCACTCGGATAATTGAAATTCAGAATAAAATATTTCGGAGTATTTGGGTGTTCCCGCTTGCAAGATGTAGGAAATTGATGTTAGTTCTTCCGTCGTGTCACAGATGGCGCTGTAGTACTTTTTGTATTATGTTTATTTTCAACGTCGCTACAAGTTGATAAACTTAGGTTGACGTGGGATACAGTGTATCTCCCTATCAGATTTAGACATCAAATTGCTAGGCTATTAAGTTTTAATATTCACTCTGACATAAGTAGTATGTCGATGTTTAGTTCTATAACTAACACTGCCACTATTAGTAATTATACAAATATAGATTTATACATTTTTTGTTCTAAGGAGGATCCATGTACCAGTGGAAAATTTTCAGTTAAATTATAAGTTTAGTGATAGGATCTTGCTGTCTTGTCTTGCACTGGTGTCTCGGGGCTCACTCCGGATACTAAGAAGTGATACAACAGAAGGTACGATAAAAGTTATAGTTAAACCTAACAACATCAACCTCTCTTGCACTCAATAAGTCACTACATAGTATACTAAAAAACCAAAAATAAAATTAATCCAAGCGTCGTAGCGTCGGGGGTCCGCTTTGTTTGTATATATATTTTTATGTACTAAGCGGTCTACTTATTTACTAAGCGGTTTTGTCCGTCGGGGGTTTTTTAAATTTTTAATTTAATTTTTATTTCATGCTTTTTAAACTTAAATTATTTTTTCTTAGCCTTGACTGTCCCACTCCTGGGCATAGGTCTACTCCCATTCCTTCCACTTTTCTTGGTGTTGCGCCTCTTCTCGCTTATTAACAAAACAAGGAAAGATATGAATTAAAAAAAAAACTTGGGCTTATAGGGGGGAGGGGAGGTGTGTAGCCTACCCCCTGGCGATGCCCATGGTGAGAAAGTAACAAGAATTTAAATTTCCAATCAACTAGACCCGTAGAAGTTGTTTAAATCCCTTCATCAACTAGAAAAGAGGTGATGAGCTTCAAACGGCTGAGCAGATTTTCTCAAAACATAGCTAAGAACACTCTCGATTAAAATACCTTTCAAATGACACCAATTTTATCAAAATCGCTTCATCCGTTTGGGAGCTACGATGCCACAGACAGACACACAGATACACAGATACACACGTCAAACTTATAACACCCCTCTTTTTTGGTCGGGGGTTAAAAACAAAGTCGCTTTCTCTGTCCCTATGTCCCTATGTATGCTTAAATCTTTAAAACTACGCAACGGATTTTGATGCGGTTTTTTTTAATAGATAGAGTGCTTAAAGAGGAAGGTTTATATGTATAACTAGCTGTCCCCGGCATGCGTTGCAATGCACTTTTTACCTACCCTATCTACCTACCTACCTACCCTACCCTACCCTACCTACCCTACCCTACCCTACCCTACCTACCTACCCTACCTACCCTACCCTACCCTACCCTACCCTACCTACCCTACCTACCCTACCCTACCACCCTACCCTACCACCCATGTAGGGTATGTAGGGTAGGTATGGTAAGTAAAGGTAGGATGTCGTAAATAATTATTTTTTTTCCGCTTACATTGCAAACGCAGGCTGAACCCTACGAGATTTATCAAAATAATGTACTAAGTATTGTACACATTGAAAAGGTCTACAGAAAACTCCGCGATGGTATATGTCTACCTCTTATGGATATCCCACAATAATTTTTTTTTGTCATTTACTTTTTACGACAAATAATGGCTAATTTTCGAAGCGATTTTAACCAATACAGCATTAATCCTTATCCAATTAAATACCTTAAATAAATTGTTGATTTAATATAGATCTATATGGCTCTTTACAGCATATGATTTAAATGAATATTTTCGAAGATATTACAGATTTAAAAATTGCGGACGTAGCGTTTGCGACCGTACCTGCCGGCCGGGGCGGGATGTTTGTATTGTCTTATGACAAGAAAGCTGTGAACGTTGTATTTAAAGACATTCTGTAATATATTAATTGTTGTATAAATAAAATACATAGGTAAAAATGTAAAAAGTCAATAAGTAGAAATGTAGTGCATGAATTTAGATATTCCAAAGATAGCAGGAAATCTTCATGGTATAGGGAAAGGGGAATTGTTTTACTCCAAATTTAACGCGTGCGGGCCACGGGCAGTAATGAATAAATCAAAACAACTGGATCGATTTTTTCAGTGGGTGACATAGGCTATATATTTTATAGGTACCCGTGCGAAGCCAGAGCGGGCCGCTATGTTTTTATATACAACGTCCACAGTTTTTCTGTAGTGTATTTAGTATCAGCATTGCACCCGTGCGAAGCCGGGGCGGGTCGCTAGTTAAATATAAAAAAGGGCCTCAGCAGAATACCTTGAAATTAATCCACCAAAACATTCAAGGTGTTTCTTCCAAATTATTAGAAATTGAATTTAGAAAAGACGATGTTTGACATTATTTGCTTTACGGAACATTGGCTAAGGGATTACCAAATGCTCTTTATTTATGAGAACTGTACGGTGGGTCGTTGTTTTAACCGTAAATCTATGCTGCGTGGAGGTTCCTTAATATTAATTAAAAATTGTTTAAGCATGTAATTGTGTGTGTTTACAGACCCCAAAACTATCAAAATTTTTCTTTATTTAAATCAACAATGGAAGATGTCCTGGCAAAACTTATAAATCTGCAATTATCTGTGGTGATTTCAATATCATGATATAATATTTTGGAAGAAAAATGGAATAGAAACAGGTTATTGAATCTTTTTAAGTCATTTGATTTAGCCAACATTTTTATAGAACCAACTAGTAATAGTCACTCCATCGTCTGCTACTTGTATTGATAATGTTTTCTGCGATTCTAATTATTTAGATAAAGCCATAGTAAGTTGTCTGCCTTCGGATCATAGCGGACAATCGGTAAATTTTAGTTGTTACACACCAGTGCAAAAAGTTCAGATTAAAATTATAGACTTATAACAACTAGCAAATTAAATAGATATAATATAATTCCCTACAGAAGAAGTTAAGTGTTATGAGCCATCATAGGGACGATAGTAATGTAAATCAGACGATAATTTATTCTTAATAGTTCACACTCAATTCAATAAAACTTTTAAAAAGGCGATGCAACTACAGGTATAAGAAAAAGTAGGAAAAGACTATTTGAGAGCTGCATGGCTTTAACCCTTATATAAACACTGAAACTTTTAACAAGTATGTTTATTTATTTATTAGGGATAAAAAACGGTTGTACAATCATATGTTTTACATGATATATAAACTTAAATAATAGCACTTATTGCACAACCAACACCATTATCCACTGATCAGTAGCTTATGATTAATGCTACGTGAGTAAAACATATTAAAAATATAATACAATAACAGTGATTACGGACTTTCAGTTTATAAAGAAGAAAAAAAAAATCTTAACAAATAAAAGAGAACAAAATTACGAATCTAGTATTTGTTCGACTACAAACTCCTTAAATTTGCTAGCGGAAAGGTTAAATATATCAATGCTCTCAAATTTATTGTTGTAAGAATCCACAAGTTGACGCAGAGGAGCGCGAGAACCAGCATTAGAGTGGCATACTTGGCTGGTATTTGTAGACAGTAAACGGTATGGGCGCGCTCGTCTACGCACTACTGTTCTCGGAACGAGGTAACATAGTTTATTGGATATTTCAGTGCAATCATATTTGTTGTGGACAACACTATGAAGAAACATTGTTCCAAGAAGCAGTCTTCTGGATTCTAAAGAAAGCAGGTTGTAATCATTTAGCATTACATCATACGAACCTTAACTATGACTACATCTCCAATGCATGGCTCGCAGGAACTTTCTTTGTACTATTTCGATTGAGTCAATATATTTTTTTATAGTAGGGGTTCCATACCACAGTTGCAAACTCCAGACAAGGCCTAACTAGAGATATAAACAAATATAAGTAAGTTGATGGGCGTCTAGTCTCTAGTGTTGCGCATAACAAAACCGTACATTCTGAGCGCGTTGTTGATAATAGTATCGATATGTGTTAAAATGAAGTTTTGAGTCCATTACCACCCCGAGGTCCCGCAGTGATTGCACTCTATTTAGTTTTGTGTTCGATAAATAATATTTATATATATATGTTGTTTTTTATTTTTTGTAAAAGTTATAGCGTTACATTTGGGTAAGCTCAGTAGGAGTTTATTTGTGGCACAATAAAGAGAAAGTCGATCTAAGTCTCTTTGAAGTAATAAACAGTCTTCAATACTTTTTATAGTTTTATATATTTTTAAATCATCCGCGTAAAGTAGAAAGTTGGAATGTTTGAAACAAGCAATTATGTCGTTTATAAATAAAAGAAACAATAAAGGGCCTAAAATTGATCCCTGCGGGACTCCGGACGTGACTGAAATTAGCTCAGATTGGTAGCCATTAACCACAACTTTTTGAGTACGGTTTGTTACATAAGAAATGAACCAACGCAGCAAATTTCCGCGAATACCATTAAAAGCAATTTTTTGTAATAGCAATTCGTGATCCACCCTGTCAAAAGCCTTCTGGAAGTCTGTGTATACAGCGTCAGTTTGAAAACGATTATCCATGTTTTCAAAAATATTACTAACAAAAATTACTTAATTTGTGTAGGTGGATCGTTGCCGGACAAAACCGTGTTGTTGTTTAATTATGGACTTGTGTAAAGTGGGATATATTTCGTTATAAACTAACTTCTCAAAAAGCTTCGACAAGGTGGACAGAATCGATATTGGGCGGTAATTCTCCACGTCATTCTTGGATCCCTTTTTGAAGACTGGAGTCAAATGTGCTAGTTTCCATACATCTGGAAAAACACCGTGGTTAATACATTTGTTGAACAGCAAATGCAAAGGATCACACAGGTGATCAGCAACACGTTTGAAAAACGAAGGTGGGATGCCGTCAGGTCCCGGACCTTTTGTGGAGTCTAGCGATGTAAGCTCTTTATGAATTTTAGAAGGGTTTATGTAAATATTACTAATAATTTCACTATTGCTATGGAAAGTAGAAAGAGGTACCCAATTCTGAGTATTGAGTGTAGATGGTTCATACACAGATTTAAAGTACGTTGCAAATAGTTCACCCCGCGGATCATAGCAGGAAGTGTTTCCCAATTTTACATTAGATGGAATCCCTGAATTGTTACGTTTACTAGATACATAGGTCCAGAATAGTTTAAGGTTTTTGTGAACATTATCTTCGACAGACTTTATGTAGTTGGAGTAGCATTGGAAGCATTCCTTATTGAATCTTCGACGGTAAAGAGAAAATTGCTCGAAGTCGGAGATGTTATTATAAACTTTCCATTTGATCCAAGCATTGTTTTTGTTTCGCAATAGCCTTGTAAGAGGTCAAGTGAACCAAATGGGAATGTTAGAAGATCGTTTCGACTTTAGAGGAGCATGCTTTCGAATAATTTCAAATATATTATTGTAAAATGTGTTCACAGTTTCTTGTGTAGGAAGATGATCGAGCATACTAATCCAGTCGATTTCGAAAAAATCTGATTTAATTTGCTCGTAGTCACACTTATTGTAATTAAAATTGGCCACTGGGCACCGGTTCATGCGCAAATAATTCATGTGAGGAGAAGTCACGGCACAGAAAGGGGGATGATGAAGATCCAGGGGTACTAAATGATCACTTGGCTGATAAACTTGGCAGTGTTCATTGGATATTAATAAGTCCAGCGTACGATTGTTTACGTTTGTAAAGTTATGATACTGCGAGGCGTTATTTTCAGAAAGATTTTCGAGACATCTACTAATAAATGACCGGGTCTCACTAAGCTGGTGACATGAACCAACACTGGATGACCAATTTATAGTAGGTAAATTAAAGTCACCTATTATGTAAAAACAATGTATCACGGGATCACTTAAAATGTTCGAAAGCATGCTCAAGTATGAAATGTAGACATCATCAGGTGTTTTTGGTGGTAAGTAGACCGCACTGATTAAGTGCCGTTTTGCACGTTCACGACTGGGTAATTGGTTATTTAGAAATTCTATATGGGCGTGTAAAGAGCTATCGAATATGTTGGCCATATACAAGGGTTGCAGTGTTTGTAAAATAGCAACAAGAACTCCTCCACCTTCACGTTTACCAGTGGCCGCGCGATCCCGGTCACAACGAAAAACGGTGTAGCGCTGGTCTACAACCTCACAATCTGCTATATCTGGTAGAAGCCAAGTTTCCGTTAATACGATTATATCATGTGTTACTTAAAATATTCATAAAAACTGTCTGAAGTTTGCCACGAATGCCCCTGCAGTTCTGATAATAAATACTTAGCGATTCAGCCATTAGGAAGGAGATAATATGTTATAATAATAATATGATGCATGTTAAAAGCAAAGATACTTAGAGATGCTGCCAATAAGCCCGGAGCCATAGATAGATATAGAAAACAAAAATAATAATGAAAAAAGATATTACTGATTCGTATGAACAAAGAAAGTATGAATAAATAGAGCGTAAGTAGTCGACAATAAAAAAAAAAAAATAAGGAATCTATACACCTAAAAAAAAAACAAAAGTTGTTACAAATTATCTTAAGCGGTAATTTCGTCGACAATATTAAATTTGTAGAAATATTTACTGTTACGGATTGAAAATATTTTGGAAATATCAGTTCGGCGTACCAGAATCGTGGAATGCTTGACCCAGCAGTGCTTAAACTTGTGCTTATTGGCCTCCAGGCGACAATCACGAAAGAACAACTTTTTCTTCAGAGTCAAGTGCTCATTTATATATATTGTGTGCGAAGAACCAGCTATGCCAACCTGATCCGATTTCAGACCCTTTGCCAAGCGATAGGCACTCACTACGTTGTCACGAAACGGCACTGAGGAGAACCTTACCACAATAGCTTTGGGTCTGGCTTTATTAACAATTTTCTGTGGGACGCGATGTAAAGAAATAATATCATTTTGTGTGATCGGAAATTTGATTTGGTCCCCAATAGATTTAACAATCGTGATCAAGTTTTCCCCACGCCTCTCCGGGACATTCGATATTTCTATATTACAGGCTCTAGCCTGTTGCTCCAACACGTCTATTTTGGCCTCAAGCTCGCCAACTAAATCGTCAGTACGCTCCGCAGTAATGACACGATTTTCAAGCGCTGATACTCTCTTCAAGACATCTTCACAGTGATTAGACGTAAACTGAAGCAATTCATCTATAGAGTCGATACGCGGAGTGAAGTCCTCGTTCTTACATTCCATGGCAATTACCCTCTGTGATTCCTGCTCAGCTCGCAAAATGTTTATGTCGTTGCGAATCTCCTTGGTGTTTGCGGTGAGGAGTTCTAAGTCGGTTTTCATACCAGCAATGTTCAAGTTGATAGTGGCCAGACTTGAGTCAACGTCGCTGCGAAATGACTGCAGGGTCGATCTAAGCTCAGAAGCGAGCGAGTTTAAAGCCTCAGTAAACCTACAATCAGGTTGCTTGCGTTTCTTGGACGAAATTGCGAAGTCGGTCTCAGATGTTGTCCTTAAATCAGGGCTGGAGCCCGTTGTAGTTGGTGAACGAAACATCTTTGAGTGATTATTAAAATAAAATAATATTGCTTAATTAACGCTAAGTGTCTTGGTACGGGGCGACCGGTGTCACGTGACTAGACAAACAGCTGCTGATGACGAATTTCGAGCCGCCGCACTCGTGTCCAGTTGGCTCGGAGGTCTGAGGCACGGGTCATGCAGTAGCGCTTGCGCTGAATGTCGCAGGTTCGAATCCCACCAAATGATTTTCTGTTTGTATGTTACTCACAAGTTTTTCGCGTGTTTCGGTGATCCGATGACAGTTCCACCTCACCCCGGGGCAACACGAGCGAGACAAAGCACCAAAATCAAATATGGCCGCGGGGTTATATGGACGATCCCACAAGATAGTAAGAGAGGGACCGATAAATTTGGAGAAATCGTCAACTTGAACGTTGGCAAATCAAAACAGTGCAAGTAAACAAAACACTAAAGAGACAAACACACCTCCGCACGTAGCAAAGTATATACGATGAATGACGTTATGTAATTATTGTTTATATTTTATTATTATTATATGTTGTTATGTAATTATTCGAAAATAATTAGAAATACATGCAAGGCTACTAAAGCCTTGTACATTAGCAACAACATCAAAACGCAGAAAATAAAATAAAGACAGTTTGGAAAATTATTATAAATAATGAGACTAACAGAAAAAAAAACTAGCTATACATTAGATACAAAATGTGGTCCTAAAAGCTGATCAGGAGGTAGTTCAAGAATTTGTAAATTTATTTACCGATATACCGTTTAAAACTGCGAAGGTATCCTATCCCTGATTTAATGAAATACAGTAAAGTTATACCTCTTTTCAAATCCGGAGACAGTAAAGATACTAATAATTATAGACCTGTATCCGTGTTGCCAGTTTTTAGCAAGGTGTTTGAAAAGGTAATGCTGAATCAAATGCTCAATCAATTTAACACAAATTAAATATTGAACGATCAACAGTATGGTTTCACCAAGGGATGTTGTACGACTGACGCCGGTGTAACCTTATTAAAACACATATTTACAGCGTGGGAAGAGTCCCAAGACGCCATAGGATTTTTTATGACCTCTCCAAAGCATTTGATTGCGTATATCACGACACATTACTTTCAAAACTTGAGCAATAAGTACAGACTTGGTAAACTTATTTGAGTGACAGGAAACATCAAGTTCAAATAAATGGTTTTCACAGGGTTTAAAAGTAAAAATGGGGGTTCCACAACGGTCAATATTGGATCCTTTCTTCTTTCTAGTATATATATAACGATCTACACTATTTATTGAAAAACCAACCTCAAAATATGGTGTTATTTGCTGATGACACTTCCTTAATTTTTACAATAAATAGACGGGCAAAATCTAGATAACGTCAAAATGCCCTACTTCAGACATTTAACACATCTAAATGGTCAATTGCACTAGTTCTTGGCGTATCCGAATTTCTAGCATCTTTTGCACAGAAGAACGTTTAGCTTTACGTACGGTGCTTCAAATTATATTTTAACGTAGTTCAATTTATTGGTTTTGAAAATTTCTTTATTCTTTGATAGCTGTAGATCTATGTAAAATACTGGCAAATTAGCTTAATGTTTTGTGTTCTTATATTTGTAAAGTGTCTGACTTCGTGCCCCATTTTTTATTTGTTCGGTGTCTTCTGATGAGTGTACTAGACCACGTAAGACTACTCGATATGTGTTTACATCAGTTTGTATTCCTTTTAGTCTGTGACCGGATCATAAGGTTGTATTTATCGGTATCTGCGATTGTGGCGATGAGGTCATTTAAAGATCCATGACTACTGCGACAAATATGGGTTTTGACTTTATGCTTTTTTTATAGATCTGTGAATGTTGTGAAACAGTTTCATACAGTTATGGTGATGATTTACTATATGGTAGTATATTGTGTTATGCAGGCTCACCAGGAGCGGCGCGAGGTGCAGTACGAGCGCGTGTCGTTCGGCGACGTGACGCACGCGCCGCCCGCGCTGCACTTCCGCACCGGAGCGCCCCGGGTCAGTACTATATATGTTGTGCAGGTGAGCCAGCAGCGGCGCGAGGTGCAGTACGAGCGCGTGTCGTTCGGCGACGTGACGCACGCGCCGCCCGCGCTGCACTTCCGCACCGGAGCGCCCCGGGTCAGTACTATATATGTTGTGCAGGTGAGCCAGCAGCGGCACGAGGTGCAGTACGAGGGCGTGTCGTGAACGTTACATATGCCATACTTTTCCTGAGCAACTGATGTAGGTGCTTTCGAATGTTTCAAATTCTTAAACTGCCATTCTGACTCTATGTGTGCCGACACAGACTGTGTCTTGACAACCGTAATAACGTAGTACCTAGTTGTTGTCACCAGACATAGTTATTAGATACTTACCTTAATAATAAAACGAAAGTTTTTGTGTTCTAGCCGGGGAAGCGGGACCTGCTGCTCAACAGTCTGTTGGCGGGCGGCAACAAGAGCAACAGCAGCAACAAGATTAACAGCAACAACCCGGCCGAGCAACAGCGACGCGAACGAGCGCGCCTGGCCGCGGTCGCCGCCTACCGCGCGCTTAAGGCGTCTCACATGACAAACAAATAAATTGTTCACACTTTCGACTAAGTACTTTTTATTTGACGATGGCATGTGTCTGGGCCGCTCGGCCGAAGTTATGTCCGAGGGCCGAGTTAGTCTGTAAGGATATAGCCAATCAGTTGTTCGACTCTTCACGTGACCAGAGGGCTGGCTTATCTTGTGGCCAAAGAATCCTAAAGTAATACGACATGGAATCTCAACCGACATGTTCTGGCCAGCCCACGAATTTAACTTTACGTAACTATAACAACATGTCCTGTGGCGCTCAAAAACAGTGTAGCTTTCTATCTATGAATAAAAATTAATCATTTGATCAAAGAGATTCGAAACACGTTTGCCTCTTTACTATTTATAAATAGTTATGACTGGAAAAGTTACGTTTTTTTTTTAAAACATAACCTAAAAAAGTTTTCCAGCCGATAAACAATATTTCAACCGATGATGTTTATGTTGGTATATGTGTAGGTACATTTATATTGGCATCACTGCTTGTAAAATATGGCGGATGCCAAGTATTGCTGTTTTAGTTGTAACTGTTCTTTCAACTAATTATTTTAACAGTTGTATTACGTATACACTATGACTTCAGTTAGTACTGCTGAAGTTTGGCATCCTTAATTGGTTTAATTTCTATTTCGAAGGTCGTTCCTTCTTTGTTGCGCTCAAGCTCCTACAAGGTGATCTGGCATCCCGCAAAGATCACATGTTGGGCCAGTAGTATAATTAACCTATTTGGTAATGATCTCGCCAATTAGTTAACATTTTCAGAGTTTTACATGTATGCTGCCGATATAAAAAATAGCAGTGTCATTTGAATCAGACGTTGATTGAGCTTCTTGCTGCGAGAGATATTGACATGCTAGTCAAGTGGTTTGATGAATTCAAGTGGTAGGAGCCCAGAAAACTAAATTAACACGATCTGCTTATTACATTAGTGTAGTGTTGCCCAAAATCGGTCTTGGTCTTGCAGTCTTGGTCTTGTTCTTGCATTTTTGCAAGACCAAGACCAAGACCGACTTATTGTAGCAAGACCAAGACTAACCCCTGCAAGAAATGAGCAAGACAAGACTAAGCCTGCGAGACTCTTGCGTCTCGCAGTTTTTTTTTATTGATATAGTCAAAAAAACCTACATATTAACATTACAATTTACAAAATATACGTTCCAGAAAACCACAGCGGTTTGTTAGGAACGTTTGGAAAGTCAAACTGAGATTTGTGCGTAATTTATTTTTATTATTGGCACAGACGGTACACATCAAGCTACAGTAAATTTGTCAAATTTCTTAAACAGATTTTCAACTTTATCGCCAAAGCATTAAGGTTCAAGGTTGATTGGGAAAGTTTTTCGTTCCGCGAATAAACTGTTGGTCGGTCGGTGTATTTTATGTACCTACTTATTTGATCATTTACCGACATAGACGCCGCGGTTTATCAAAGACTGTGCAACAAGTGTATCACAGCATTTGACACTGTTTGAGCGCCGCCGCATTCGCCGCTATTCGAAATAGGTAAAAATTTAGTCCGCTCCTAGACTTTGTGTCGCCGCCGCTGCCCTTGTTCTAAAGAATAAAATAAGTTTCCGGGTGTTCAGAACGGACACAAATAGATTATGTACATAATTATGTTGACGTTGTCCTCGCAAGGAAGATTGTAATCGTAAGGATAAGAATAGGTACCTAGACATTTTTTTTAACCCTAGAAGCCCAATCTACGTAATTTTGACGTAAACCCCGGCGAAAATACGCTATCTTTTTCACACGCACCTCTGGATTGTCGCGACCGTTCGAACCAACCCAGTAGCTGTCAAGATCTATCAGGAGACGGCTGCGTCGCTTCTGTAAGTGTCGCCATTTTGTCGTAATAACGTTATTGTACGTACATTTGGCGTATGTTTGGGCTTTACGTAACTTTTACAAATGTTCAAGACGGTCGTATAAAAAAAAAAAAAAACTTACTATTTTATATTTTGTATTGAAAGGAGTTTATTTAATTCTACGAAAAAGAATTGAAATATTATTATGTAAGAAAAACTAAGAATTATCTAATTGTTTGTTAAATTTCTTATGTTTGCAAAGTTAATACTGTAAAAGTATAAATAAAAAGCAAACTTTCTTTAATTGATGTTGTTTTCTTTTATTAGACTACATATTAAATAAATAATACAAAACCTAGTATATATCCAATATAAAATGATTAAATATTATATAATCGATTACATTATTACATAATTGGGCTTTATAGCCGTAAAAATATGATTGGGCTTCTAGGGTTAAGTTAGTAATAATATTATAGTTATTAGTTATATTATTATTATCTAACCTTTATAATTAGACATGCACTGCAAATTTGGAAGTGGGTGATTTTATTTAACACTCTTGAAACGTGCTAAAACTGTCAAATAAGCGACGTCATATTTACGCATTTTGTGTTTTATAATCACACACTTTCAAAAATCGAGATTTGCTGTGTCCGTTTAATCAACTTCTATCGTACCTACTCTAGTAGCGAGTTACCTCCATAAAAAGTTCCACTAAAAGAGGAACATAATACACACTATTATTTGCATAATTATCCACACTTTATTGTTACGTAGGCACAATACCTATCTGTTAACACTTCTGTTTTTTAATCTTTCAAATAATTATTATCTTCATATACCGTCATAAGCCACAATAGATAATCAAAAAACGACATGTCTGATACATGAAGAGTTTAGGATAGCCACTAAACATGCACAGAAAATCATTATAGCGACGTACCTAAAGTTAGTAATTACGCGACTCTACAATGCGTAATTTTTTATAATTATTGTAAAGTTAATTTAATTAATTTGGTGGTTTACTATGCCTAGGTCAATCTAAGCTTAACATGTACATGTACTCTGTTACTTTGTTTTAAGATCTAAACTAACGTGTTCAATAAATAATAGGTAATGGGCTAAAAGGTATTTGCAAGACTTGCGAGACTCTTGCTGCAAGACCAAGACCAAGACCAAGACTGAGAGCGCAATACCAAGACAAAGACCAAGACCAGGTGTACTGACGCAAGACCAAGACCAAGACTGGGCCAAGTCTCGTCTTGGTCTTGCATTTGGGCAACACTACTTAGTGGCAACTTAGTGCAGGAAGTGGAGTAGAGAAGAGACTTGGGAGATCTGTTCAATAGGCAGTAAACATTTGTACCCCACATTGAAAATACATTTAAAAAAAGAAGAAACCCCGACACAAAAAATCTCTTAAAAACCAATAATTTCACTTATTATTTTAACCTTGACTGTTCCACTCGGTCGCTCATTTCGGCGAACTTATACCTTGTCTCATTTAAGCGCTGCGATGATTTTTCGGATTTTCATAAAACCGCGATAACTTGAAAACTATAAATATTTTCTTAAATCTAATTGGGCACATAGGGGCACACATCAAGAGCTACTCGTGTATGTTTATTCTACAGGGGCACATGTAATGGTTTTAGAGATATAAGATTCATCAAAACGTTACTGCAGCAGGAAATGCAATTTCTCGAAAATCTGAAGGGGCACAGATTTTATTTTTGGGAGCACATTTTGGCAAAATCAAAATCAAAATATTTTATTTTACATAGGCATACTTATAAAACGTCAACAAAAGGTGCACGGTTCGGGTTGGTCGTTTCCTATGGAGAAGAACCGGCAAGAAACTCCATGGTTACTCTTTTAAAATCAATTGGTTTTACAATATTTGGAGTTACAGCGTTAGTACTTAAGTATGGAGGGACAGCGGAGGCCCGACAATAAGTCGATTGCTTACTACAGAAGGCAGTAAAAGAAAGAAAGAAAAAATACTAAGCCTACAATGTCCACACATTCACAAAAAATAGGTACTTAAATAAAAAGAATCTATACAAAAGTAAAAATAAAACAATAAAGGAACACTAACTTAAACAATAGACACAGATGTTATCATCAGTGCTGTAACTATTCTGAACAATGAACGAAAGGTGCAATGATTGAAAAATTATTGTAAAAAAAAAAAAAAAAAAAATGGAAAACTGCTACCAGGGAAGCCGCGTGAGCAGAAGGAACTACAGCCAAACTTCTTTATCTTCAACGTAGTCCTTAATTTTGTAATATGCTTGTTTAATAAGGACACGTTTGATGCAATTTTTAAACTTTCCATCGGTCAGTTCTGTAACTGACTTTGGCAACTTATTATAAAAACGTATACTGTTTATAAGAAATGACTTGCTAGTTTTTGTTAATCTTTTGGGTATTACAATTTCGTGTTTACTGCGTGTGTTTATATTAAGAAAGTCGCTTCTAATTTTGAAAAGCCCTCGGTTTTTGCGGACATATAAAATACATTCTAGGATATAAAGTGAAGGCAGTGTTAGTATATCGATCTCTTTAAATTTTCCTCTGAGGGACTCGCGAGGACCCATTTTATAAATCGCGCGGACTGCCCTCTTTTGCAATATGAAAATGCATCAACGTCTGTTGCCGATCCCCACAGCAGAATGCCATAAGACATAATACTGTGGAAATAAGCGTAGTATACTAACCTAGCTGTGGCTACATCAGTTAACTGCCTTATGCGGCACACATATAAGCTCTCTGGCATACACAATTTTTCTCTCTCCGATCATTCGTTACAAATTTTCCTGCTAGAAAAACGTTACCCCAGCAAGAATCGTTTTTCCGTTTTTTTTTTTTTCAAAACGACTGGGTGCACACTTTATGTGGGGGCACATTTACAGCAGATAAGGCACCAACTATACGTTCTACTCATATAACTCTAGGAGGGGTGCGTACCATTTGACATAATAACAAAAGTTCTAACGATCACATGACCTAATTTCATTTAATATAATTCTTCTTTAGTATAACGATGAAATGATATAATGAATTATTGATATAATTTCAGTTTACCTAATTTTATGTGGTTTAATAAACATTTTCTATAATGCACATTTGAACTAATATTCAGTTAGTATAATATTTAGTTAGTATTTTATTCCTCATATATTCCTGCGTTAGAGCCGCTATATGGTTGGTGAATCATGTAGATTAGGTTAGGTTAGAACAATGACCATTAGCGCACGAAGGCGAGCGAGCGTGCCGCGGCAGCGGCCGCCGAGTGCCAGATCCCCCCTATTGTTGGTGAATCATTTGGGTTAGATGAGGTTATAACAGTATGATGTTATTTGATATTTACTTATTCACTACAGAATTTGGGCAGAAAATGAGTAAATATGAAAATTTGGTCAAATGAAAATTAGGTCAACTGAACGTTATATAAAAAGAGCAATATATTAATTGAAAATTATATGAGATGAACGTTATACTAAATGTTATTAGAGCAAGAGAAGTTTATATGAAATGAAAGTGTGAAATAAAGTTTATATGAAATTAGATCACATGAAGTTAGGTTATTTGTTTTTATAGCATATGAAAATTATATCATGTGAACGTTATTTCAAGTGGTAATATATTATCTGTTATTATGGCATAAATTATATTACACACCCCTCTAGGAGATACTTTCTTGCATGGGACACGTTATGATGAGCACATCTTAATTTAATACAAGCAGGGCAGTTAGGGTCGCAATCTAAAGGTAAACATCTATGTCCATGTCTATCTAAATACATATATGTAGGTATAGAACACAAAAATTGTTTCTACCTACACACCTATGTCCGTTATATACTAACCAAAAAATCTAACTGATGTGCCCCAAACCGGTTTCAATAGTAAGGCAATAATGGGAAGAAAAGTAAAACCCGGATAGGTATGTAGGTAGGTTGGTAGGAAGGAAAAAGTGCATTTCACATCAATATTTAAATACTTGCTCACCCCTTGGGTACAGCAAGTATTTAAATATTGAAGTTTAAGATTAAAGAATTGAAGTACTATTGCTTCGCAGTTTTTGTAATTCTTCTAAAGGGGTGCGTCTCATATCATATAAAGTTATTTGGTATATTTTCATTTTAATAACGTTCACAAGATATAATAAACGTGAGTTATACCAACTGTTGATATAATTTCTTTAGATATAACATTTATATACTCTAAAACTTATTTCGTATAACGTTATTTGATATAACGTTTATTTAATCGAAAATCATTAGGCCTATCGTTTAAAATTTATAATATTGATACCATATCTTTATGGTTAACACCCCGATTCAAAGCAATCCGACTCGGATGGGTTATATTAGGTTAGAAGGTTTAAGGCGGGAGAGTGAAGCAAGCGTGCTGCGGGAGCAGCGTGACAGAAACGAATCGCTGCAAAACCGACTACACGTAGTCTTGTCTGCCCTACCCCTAGAGTGTTATTTAAAATCGCGTAGGCGCGGAGGGGCGAGGCGGCCCGCGAGCTGAGGAGCAGGTGGCTTTAACACGCCGGCCAGCAAGCCGAGGCTGCGGTGGTGAGCGTTAAACACATCTGCGACGATAAGCTCGCATGGGTCTGCCGGAGCCCCGCAGCGCCGGAGCCGTGACAGAAACCATGCCTGCTGCATGTTGCATGCTTGCTTGCATGCTGCATGTTGCATACTTGCTGCATGCTGCATGTTGCATGCTTGCTGTGTTTTTTACTAGGCGCTTTACCATAGACTAAATAGGTTTTAGGTCTTTTGAGTGGTATATCAAACGATTTTATATTCAATGTATGTTATGCTTATAAAAATTAGTTGTTTTAAAATTATATCAATCGTTTATTATATTAACTGAATATTATATCGAATAAAATTATAGATTCAGTTGTTATATCTTGTAAATATTAGAGATTTTGTAATTATATCATATATTACTTACCCCTTCTAAAGCCGTCATGAGGACTATTAATTAACCAAAACAACCGGTATTTGACGAAAAAAAATTGAGTTTTCAACCTCCAATTAGGACTTCAGCACACGAAAGTAAAATTGCCATAACTGGTTATGATAAAGTTGGTTTCAAGCTCCTGGCCAACTGGATAAGAGGCATCATCAGGATAATGCAGGGTACCAGTTGTTATAAGTTTAATAAAAAGGATGAAATTAAAATTTTAAAAACATCTCGACAAAAATACCTCTAAAGAATTAAAAAACAAAATCCAAATATTGTCCATTACGTTTAATATACCTAACTAAATTATTTTATTCCAATCATCGTATATAGCGTCGGGGGGCCGCTAAGTAGACCGCTTAGTATGTACAAGCAGATGACCTATGCACAGAAAGTGATAAACAAAGCGGTCCTCCGACGCAGTGACGCTTGGAATAAAATAATTTAGTTAGGTATATTAAACGTAAAGGGACAGCATTTATGGATATTCATTTTTTAGAGTTTTTTTTTAATATTTTGAGATGTAAAATTGACTGTTTTCAGTCATTATGGTGGTGGTGGCCGCGAGTCATGTTCAACACAAAACCTGACACTGACTGGAAAATTGTAAAAACCGTGAGAAAATTTGTATTTTGCGGGCTACCCTGTCGCATCCGCCTTAAGTAGGATCGAAATTCGTGTGCCGATGATAAGCCCATGACCCCTTTACTTTCCCGATGTTGTTAAATATTACAAGGCGCTCACATAGCATATCCTAACAAAATCTTCTGGTGCGTTGTGATGGTAATAGTCATTACGGCGGTGTCACCTTGTTTCGCAGACAGAAATTTGACAGAATTTCGTTTCCCAGAAAATGTTTCACATAATATTTAGTCCCCGTATTTTTATTTCAAATATTTTTGTTTCGACTACTATTTACTTGAATGAAAAATATTTTACAGAAACACAATTCAAAGAATTTTACAATCACATTTTATTATTTGACCAACTTATCAAACGGCAGAATTATTTTTCAACGAATATTGTTTGTTCGATGTATGTTTCTATGGTATTTTATTTCAACGAAATTAATAACCTTAAACTAAAATATTGTCTTTAAAAGTCAATATGTTGTACTACAAAAGTTAGTGACACAAACGAATGGCTGCAAAACAGACTCCACGTAGTCTTGCTTGCCCTACCCCTAGAGTGTAATTTAAGCCCGCGTAGGCGCGGAGGGATGAGGCGGCCCGCGAGTTGAGGAGCAGGTGGTTTCTAAAGATCGCCGCCGCGGCTGAGGCTGGCCGGCTTGCCGGCCAGCAAGCCGAAGCTGCGGTGGTGAGCGTTAATACCATCTGCGACGATAAACTTGCGTGGGGCCGCCGGAGCCCCGCAGCGCCGGAGCCGTGACAGAAACCTTGCCTGTTGCATGTTACATGCTTGCATGCATGCTGCAAGTTGCATGGTTCCTTGCATGCATGCTGCAAGTTGCATGCAACAGGCATGGACACCATTAGTGAGAATAACAAGATTGTTTTCCTGCTTGACAATAATTTACCCGCATTATTTTTGTGAACCCGGTGTTGTAATTTTGTAGGAGGGTATGTATTTTTCAAAGGTTTGAATTTTAGAAACTGTCATTCGATTAAAATGTTATTCTTCGTAATAAGTTTTATGTGAAACAAACAATATGTGGATAAATAATATTTGATTTGTTATTCTATGATATGAATATTCTTACATTAAATTTTATTTGAAACAAAAATCGATGATTTAAATTTCTTCAAAGTAAGTATTCTGCGTATTGATTATTC
Source organism: Cerastis leucographa (assembly GCA_963082945.1). NCBI lineage: Eukaryota > Metazoa > Arthropoda > Insecta > Lepidoptera > Noctuidae > Cerastis > Cerastis leucographa. The sequence goes on from OY720354.1 coordinate 21,961,846, forward strand.
TATGAAATGATAATATGAGAAACAATTTATGTGAAACAAAATTCGATTAAACAATTAGCGATGAAACAACGCACAACCCATTACGGCAATTATGTGCTGGTTATGCGTTATTTAACGTAAATTATTCAGGGTGAAATAGGTCAGCTTGCGGAAATCTGAAAATCATGATCTTATCCATTGCAATGTTTATTATCAGTTAACAGATGTCAACCATTCATCGATAGGTACTCGCATAGTTAGACAAAATTCCCAATCTCGATTGCGGGTTACTGGGTTGCCGGGTCCTCGCAGTCGGCGACTAGCAGGGGCGGCGGGGTAAGCGGGTCCTCGCAGTCGGCGACTGGCGGGGGCGGCAGGGTTGCCGGGTCCTCGCACTGGCGTGGCCCCGCGGGCGACGACGGTCATTGATGATTGATGCTCTTCATTGCTTTGTTTCTGTTCAAAGTCACGGGCGCCAAACAACGTGTATACGGGCACTTTGCTTTTTCAAGGTTTTGTAACTCAGAATTTACATACATATTTCATAGATATTTTCAGAGCATGTTTTTATACAATACCTACAATACAATATCCTTTATTTCAGGCAACTTGTGTTGTTTTGCAACCTCGTCAAAATTCAGGAGGTGGTCAGAAAAATCATAAATAAGCAATATAAAATAAGGTTCCTAGTTAATTATTAATAAACGATGATTTTTTTGGTTATTTACGTTTGTCAGCATTTCACAATAACCCTCTTAACATGGTTTAGAGAATAAGAAATTATTGAAAAAACGTTTGAGATTGTTTGTATGTGTGGAAGCGAGGTTACAGGCCGAGAATAAGACGGGCCGCGTTTAAAACACGGGTGGTTCACACTTACCGATTTCCGTAAATAAATAAAAAATACCTACCCATTTTATTATTGATTCGGGTCGAGAATCATTAGCATAGTTACCTCCTTGAATTTGACGAGGATGCAAAAAAACACCTTGTATAAGTATAAAAAACAATAACTATAAACTAATAAATACCCACTTTACACAAAAATAACTTAATAACTACTACACACGAAGTGACGGCGTTCGTGTTACGCTGCGAGGTGTCACGTAGCTGGCCGCGAAAACGCCGATACAGCACACCTTTCGGCCAAAACTCTTCCTTGAGGAAGGTCACCAAATGGTGAGTCGGAACGTGCACTACAAACGACTTGAAATTGGTGTTATGACGCGCCTCCAGCTACTCCACCCTAGGTCCAGTTGGTGTTCACCCGTATGTACTCTACGATGTCGGTACTGCAGAACGTAGCAGCATGCTAGATCCTGCCGGCGCCGTCCCACACTGGTTGCGATACGTAGGCTTCCTCTTCTTTCTCTCCACCTTTATGAGAGAGCCATCCCTATCGCATGTGTTAATCGTTGGAACCTGCTGTTCGTGGTCCATCACAGCGCCTTAAGTCGGGCTCGTTGCTCAGCGACTCTGCTTTCCTCCTTTTGTTTTTTCTGCTTGTCGTTTTGTTTGCAACACAGCAGGTTTCGTCTTGGTGACAATTGCAGAATAGGCACATTTGGGGGTCGATGTACCTAACACATAACACGCGTCGCCTCCACGGCGGGTACGACGCGATCAGCGGAACACGATGCAACGCTTGCATTCTTGACAGCCGATGACGTTGATTCACTCGCCGACTGAAAACTGCAAACAGAAGCATTTTGTGCCCCGCGACGTAGGTTTACGTTGGAGCCTTCCGGTGACCCACTTGCTGGAATAGCATTGCGCAACAACGCTACTTCGGCTCGCAATTCACCAATGATGACATCTGATGACTCCAACTTGGACTTCATCTCAGCCTGACTCACCTTCAGAGACGTGATGTCCTTCAGCAGCCTGGTGACGTCGACGTGGTCGAAAGTGACAGGAGGCAGCTTGTGCAGGTCCTTCGCCACAAAATCTGGCACGTCATCCGGATCGGTCCTCTGCAACAGGTCGATGATATCCTGCAGACTCTTCTCGCCACCATCCCTCCGGCGAGATGGCATCTGTCCGACTTGGTCGAGTGACTGAAATAACAACTTGGCACTGCATACGTCTTCCTCTTTGAAAGATGACTTGCAGATCTGCAAGATGCTGACCTCGTCCATGTAATCGATGGCATGCTTGACGAATGCCAAAAGCTCGTAGAAAATCAGGCAACGGTTACCGCTACCCTACGGCAGCATAGTTAAAAATACACCAGTACCCCGCTGGAGCACCCCCACAAAGGCCTGTGACGCAACGACGGGATCACAGTACGCGATACATCAGTGTCTCGATGACTCTTGCGACGGGTGGAATACGCGCGTTGATTTTCCGAAATTAAATCTAAAAGTTCTCGTTTTAGAATGTTATTTGAATTAAAACATTTTGTAATTTTTTTTTTTTGTATTTGCAATCAGCCCGGTTATGAGCAAATCTGTTCTAAGATGCTGTCATGCGGAGTGGCTTCCCATTGGAAGCTACTCATCTGCTGCCCAGAGCTACTGCCGGTCTTCTAGCTCTAGGATATGATGACGTTTTAGTCGTCTCACATACTGGTCCATGGTGAGTTGGCGAGCAAGTTCGTTAGGGTGATGGATTAACCGCTCTTTGTATTTAGCTGCCAGACTCCGAATTTCCTCTTTGATTGTTCTCATTTGAAGGTGCTCGTGAACTTCATTGTTGGTTGTGTACCATGGTACCTTCGCAATTGTTTTTAGAATCTTGTTCTGTTGGCGCTGGAGTATATTTATGTTGGAATCGCTTGCACTGCCCCATAGTTGCAGGCCATATGTCCAAATGGGCTTTAAGATGGCTTTATATATAAGCAGTTTGTTGTCCAAAGAGAGTCTCGAGTTCCTTCCTAGCATCCAGTAAAGGCTGTTGTATTTTAGCTGAAGCTCCTGCTTTTTAGATTTGATGTGGTGCCTCCAGGTTAGTCGACGATCAATGTGTAAGCTAAGATATCTGACATGGTCACTGTGGGGTAGAGTACATTGGCCCAACTTTACAGGCTGTACTGACTTTGCAGCACTAGCCTTTATTTTCCATTTTTGGAGCCATTCGTTTCAAAAAGTCAAAAGTCAAAGCATTTATTTCAATTAGACCATTACAGGCACTTCTGAAAGTCAACAAAACAAAATAAAACGCGAAGCTACAGTCCCAGTCACAAGGCATAATAACTTGTGAAAGTACTGTAGTTGCCCATTCCGTAGCGTAGATCTCTATGGAGAAGAACGGGCAAGAAACTCCATGGACACTCTTTTAAATCAAAATATGTTACAAAATCTTGGTTACATCATTCATGTTAAGAATTACAAATATGTGAGAACAATGTAGAAATACGGGCAAGTTAAGAGCGTCCAGAGTAAAAGATTAAATCAGTAATAAAAAAATAAAGTAATTAAAATAAACCGTGGCAGCTAAGAGATGACCAGTCACAACTGACAGCGCCCGTTCACGAACATGACGCATGTATCAGCCATCATTCAACTCAACCATTTTGAAGGGAACTAAACGACCCGACACACCCGCCACCATCAGCGTGACATTTAAGTGAGCATGACATTCACTCTTACTACTCGTTTACTTTGTTAAGGCCCTTCTGCAAGTCCTCTGACGCCAGTCTTGGATCTTTATTACTTGCTAATATAGCGGTGTCGTCTGCGAATGTTGCTGTAGTTATTCCTGGCGTTAGTGGTAAGTATGGCTTTCAAATACCGGATTTTTTCAATACCGGTACCAAAACCGGTATTAGAAGTCAATACCGGTAATCACGGTATTACCGGTAGGTATTGAACGAAAGTTCAATAAGGACATAAAAACACGTGTAAATATGGCCTTTATTGTTCTTACTTATTCTAAATACTCTTTTATACAGGGTTACTGATAACTCGACGTATTCCTTGCAGGACGTCATTATACTACCAAATGTTTTGTATGAAATATCCCAAATTAAATAATTCGAAGCCAATTTAAAAATGATTTACGGCGCGACTCTACTGAAATTCAAACTATTATCATAGTTAATGACCAATCAAATCAATCAAAATCATTTATTTCAAGTAGGCCATTTACAGGCCCTTTTGAATAGTCGAACTACAATAAAAATCAAGCTACAGTCCCATTCACAAGACATAATAACTGTGAAAGTACTGTAGTTGCCCATTCTAAAGCGTAGATCTCTATGGAGAAGAATAGGCAAGAAACTCCATGGACAAGCTTTTAAATCAGGATCTTGTTACAAAAACCTTGGTTACATCATTCATGTTGAGTTTAGATGGTACATTATGTGAGAACGATGTAGCAAGACGTGCACGTTCAAATTGTCCATAGTAAAAACAAAAATGATCATTGAAACATAAAATATCGAGTTCGAAATGTGACGTGGCAGCTAAGAGATTACCAGGTACAACTGACAGCACTCGTTCACGAACATGACGTATGGATCAGCCATCATTCAACTCAATAATTTTGAAGGGAACTAAATGACCCGACACACGCGCCACCATCAGCGTGACATTTGAGTGAGCATGACATACTCTCAACCGCCAGGGCACATTCAAGTCAATAAAAGACGTAGGTTTCCAGTAAATGATAGCTTTCTAGTACATAGTACCCACACAATATGGGCTATGCGACTATATAATACTAAATTAATTGAATTTATACAATGCAAAGATAGTTGTACAATCATCAGCAGCTCCAGCAATACTATTTAGTGCTATCATTTTTTGCGAACCTGTCCTTGTGGAGCAGGACCGGCATTGAGCCAAGCAAAATATCAGTGATAATAATATCACTGATATATAATCGTCCAATTTGTAATAAGCTTGCTTACAAAGTGTGCGTTTAATGAATGTTTTAAATTTCGTGTCACTCAGTTTAAGCATACTTTGTGGAATTTTATTATAGCATCTTAAACAGTACCCCATGACAGATGAGTCTACTTTAGCGAGTCTGAAGCCTGGCTGAACTAATTGGTCTCTATTTCTAGTATTGTAATTGTGTCTGTCACCTCTTTTACTAAAAAGATGCAGATTTTTTCTTACGTACTTTATGTTTTCATAAATATATTGGCAATGTACCGTCATGATGTTAATGTCCTTAAACAGTTCCCTTAGAAAATCGCGCCTACGGAGATATCTTTTTTGCAGAGTAAAAAAACGTAGCAGACATCGCTATTATTCTTAAAAAATGTTGTTTATTGCTAAAAAATAATACAACGCCTGATGTACTAATTACTAGGAAAATATCCTTGTCTTATCAGCTGTCTAAAAAGACATGAAACTTAATCCTAAGTCATGGGCTACATTATGAAAATATTTTTAAAATAAATATCAATAATCGATCATTTTTTTTTCATGCCTGGGTTGGTCCGTGGATGGGTGACCACCCGTTACATACAGAGTCCATATTGATACAGTGGTGAAAACTAGTGTGAGAATAAGATCACATCTGATGTTAGTAATACCGTAATCACGGTATTGGGGCGTCAATACCGGTATTGAAAAATACCCATATTAAGTCCGTGATCACCTGAAAGCCCTAGTGGTAAGTCAGCAGTGTACAATGTGTAGAGCATGGGACCGAGAACGGATCCTTGTGGCACCCCGGCGTCTATCTCTCGGAACTCAGAAATGGCGTCACCTTCTTTCACATAAAATATGCGATCCTCGAGGTAAGATTTGAGAACTGCAAAGTATGATGTTTTGTAAATAGCACAAACATAAATATTTTGTACAATGTGAAGAAATTAAGTTTGTAAATATAATTAAGTTAGTATATCCTCTATTTAAAAGCGTGTTTTTTTTTTAGTTTTTTAATAGTAAATTATAACACATTTGCTCGTAAAGGGTCTCTTATTTCACCAATTTCAGTATCGTAATGTATCTCATTACGCACTAGTGAGGTCATGTAATGTAAAACGCACGGTTTATCAAAATGCTCCGTCTAAAACGAACGGACTTTTTTAAATCTTAGCAAAGAGTTTTTATGTCAGAAAAGTGGTCAACATTTTATGAATAAAATGAACTTGGAAGATAAAATATAATACCTAAATAAACATTTAATTCTTTAGTTTAGTCAATTTTGGCCATAAATTACAACTATTTATCTGTAACAAAACAAAAAAATATTAATTTACTTTATTAGTAATACTGGCTGTTTTTGTACCTTTGCCTTAAAAAAAAAAGCGCTGATGCGCGTGCATCGCTAATTTCATAAGTTGTGAACAAGTTAACAGCCTCTGCTTTCTTGCAGCAATAGCAATTATAGCAATATCGCCTCGGCTGAGGCGATATTGACAGCGTAGGCGAGGGCTACAAGAAAGCAGAGGCTGTAATTATCAAAGCGCACGTATGTCATACGACGTTTTATCATATTTGCGAGGAAATAAATAAAACTCGGACGACATTTTCAGATAAAAACAATACAGCGAAAAGAAAAAGCGCGCGGAATAATTTTTACTTGTTCACAAATTATGAAATTAGCGATACGCGCGCATCAGCGCTTTTTTAGGGTTCCGTAGTCAACAAAAAACCCTTATAGTTTCAGTATGTCCGTCTGTCCGCGGTTTAGCCCAAAAACTGTTGGTACTAGAAAGTTGTAATTTGGCATTAGTATACACGTTAATGACGCTGGAAAAGTGGGAAAATAAAATTTTGAAAAAATCATTTACTTAGGGTACCTCCCCTACATGTAAAGATGATAATTTTTTTTCGTCCTTCCCATTGTGTGGGATATCGTTGAATAGGTCTTTTAAAAAATACGTATTAGGGATTTGGGAAGACCGTTTTTTGATTAAGTAAACCGTTCGAGACTTATAAAGCTTTAAAGTGCCAATTTTCGTTAGAGTCAAGTACCAAATAAACGGTTGTAGTTAGAAATTCAAATGTCACGGCAGTAGTACCTATATATAACGAAGTTTAAAGGAAAACTATCACACTTAAGTGGGCTTTACAAGTTTACGACTTTTACGAGTCATAGTCGATCAATTATATTTGACTCGAAAATTTCGAACAACTACATAGAAATGTCGATAGTTGGCGCTAAGCGTCAGTTGTACTAGAAATAGAAATCTTTTATTAAATAACTTGACCGTAAATTTGAAGCCTAATAATACATGAGAGAGAGGCCATCGTTCTGTCCCTTTTTCGCTTCCGTTCGCCCTCCTTGTCGTGCACTATCGCCGTCTCTGTCTCTCCACCCACCACCACTAGCAGTTGCAAACGTCGGTTTGCTTTTGGATTGGACTCATTGACGTCGTTGTTCCTGTCCCGACATCATCGGCTAAAGCAAGGTAAAAAGCCTAACATACAGTGCTAAAGTGAAATTATTTTGCAAGAGTTAATGAAGACGTTTTACCTGAAAATAAAACGTTTATTAAAATACTTACCTGATCCGAAGTCTAATATATAATGAGATTTAAGCCATCGCTTCCGCTTCCGTTTTTCTGTCTCTTTTCCTCCTTTTACGCATATATCGCCGTCCCTTTCGCACATCCCACCACCACAGGCAGCGACTTTTCATCGAGAAGTTAGTTTATTTCACCCGGCATTAAAGTTGTTGTTTTTGCATTACCACAGGCAGTATTTAAAAGTATTAGACTTCGGATCAGGTAAGTATTTTAATAAACGTTTTATTTTCAGGTAAAACGTCTTCATTAAAAGACTGTACCGTGATCCGAAGTCTAATATATAATGAGAGATGTTTGTTATCGCCTGGTGGTGGTGGATAGCGTCAATGTGACTATGCATGAAGATAGTTAAAGTCTGTATCAGCTGAATGTATTACTAACAATAGGTAGAGCATTATAATAAAATAAAATCTTATATTAAATAAATGAATTTTTATTTCAATTTCAACTCAACATACAATAATTATTCAACAGATTAACCTGATTTGATCTGAACCTTATTCTCTTTATTAAACGAATGCACTATTCTATGAGAATCATATGAATCGTATTATAATTTTACAGCTTGAAAAATCGGCATTACAGTCTGATTATTGTCTCCACCTGATTGTTCTATCTGGCGACAGTAGAACTTTTTAAAAGTTTTATGTGACCTCCAGTTTCCCCTGGAAAGAATATCTTCTAGCGGCGTATTCTCGATCCAACTTTTAGAGGCCACTGCAGCTCTAAAGCTACCAGCTGATGCTTCTACTCCCGCATCCTTTAACAATTTTTTAATACAACTAGAAATCACACATCTGGAGGCAGATTTTGGCGAACCGCATGTAGTTATAAAGAGGTTTGTACAATCAGCAGATTCCCTTCTGGTTCGACCGACCTCAATTAACCTGTTTATCCAATGAACTGGATCCAAACTTTTGCTTTTAATGTTAACATTAAGCCTCCAACCAGACTGACGATAATTGGCCGAATCAGTCTTAGATCCGAAAATTGGCCATAAGATGACGTAATCGCTATGGATAATACAGTTTTCAGGATTAATTCTAAGAAGGGTTAAATCGTGCACCCTTCTTCCAGAATAGAGTAGTAAAATAGCGGCAGTAGTTCTAGATATTTGGTAAAGGCTGTTTACATTTGGATCTATCTTAGACAAATAATTAAAAACTAAATCAACGTCCCACACCGGGGCTTTAGTTGGAGTTGGTTTCGATAAAGCAATCGACTTCAATATCCGCCTTACAAAGGGATGGTTAGTAAGACTCTCTGACTGTTCTGGATCGCAAAGAGTAGAAACTACCGACTTATGGACTAGGATTGTATTGTAAGAAAGATTTTCATTGTAGAATAAATCAGTCAAAAATCTCGCTAGCTCTGAACCCGTAGGCTTATATGTAGATACATTGTTCTGTTCTGACCACTTTATCCACCTAGACCATGCGGGTTTGTAAGTTTTAATTGTAGAAGGACGCCAACTCTTAAAAAGCAGGTCTCTTTGTTTAGGTGTCCAATCTTTTAGCTGGTTACCCCAGCCCCACATCTCCAAACCTCCAGCTCCATCTCTTGTACGTTCTGAGGAGGGTAACCCGTAGATGCATCTACCAGAACCTGGTGAAGGTTGTGAATTGTCCAAGGAGGTCCTATTGCCCGGCTCCGTAGATCTGGACGCCAAAAGACTTTCTCCCATCGTGGTGTTACTATGAGGTAAATTCCCCGACAAAAATTTAGATGTTGAAGGACCTTCGGTATTAGAAACGGAGGGGGGAAGACCCACGCGAGTGAATAATTCCAGGTTTGTGACAGGGCGTCGTAAAATTCCGCTCCAGGGTCGTTGAAATCTAGAGTGCAATACCTGGATACCACGCGAGTGAATCGAGTCGCAAACAAGTCTATGATCGGGGTTCCCCATTTCGTAAATATTAGAGTAGTGGCTTGGGGTAAAAGGTGCCACTCTGGTGCTGGGCGATAGCGAGAGAGCCGATCGGCTTCGGCGTTGTATAGACCAGGAATATGGAATGCTGTTAAATCTATGTGATACAAGTCCAATAGTTGGAAAATCTTGTACGTCAAATCCAATAGATCTTGTGACTTTGTCCCCCCTTCGTGGCGCAGGTAAGAAACAGCCGTTTTGTTGTCGCATTGCAAGTGTATGGCAGTTGATTGGAGGCTCAGACCGTGCTCTTCCAAAACTTTGTAAATGACGAGAAGTTCCTTCACATTCGAGTGCATCTCTTTTTCCGCAGGAAGCCAATCTCCTGAAAACTTCATGTTGTGTATCCGAGCGCCCCAAGCTATAGCCGAGGCATCTGTTACCATATACAGCGTGGGTTGGGGAACGCATATCCAGGAGCTCTCTTCTAGATGATCGAGCCACCATATTAGATCTAATTTCGATTCCTCGTTGAGAGTCACAAGTGGACTGTGATTGTGGATAGTTAGCTTTTGAAGCTGACGATAATTGAGCCTGCCCCGAGGAATCACGAAGCTCGCAAAATTCAACATGCCTACGAGACTTTGAAGATCTACGAGCTTTATCATGCGACTTTCCAATAATTTTGAAATTGTCTTTCGTATTTTGAGGCATTTTGATTTTGGGAGAAACTTGCGATTGTACCACGGATCCCACACAATACCCAGGTATTCTAGACTTTTTCTTGGCGTGAGCACGGACTTTTCGAAGTTTACTTTCCAGCCTAGATATTGCAGCATATGCAGAGCAATATTTATGTGCTCCCTGAGCATAAAAGGGTTGGTGTTTGCAAGCAAGAAATCGTCTAAATATACCAGCACCCTGATTCCTTTTTGGCGGAGTATCTGGGCCACCCAATTGGTCACGGAGGCAAATGTTTTTGGAGCCGAGCTCAGCCCGAAAGGCAGGCAAGTCATCTCCAGTAATTCCTGGCGATACAACAACCGTAGGAATCGCCTGTGCGTTTTCCTGGTTGGAAGATGAAAATACGCTTGTGAAATGTCTATCTTCGCCAGCCAATCGTTTGACTGAATAAAAGCTGGAATTTTTTGAACATTTATCAGTCTGAATGGTGATGTTAGGACGAAACGATTTAAGGATTTTAGATCGAATATCGGTCTCATAGATCCGTCTGTTTTCGGAACGAGAAACATGCGGGATAGAAAACTCTGGGATACTGGAACAGGAACTAGCACGCCTTCTATCTTCATCTTTTCTATCACTGCTGTCATTTCTGGGGTTTCGCGTGTGGCCTGCCGACTGGTGTAAATTTCGGGCAAATGAAGCGGAGGTCGTTTCGAAAATGGGATACGGTAACCTGAAATTATCTTGAGTACGTAAGTGGGTGCACCCATTTCCTCCCATCTTTCTCGGTAATGCCTCAGCTGGCCGGCACGGAAAAGACTCGGTGAGTCAGTATTTCCGATTTCCTCTCCTATCCCGGTGGGATGAGGGAGAGTTTTGTCTAGCTTGTGAGTTTTTGTTCCCTGCTGGCCGATAGTCATTCCTTCTATTGCCTGATACTCCACCTCTACCTCGAAAGGATTTATTAGAGCTAATGGCACCACGCGGCTTAGTATGAGAGGGCTGAGCGTTGCTCGCCCTATAAGCAGGTTGATTATTGTATCTGCTAGATGTACTAGCGGTTGGACCCGTAGTATTTGGACCGGTCTGCGTAGCAGGAGCGCGGTCTTTAAATCGAGCCCAAAATATTTTTCGAGAATCTCCCATTTTTTCCAAGGTGGACGAGAACTTCTCCGCGTTGAAAAGATTACTACATGACGGGGGTATCTTGCGCAATATGGTTTTATGTAAAGGATCTTTAACCGAGGCCAAGACTGCTTCCCTTCTAAGTTGAATAATCTCAGCTCTGTGGCCGCAGACCAGCTGAAGAGCATCATTAGAAATCTTTGAAAATTCACCCGCAACAAAAATTTCCTCAATCTTTTTATGAATTGCATCATAGTTCAGGTCAGGCGTAGCCCTTGCCCACGATAGAAAACCGCGTAGCTCCTTCTCAAGATGATCCTTCTGTTTTATTAACGCATAACTAATAGACGCAAAGGTTTTATCAGCATTTGTTGTCGTTCGAGACGCGTCGTAACATTTTATTTCCTCATTTGCCTCTAATTCTGTAAACCCGGGGGTATGACGGTAATTTTTCTGCACTTCTGCATATCTCACGTTTTGCCACTCGACATCATCAAACCGTTGAATATTTTTTAAAAGCTCTAGGTACAATGGCTGCGTTTTCAACACATCAGGTTCCTTTAACTTGGTTCCAATTGATAAAGAAAAATTTAATTCATTTTCATTTATGTCAGAGTTAGTCTCAGAATATAAATTCCTACTAATATTATCATCGATAAAATCATTATTGTACACTTGATCACCTTCAGAAAATTTATGGCTATGTTCATGAGTTAATTTTGATTTAAGCTCACTAACCTCTGCTAAAAGCTTATTTAATTTGTCATTGTTATGCGAACGATGCCTACGTCGTTTGGGTCGTTTGCGTCGGTGACGGCGTGAACGTTTTGCAGATGATGAACTCGTATCGGAACTGCTACTCGAATCACTGCTTTCAGAAGTTGATACTGAGCGTGTAGCACGTCGCTTAATGCCATTAGTATTGGAAAGATTTGCTTGATCCCTTGGATCCACATAATTGATTTCTTTATCACTCATATTTCATACGCAGTCAGTATATTTAAACTAAAAGCAAAGCATTAACTATAGTTATAAATTACGAATTAATACACAGGTAAAATCAGGTTCTGAACGACAAGGAATTTAAAATTGGAACACCAACATTCAATCGAATTTAAAATAAACGACGATATAATTATCAAAGATACACATTGAGGGTATACGAAATAACAAAAAAATATCGAACGGTCACACCGTTATTTTAAATAGTTTGAACAACGCACCGACACAATGGAGGAAAAAGATTCACAGATCTATGCACTGTATAAACGAAAAAACGCTTACCAAAATCCTGTTCTATAGTGTACACAATATTATACGGTCATAAAATGTTCGAACAGTGCACGTTCGTTTGAAGCGAAAACAACAACGTCAATGCCGGGTGAAATAAACTAACTTCTCGATGAAAAGTCGCTGCCTGTGGTGGTGGGATGTGCGAAAGGGACGGCGATATATGCGTAAAAGGAGGAAAAGAGACAGAAAAACGGAAGCGGAAGCGATGGCTTATCTCATTATATATTAGACTTCGGATCACGGTACAGTCTTTTAATAACACTATTGTACAGCGTACAGTTCAACACTAAGGTAAAGAACATTTTTTAAAGTATTATTTTGAATTCCGAACACAATTTACAACATCCTATCTATCTATTGTGAATAATAGTGTGTAAACGGTGTTACCGTTCGTTTTTAAATATATCGGAGTATTATTTATGTACCCTCCTATTTTAACTTTTTGTGTGAAGTTATTTTAATTGTATTCCAGCGTACCTACGAAATATAATTGTAATGAGTGATCAAAATATCTTACCAAACCAAAATATGAGCACTCAAGATATAAATAAAGATAGTAACTTGCAAACTCGGAAAAGAAAACACCGTGTTCGTCATTTAAGTAGCTCAACGTCATCATCAAGTACTAGTTCAAGTTCTAGTAGTTCTGATATTTCAAAAAACCGTAAGCGTTCTCGTCGTTCGCGTAAAAGAAACAAACGCAGCCAAAGAGACCGTAAATTAGAAAAGTTATTCGAAGAAGTAGCCGACCTTAAGAAACATTTTACGAATCGAGCTTGTGAACCTGATTTAGGGTCATTATATGAACATGATGGTGAAGATTGTTTAGATGATAATGTGAGCCGCCAACTCTACAGCGATAACATACCCATTGACGAACCGGATAATTCTGAATTAGGCCCTGAAATTTCTTTGTCAATAGGGACGAAAACTAAAGATCCTGATATCTTAAAAACACCAAGTGCGTATTTAGATATTTTAAATAATATTCAACGTCTTAATGATCCCGATTGGACAAATGTGAGGTATTCCGAAGTACAAAAAATTATAGGCATACCCCCGGTTTCACGGAACTCGATGCAAATGACGAGCTGAAACGATATGACGCCTCGCGCTGTATAATTAATGTAGAAAAATCTTTTGGCTCCTTGACTTTCGCACTCATTAAACAAAAAGAACAGCTCCAAACGGAGCTTCGCTCATTTTAATCTGGGCTAGGCAAGCAGATAACCTCAACCCAGACACGATTACTGAAAAATTTACTGATATTTTTGTAAATGGTGAGTACTCTAGAATTTCTAGCGATATCTTACAAATGATTTGTGGACACCGCGCAGAACGTATCCAGCAGCGAAGGGAAACTTTTTTGGCTAGTGTCAAGGATCCACTGCACAAGACCATGATGAGAAAAATTCCGCCGTCTTGTCACAATCTTTTCGCAGCTGAACAACTGACTTCTACGTTAGAAAAAGCGGGAGGCGTGAATAAAGTATTCTGGCCTCGTGAAAAGGATCGCGCTTCTGCACCGCAGACCGATCCAAGCACATCCACGGCTCAGCGAAAGTTTCCACTTCCGAGTCAGAGAAAGGTGACCTATAAACATATGGGGAAAATCTCTTCAAAGCCGAATAATAAACCTTTCTTTAACAGCGGCAAGCCCTTTCGGGACCGGGGTGGTAAGCAATCAAATAACCGCAAATCCAATGATAATTCAAATACCAGCCGCAAAGCCTCTCCCTCATCCCACCGGGATAGGAGAGGAAATTCACGCCGATTCTGACTCATCGAGTCCGTTTCGCTCCGGTCAGCTGAGACTTTTTCACGACCGGTGGAAGAAAATGGGCGCACCAGATTATATATTAAAAATAATATCCGGTTACCGAATTCCATTCGTACAAAAGCCTCCACTTCATTTACCCAATCTACAGAATTCAGTCCAGTCGACGCCTTATTCTCCAGAAATGGATCAAATTATTCACAAAATGAAATCACAAGAGGTGCTCACAGTCGTGCCGCTGACTCAAAGTTTCATTTCACCAATGTTTCTGGTGCCCAAGGGAGACGGAGATTTCAGACCGATTTTCAATCTCAAAGCCCTGAACCAATACGTCGACGCCTCCACCTTCCGTCTGATCAATATGTTCAAAATCCCAGACTTCCTTCAACCAAACGATTGGATGGTGAAAATAGACATATCACAAGCATATTTCCATCTGCCAGTAACAGAGGCTCACAAAAGATTTTTACGACTACTTTACCAAGGCCAATTGCTTCAAATGAACTGCCTTCCCTTTGGTCTCAGTTCAGCACCGAAAACGTTTGCCTCCTTGAGCAATTGGATTGCCCAGACTCTTCGAGACCGCGGAATGCGTGTAGTAATTTATTTAGACGACTACCTGATAGTCAATCAAGATTACGATACACTGGTGATTCACGTCAAAACCACAGTGGACATCCTAAAATATTTAGGATGGAAAATAAACTACGAAAAGTCTATCCTGCAACCAAGGCAAGCAATAGAGTATCTGGGCATATTTTGGGATCCATGGAAGAACATAAAATCACTACCAGCAAAAAAGTGCCTGAAAATGAAAACCATGATAACATGATAAAAACATGCTCAACAAGCAAAAAGTATGCTTAAAAGAGTTACAAAGCATCATAAGAATGATGAACTTTTCAAGCTTTGTTGTACCTCGCGGAAGGATAAATTTTCATCAACTTCAAAAACTATGCATCAGCATGCTACACCTGAAACCGAAAATAAAGAACTCACTGCCGGAGGCAGCCCAGAGGGACTTACAATGGTGGCAAAATTATCTCGAGACTTCGTCTCCTATCCATGTCCCACATCCAACACACTATATTGTCACCTATGCCTCGGACAACGCTTGGGGTGCTTACATAAACAACACTTATGTATCCGGCACTTGGAAAGCAGAAGAAAAATTCCTACATTGCAATCAAAAGGAGATGCTTGCGATCCTAAAAACGATA
This sequence comes from Cerastis leucographa, assembly GCA_963082945.1. Lineage (NCBI taxonomy): Eukaryota > Metazoa > Arthropoda > Insecta > Lepidoptera > Noctuidae > Cerastis > Cerastis leucographa. The sequence continues at coordinate 21,977,220 of OY720354.1, forward strand.
CAATATTTTGGCCAAAACTTGCACAACGCCAGTCTACACGTTCAGTGCGACAACAGGACAGCAGTATCGTATCTGAGGAACGAAGGCGGTACAAAATCTCTAGCGCTTATAGACCTGACCTACCAGATTTTTCAGCTCGTAGATTTTTACCAGATTCACTTATCCATTTACCACATTCCGGGTGTATACAACGTAGAAGCGGACAGACTATCTCGACTGCAGAGACGACCAGAGTGGCATCTACTCCCTCAAGTAACGTGCCTAATATTTGCCAAATGGGGAACCCCAGTGATAGACTTGTTCGCGTCTCAGCGAGCCCATGTAGTCCCCAGGTACTGCAGTCTGGATCACCGAGATCAGCAGGCCGAGTTTCAAGATGCTTTCAGCCAAATCTGGAACTATCCATTGGCATGGATTTTTCCGCCACCTTTCTTGATACCGAAAGTGCTAATCCATCTGAACAAATGTCAAGGATTATTTCTGATTGTGGCCCCGAAATGGAACCAAGTCTTTTGGCGACCGGACCTGAAAAAGCGGGCAACAGATCGCCCTTGGACGATCAGGAACCTCTGCCAAGTACTAATGGACACCTCAACCAACAAACCCCCTCACAAGGCCAACGAAATGACATTGGAAGTTTGGAGATGTGGGGGTGGAATGAAAAACTGAGTGACTGGACAACCCAACAGAAGCATCTTCTCATGAAAAGCTGGCGATCGTCTACTGTAAGAACATATAAACCAGCATGGGCTCGTTGGACAAAATGGGCTAAGTTTAATAATATTTCTGTAAGCGAACCAAGCGGTTCGGCGCTTGCTAGATTTTTAGCTGATCTTCACCAAAATGATGGACTCTCTTACAACACTATACTTGTCCATAAAGCTGTAGTTTCAACTTTGTGTTGTCCAGAGTTTTCAGAACGGTTAAGCGGGCATCCTTTGGTCAAACGAATATTAAAGTCTATTGCACTAGCTATTCCAAAACCCTCAAAGGCTCCAGTTTGGGACGTTAACCAAGTTTTATCTTTACTTTGTCAACAGAATCCTGATATAGATAAACTATATGAAGTATCGCAGCATACAGCATGCCTCTTACTACTGTGTTCTGGTCGTAGGGTCCATGACCTGACCCTCTTAAGCATAAATCGTAATAGTTGCGAAATTACTGCTGATTAGGTCATCTTTTGGCCAATTTTCGGCTCATAAACTGACTCTTCAAATTATCGTCAATCAGGTTGGAAATTAATGATCAATAAAGACAATTCATCCTTAGATCCCGTATATTGGATTTTAAAGTTGATTTCCGTTGGAGGAAACAGGAGAAGTGAAGCTAAATGTGATAATTTATTTGTTACTGCGTATGGCAAAGCTCGTCCTGCTTCACGTTGTGTTATAGCCACCTGGGTTAAGAAAGTATTAAAGGATGCTGGGATTGAAGCACCAGCAGGAAGTTTTAGGTCTGCAGTAGCTTCAAAAAGTTGGTATGATAATTGTTCAGTTGATGCAATTCTCTCCAGAGGCAATTGGAGATCAGAAAATACATTTAGGCGATTTTACCGTAAAGAGGTTAAGACAACTGATCCTGTAAACTCTGTCACAAATTTATTTAATGCAGTGTGATTTAATAATAATTGTGCAAAATATTTTTTTTTTCATTTGTTTGTGTACTCTATGCACAATGTACAATAAATTAATAAAGTGATTCGCTTGGTTTCCAGCCATTTGTTACTTATTTTATGTTGTACCTACCTAATAAAGATGGTTTTTGTTATTTTGAAAATAAAACTACTTTATTTTGTAAACCATATTTTTACTTTTGTACCCCTGAAAGAACCTACCTTTAGTAACAAGTACGTACTATGCTATGTATATTGTTTTCATCCGCCTGCTTTGGTATCACAATGCCAATCGTTTGACTAAGGTTCCATTACTTTTCATTACTGTGTGATTTAGATGTTTAAACTAATAGTCACATTGACATCTCCACCACCACCAGGCGATAACAGACACGTCTCTCATGTATTATTAGGCTTCAAATTTACGGTCAAGTTATATAATACAAACGTTTTACCTGAAATAAAACGTAAATTAAATTACTTACCTGAAGCCTAATAACTTCAAATTCTGCCTGGTTCTACAACGACTTCAATGAGTCCAATCCAAAAGCAAACCGACGTTTGCAACTGCTAGTGGTGGTGGGTGGAGAGACAGAGACGGCGATAGTGCGCGACAAGGAGGGCGAACGGAAGCGAAAAAGGGACAGAACGATGGCCTCTCTCTCATGTATTATTAGGCTTCAAGGTAAGTAATTTAATTTACGTTTTATTTCAGGTAAAACGTTTGTATTTGTCATTATTGTAGGTAAACAGAATATGATGGTCATTTTGATGAGCGTCCCGATACATTTTGCCTTACGGCGAGCAAAAACACCAAATGTCAATAAATTAAATTGAAAATGGCAGAAAACACAAATACAAAATGTCAATAAATTAAATTAGAGAATGGCAGAAAAATCAATCGATGAATTAAAAATAAAAAAAATGCCATAAAAATCAAATACAAATTTCAATAACAGAAAAATCAAGTACTAATATCAATAAATTCAATCTCGACAAATTAAACTACCAAATATCTACAAATTAAGCTTTGAATGTCAGAAAATTAAACTAATAAATTCAATTACAAATGTCAATAAAACTGCAAAATAATAAAATAACATTAGAATTGCAATAAAAAGTAAATATAGAAATGTCACTAAATTAAATTGGCTTATGTTTAACATAACACCAAATAAAGTAAATATAACCTTAAAAAACATTTTTATACTGCCTAAAATAGTAAATGATCACCAGAAATAGTAAATGATCACCAGAATTAAAAACCTGAAAATCACGGCTCCTATTTCTCTCTGCAGGGTTTAAAGTAACCTAACACGAAGGGAACTCTTCTTCGAACCTAACCTGTCCGAGTCGGGGTGCCCAATATCCCGAGCTCGCTTTGCTCGCACTTGCTTCCTAAGTTCTTCTTGCCACAAAATTTGGTGATCATTTACTATATTTGGTGATCATTTACTATATTTGGTCTTTGAATACAATTTTTTTGGTGTTTAGTATTTTTTTTTTGGGTAACGTAGCTTAGGATCTCAAAATATTTTTTGGTGCTCATTATATTTAATCCCAATTAAATTACACGGAAGCAACACACACCCCATTAACAGAAAGTTTTGTCATTAACAAAATCAAGAAGCAACTAAAAACGAGTCTCATTTGCAGATCATAATATGGCGGTTTTTATAAATATTGGTACGGAACCCTTCGTGCGCGAGTCCGACTTGCACTTGGCCGGTTTTTTTTTAAGGCAAAGGCACAAAAACAGACCGTATTACTAATAAAGTAAATTAACATTTTTGTGTTTTGTTACTGATAAATGGTTGTAATTTATGGTCAAAATTGATTAAATTAAAGAATTAAATGTTTATTTAAGTATTATATTTTATCTCCCAAGTTAATTTTATTCATAAAATGCTGACCACTTTTCTGACATAAAACCTCTTTGCTAAAATTTAAAAAAGAACCCTTCGTTTTAGATGGAGCATTTTGATAAACCGTGCGGTTTACATTACATTACCGCACCAGTGCGTAATGAGATACATTACGATACTGAAATTGGTGAAATAAGAGACCCTTTACGAGCAAATGTGTTATAAATTAGTTTTAACAAACAAAGCAGTCTCGTAAATGTGGCATAGTAAGTAATTTTAAAGATTTTAAATGGGGTGCACAAGTTTCGGTAATTTTTAAGCCACACATGGATCGAATACATCGTTTTGGCGCTTTAAAAAAATCTATTCAACATGTCGACAGGGGCCCTTCTATGACGACTTAAAGCACCAAACTTATAAAGTATAGTTTAGGCCAACGCAGTATGGCCTAAACTATACTTGGACCCATAAACGTTAGGTCAAATGATTTGCTATGACAAAAAATATAAAGGCAAAAATAAGATTGAATTTGTCTGAAACAAGTCAAATTTATGGCTACAAGTCAAACTTATGGAATTTATAAGTATTAAAAAAAAAGTTAGGTTAGGATAGGTTACAGGGAGCCGCACGCCCGGTGTCACCACTGCCTCACGAGCGGGGCGAGTGCCAGAAACGACTAGAAAAATAAGTAAAAAAGTGTCGAGGCTATCGAGAACCAAACTATATAGTTAGACGGGGTTAATAATTCAAAGAAAAATGGTTAGGTTAGGTTAGAACTGTGAACTCCTATGCACGAGCCGAGCGAGCGTACCGCCGGCGAGTGGCAGAAACGACTAGATTATATAGAAAGAAAATATATGGAAAACACAGTCATAGTGTTTTGCATTACTAACTCACATTAAGCGACATTTATGATTTACCATCTACCCACTTAACAGTACACATTGTAATTCAATTTGTATAAACTACTGTTCTTACTGTAATTTCGAATATCAGCTTATTGCCTCATTTAGTTCAAATATAAAAGGTATTAAACGTTTTTTTGGGCATATTGCATACCGTTGGAAAGGAGACAGACTACAGAACTTTTTAAAAAAATTCGAAGATCCCGATCGCTTTTAGTTTTTTTTTTATAGCCATTTAAAGTTGAGTTTTAAGTTTATTTTTCTTTTACAAAAACTTTACGAGCTATTAAAAATGAAAGTAATTATTACTAGCAAGTAATTTTGAATTTGATAGAATCATACAACAGTACACATCAAAATGAAATCGAAATTTTAAGTCTAAACAATTTTTTATTTTTTATTTGACCTAATATGCTGAATTTTGGATTTTTTCAAGATTAAAATTAAAAAGTTATTATAAAAAAACCCGGTGTGGCAAGGAATGGGTTAAAGGGCGTGAAGAGATAGCAAATGACCTCTCCTATCGGCCTATTCGATTTGGCAAACGATGCACCAAACACCCTGTATAACAAAAGTGGTGAATTCCGAAATTAATGTTATTTTGCAAAAAAAAAAAAAAAAATTACAATTAAATTGCTTTTTGCAAAATTGTACAGTTTGATAAAACTGTGGAAACTGCTATTGCAGCCGAGGCAGTATTCACGCGCCGCCTAGTTCCCCGCTTAGAATCGCATGTTCCAGACTGAAGAGAGGTGAGTATACACTATACAGAGCTTGGCAGCGACCAGAACAAAATATGACGGTCGTGTGCCGCCTAGTTGATGCTGCCACAACTTCATTCTGGCGCAGCATCTGGTCGGTGCCGGTCTGTCCTACGGAGGTTGACTGGGTGCGAGATGTCAAGCGAGTATGTGAAACACACAGGTATAATAGTATAAGTTTATTGATTCCCCAGCAATAGAAGTTATAGGTAATCTATGGCAACAGTACAATGTACACAACAAATGCAAAATGTAAATACAAGTGGTTATTATGTATCAGTTTATCACACACAATTAGGCATAGTCATGATGAGCTCCTTTGTGGTCTTTCTTTGAATATCCATCCACTGCATACATTTTGTCTATTTGAAGTTGCCACATTAATTTTATAAGTGTCAAGTGAGCGCCATCTGCGTTATCACTTCCAAAAACTTTTATATTACATAAATTCGGGTTACTTATGTTTCACCGAAAAGAAATTGACAAATTATCACTTCCCAAACAATTTTCCGCATAATTTCATTTGCCCAATTATTACTTAGCAAAAAATCTCTTCACAAATAATTGTAACGCAAACCTAATGTTGGGAAGTGAACGTTTATACAATAACTTGTTTACCAACTAGTACTTTTACCAATTTTTATGTAGTCAAATATTTCAGTTGGAATAACACATTTTAGGCAAAATAAAATAAGGCAAATATTTAGTATCGTCCGTTTTCAATTTACCATTTGTAATCAGTCAATTGCTTAGTTAATGACAAAAAAAATTGCAGATATATGGGTGAATTTCCCAAATGACTTATTTTTTTGTCTTCGGTGAAATTAGTATTTCAAAAAAGGAATATCCTTCTGAATTATATTTTTTAGTTTTTAATAGGTAGTTATTGGGTTGTGGCAAAAATATAATTTGCCTAGGACTATTTACAAAGGTTGAAATAAATTCATAAACCTCTATTTTTTTCAAATCGGTGCTGTCCCTCTACTTTTTTTACAAACAAAAAAGCTTATACACTAATAGAAATAAGTAAGTTAAGTATATAACTTATTCTATTTTATAGAATATTAGTTTTGTTATTAATATATAGCATATTTTATTACATAATTAACGATTATTATTACTGAGAGGCACAAACGTACCTGTCCTGAAAAATGTTCTCATATCGCTGGGCAAAAGTAATTTAAACCTATCTTTACATCGACGAGTCCGACAGCGTCCCCACCCCAATTTTATTTTCCTCGTTAGTGTGTGCTAGTGCGCAGTCAGGACGGATTTGTGTCAAATCGCTGCATATTCTCGCCAATAACATAAGTACGCCATTTCAGTTGCTCCCGGACAATTATTTTATACTATCGGTGATTGCATTTTTCTAGTGTAATGAGTAGTTTTATTTTTGTTGTTTGGTTCTAACACAGGTAGTAAGTAAATTAGCTTCATTGACTGTTATTGAATTTATCCTAGATATTATGCATTTTTTCTAATTTTCGAAAAAGTGTGTTTTTTCTCACGTCGCTGTTCTCATATCGCTGTAATCGGTGGTCTTTATTACCACCGATGTGATAATTTACACCGAAAAAATCAATCGGTGTCTTATATCTAATATCGGTGTTTAGATTCATGATCAACGCACAGTTTTGTCACATCGGTGGATTACTTTATCATATCGGTAGATCATTTTATCATCTCGGTGATTCGTTTTATCATATCGGTAGATCCCGTGTCATTTCGTTAAGTATAAGTATAATACTATTACAAAGACAATGATAATAAAAAATAATATATATTTTTTAAATTCATAGTAAATATAATAAAAAAGAAAGTAAATAATAAAACAGGTACCTACATAATTTAAAAAAATATATTTCAACTGAATTTCTAAGAACTCAGTTCTCTTTGGATGTGATCTACTTACATAAGACTCTCAGTTCAGGTCTTCAGTTCTTCTGATGTTCAAAGGGTGATAGATTATCATATCGCCGGATATGTACCATTTACCATCATTTCGGTGGATAAACTTATCATACCGGTGTACAGAAAAAATAATCGGTGCCGGTTTGTCATATCGGTGGAAACCAGAATTCAAACTGAATTTTCTCCTTAGTCTTAAATGATACGTTGATGATATTAAATTTGGGGATATTTGATATCTTAAAGATTACATTAAACCTGAAAAATATACAAAAGAAATATAAATGGAAAAGTTCACCGATATGATAAAAAAAATGGCATTTGTTGAAATTCACCCATATGTCAGTTGCACAGAATATGTATAACATGCCTCAAGTGAGTAGATAGATACTGTTATGTCACTAGTCCGTAGTGTACTATCTCTTTCTTAAACAGGAACCAACTTTTTAAGAATTTGAAATTAAAAAAAAAAAAACTTTAATTCAGAAATCACAAATCTTGTTCGAGTTGTCCGCCACTGTTGCGAATGCACGCGCGGCATCTTCGTCTTATCTTGACTGTAGTTGTACGTAAACGTATTTTTGCTTTGATCGTCACGAAAGCCACATCAATGTGTTGGACTAAATCCTCCCTAGTCTCGATTTCCAAGGCGTAGACAATTTATTTGGCTCGTCCCTAGACTTAAAAATCTAACGGAGTTAAGTCTGGGGAACGTGGAGGTCATGAAATAGCCATCCCAAAACATTTTGACGTTTGCCAAATCGAGCAAACGATGCACCAAACACCCTGTATATTTGAATATGCATTTAAAGATGAGCATCATCTTCCTACCCTTATCCCATGTTACCTATAACTATAGGTCGGCGCAACACGTAATTTTCTTCCAATTTCCCCCATCAACCGTCACGCTTTATTTTACTATTTTTTTCTGTCATATCATTCCTCACATAATGCATCCATCGTTTCCTTGGTCTTCCTATTCCTCTCCATCCATCATATTCATCACTCTTTTAGTCACATGCGATTCGTCCCTGCTCATCGCATGTCCATATCAAGGCAGTCGATCCCCTTACAAGTTTTCTGTAACTTTCGCAACTTTCAATCTTCCTCTAAGGTTCTCATTCCTTACTTTATCCATTCTTGTCACACCACACCTCCACCGCAATATTCTCATCTCTGCTACATGTAATATTTTTTCACCTATCTTCACAGCTCACCTATATTCATATAGTACGACAGATCACGGACTTGTATATTTTCCTTTTTAACTTGGGCATCCGTGAGTCGCAAGTTCTTCCAGTGACCTGTCGCCGTTTCATCCATACTGAGTTGATCAGATGCGTTACGGACCGAGTGGTCTACTTCGCCATCCCCTTTGGACAAGCGACCCGAGCTATCGGAAATCGGAACAGATCTCGGAAAAGGAGACTGTCCACCGAGTGAGTCCGATACTTTTAGTAAAGGTACTGTGGTGGCTCAGCTAGGCCGTTTACTATTTCGTCATAGGATGAGATTACATGCAAGTTCTCCAGAATTGTGTACCTAGGTAGGTGAAGACGTTTGGCATAGTATACCTCAGTACCTACCTAGTGGTTTTATATTCAAGACGTGCACTAACAAATGCATCAGTTGGATGCACGAACAGTACGTGATTTTAAAATTTTACAACACATCAGTGTGTTTTGTTTTGTTATGTTGGGCGTGCGTCCGACACGATCATGTGCTCACACTTGTTATTGCGTGCATGTGCGCCGGCGCTATCTAGTCTGCCGGCGACGGCGCGGCGCAATCTAGTCTGCCGGCGACGGCGCACTTGGCGCGCGGGCGCCCGGCTGTCGGCTCCCGTCCGGAACGCCCGGTGTAAACACCGGTCACAGATGTAAAGTTGGCACTCCGCTACTGAATGTCGAAGTTTGAAATGTCGACGTATGTTAGTTATAAAGTACAGGATCTCGATGTACGCGAGTTCGAAAGTTCACTAGAGCGAAGTTTACAAGGCCGACGTATCTTTAGTTAGAAAGCATACGAGTGCGATGTACGCCAGTTCGGAATTACCCTGTTACGAGCAAATTTGTGTAAAAATAAATTGTTAGAGAGCGAGCGAAGCGAGCACTGGACTTGGGGCACCCCGACTCGGACAGGGTAGGTCCGAAGTGTAAGATTAGACTAAGACCCCGACATCCCCTTAGTTTTGGGTTACTGTAAACCCTGCAGACAGAAATAGGAGCCCCGCGTAGCGGGGCTACGTCGACTATGCTTTTTAGGGAAATTTATGTAAATTAACATCGCACTCGTATGCTTTCTAACTAACGATACGTCGGCCTTGCAAACTTCGCTCCAGTGATCTTTCGAACTCGCGTACATCGAGATCCTGCACTTTAGAACTAACATACGTCGACATTTCAAACTTCGACATTCAGTAGCGGAGTCGTCCAGCAGTTCTGACCAGTTGACACTGTTGGCAAATGTTTAGCTTGAGTCTTAAAAGGGCCCTTTTGTTGGCGGCTCTTTTTACCCGACTGTGGCGAAGCTATTTTATGGTTTTAGCAGTAAATGTACGGTAAACAATGCAAACGTATATTCATTGCTACTACGTGTTATTCTATATATAGATACGGTACACATACCAAAATTCATTTTCTAAATTTTTTGTGTCAATTTAAATTTCTGCCTGTCTGTTTGTTCCGGCTAATCTCTTAGCCATAGGCTACTTCTATTCTAGCAAAAAACTAATTCCACGCGGAAGAAGTCACCGGCACAGCGAGTGCTGAATATAACTTTAAAGTAACTCTAGTAACTTATATTTATTACTGGTTGTGCCCGCGACTTCGTCCGCGTGCTATTTAAGAAGTAGCCGGCACAGCTAGTGCTGAATATAACTTTAAAGTAACTCTAGTAACTTATATTTATTACTGGTTGTGTCCGCGACTTCGTCCGCGTTGTATTTAAGAAGTAGCCGGCACGGGTCCATATTGGCTCACCTAAAGTTCTTTACCCGAAATTGTTCTTCCTAATGATTTATAATCCGAATGATCACTCTTCCTGAAATTTTTCATCCTAAAGTTTTCAATTCATACTATTTGTAGTGCTACCGGCGATGTTCATAACACTCATATTTCCGAAAATTGTAATTATTAATATCATTTATGTAAAAATATTTAAACTCCTACTGTTTTTTATCATAACGCTTTAATCCCTAAACATAATTACCATAATATTTTCACTCATACTCAGAAAGAAACATTTACCAAGTGTAATAAAAAATATATGTGGGTAGAAGATGATAGTTATAGTGCCCCCACTATGAATAAAATACTTAGAAAAATTTCGCGACCAATTTCGATGTACCACTCGACGGCCGCTCGCGCGGCACCGCTCGCTTCGCTCGCTCGGCTCGCGCGTAGTTGGTCACAGTTCTAACCTAACCTAACCTTTGGATATCTTTGCAGGTACACACCGCTATAAATAAAATTAAAGAAGACGCTTTAATTAATAAAAAATAAATCTAAACAAAAAAGATATGACTTTGAATAATAGTGTAAAAGATGGTTATGTTGAGAAAATATAGGAAAACAAATAAAAGTATAATAGATGTTTATTGCTACTGGCATTATGAAGTTGAATGCTTCGGAATTATGAACATTAGAGACAGAGTAGTTAGGAATTGTGATTGTTAGGGTGAAAAATGTTAGAAAGAACATTTTCGGATTTCCAATTATCGGAGTTGAAAAAAGGCAGCACAGCTAAACTCGACAACCACCCTAGAAAGCCATCATCACAGTCACTGAGGATGAAATCAAGATTGGACTTTTAGATCAAGATTCAAGACGAAGTACCTAGAATGCAAGGGCGAGCAAAACAAGCTCGAATGTTTTTTTTTTCACTCTGCCTTGGACATGCTAGAATTGTTTAGATCCTTCATACAGGAGTTACTTAGTCGACTTTTAGAAAAATTCAACACTCTCAACAATGCAATATGGTAGAGCGAGCGAAGCGAGCTTAAAAATTTTAAAACACTAGGTACCTTACACAGATTAGAATTGTTTCGACCCTTCATACAGGTCTTACATGGGTGACTTATAGACAAAGATAAAATTCAAGAGAAAGTAGGCTGCTAGAGCGAGCGAAGTGAGCACTAAAACTTTTATATCATGCCCTGAATCGATTCAGATTTATGTAATTTGAGATCAAAAAGTCCACATGTACTCGTAACATGCTCGTCTTGCTACATCGTTCTCACATAATGTACCATCTCAATATGAATGATGTAACCAAGGATTTTGTAACAAGATTCTGATATAAAAGAGTGTCTTTGGAGTTTCTTGCCCATTCTTCTCCATAGAGATCTACGCTTTGGAATGAGCAACTTGCAACAGTTCTTTCACAGCTATTATGTCTTGTGACTGGGATTGTATTATTATTGTTGGTCGACTATTCAAAAGTGCCTGTAACTGGCCTACTTGAAATAAATCATTTTGGATTTAACAATCCGCTTTATTTTCCAGCTGAATCATGGAAATCATATTTCAGTTCATAACAACAATGCCGCGAATGTAACAACGTTAAAAGAGATTCGTTTAAGTTAAATTCGTCAAAAATTAACGACGCAAATTCGACATTCGGATTAATGAACGTGATTTTCTGTTTAATTTGTAAGAATTAAATTATTGGGCCGCATCGTAGCCTCAAATTGTCGAGTCAAAAGAGACAATTTATGTTTTGGTAGAGTAGGTAAGTAATCGGATTAAAATAAGTATATTATACTTTTGATGTGTATTATGTTCGGCGTATTGTTTATCGGACATATTGGCACAGCAGGGATCGAGTGTCTCTATACACTACGTAATAAAAGTACTTACGTTGATAGATATGATGTGCAGATGAGACATTTTTTGGTCATATCTAACAGTATACCTACGGCGTATTTTTTGTCATTTATTATATTTAAAGCTTCCTGCATGTATTTATAAATTGCTAAGATAGTGGAGCGGTTTCTACGAAAGCCGTTTTGGCATTCGTTAAATATTTTGTATTTTTCGCAGGAGTATACACGATTACACATTGCTTTCTCAAAAATTTTGGAGGCGGTTGGTAAAAGAGCTATTGGGCGGTAATTGCTTGGATCTGTTTTCGAGCCTTTAAGGGAGAGGGTACCTTTGAGGGAGAGGGTACCTTTCCTGATGGTATGAAAACATCCATATTTAAACCACTATTTAAGAAAGGAAACAGAGACCTAATCGAAAATTATAGACCAATAGCACTGATACCAATAATGTCAAAGATTTTTGAAAAATATATTTACAAACAATTATATACGTATTTGGAAAAAAATAATATTCTCTGTAGTGAGCAAAAAGGTTTTAGACAAAATAAGACTATAAAATGGCGGTATTTGATTTTCTTCACACAGTAATGCTACGGATGGATGAAAGGACTCCCACTTGCGCTGTGCTGTGCGATATGACACAAGCATTCGACTACGTTGACCACACTATATTAGTTAATAAACTGAACGCATATGGAGTTAGAGGCAATGTTCTAAAATTAATTGAATCCTATATGTCTAATAGAAGGCAAATCACAGCAATCTCAAGGATAGATCGTACCAAAAAAGCGACTACGTATTTGTCTCAAGAACGTATAGTGAAATTCGGTGTACCCCAGGGAAGCGTTCTGGGACCACCATTATTTCTGGTTTAGATAAATGACTTCCCGAAATTTATTGACCATCCAATGACTCTTTTTGCAGACGATAGCACAGTCACAATAGCATGTAAGAAAACTGACACCTACGAACTTGACATTAATAATGCTTTAGCTTCAATAATTCACTGGTTACACAATAATAATCTAAAAACTAATTTAAATAAAACACAAATCTTGCATTTTAGTCAAAGAATACCAGTAAATGACATTAACTTAAACTATAACAATCACACCATATGCAGAGTTGATAATGCCAAATTCCTTGGACTAAAAATTGACAAAAAACTTGATTGGAAAGATCACATTGAAGAAGTTAGTAAGAAAGTTAGTAGTTCTTCCTACGCATTGTTTAAACTAGCCCCAATCGTAAATACGGATACATTGGTAACTGCCTATCACGGACTTGTTGCATCGATCCTTAGATACGGCATTATTTTCTGGGGAAACTCTACACATAAAGATGTCGTATTTAGAATGCAAAAGCGGTGCATAATGCCATGTTTGGTCTTAAAAGTACAGACAGTTGCAAACCATATTTTATTGAACATCAAATTCTGTCACTTCCTACCTTGTATATATTAGAAACGGTATTATTTGTTAAAAAGAATCCCAAACTGTTTCTGAAGTCTTCAGAGGGTTCCGAAAGAAGTCAACGAGATATTCGGAGACTTCGTATACATGGTGCTAAAACAGCGCTCATGCGTAAGAGTGTATTCTGCATGGGCCCAAAATTATACAGCAAGGTACCAAAGGCATAGAAAGATTTAAATATTAATAGTTTTTATAATCGCATGAAAAAACTTTTAATAAATAAATGCTACTATAATGTTGACGACTATTTAAATGATGTACTTTAGACATGTTAATTTTTATTTTAGACATTTTCCTGTAATTTTAGATATTTTTTTATTTAAATGATGTAATTTAGAATTTTTATTATTATTTTAAGACATTTTGACATTTTCCTGTGCTTTATGACATTTTTTAATTATTAATTTTATTAAATTAACGTAACTTAATTATTTTTGTGCTTTGAATTATATTATTGTGGTATTTGTACGCCTTTCTAGGCAAAACATGTTGAAACTATATTATTATTTTTTTGTAATCATTCCAACTGATTGTAAACCTACACGTGTTTTTGACAAATTATAGTTAAAAAAATAGCTTTTTTTGTAGATAGGTTTTATGAGTGCTTTCTTAAGGTAATCCGGGAAAGTGGCTTCTTCGAAAGACTGTTGTACTAGCAAGTAGAACGGTAACGTAAGTTCGTTTGCACACTGACGTATTAACATTGGTGGCAACTCGTCCATTCCATGACTTTTTTTGTTTCTTAAGCTTTTTAACCGACTTCTAAAAAAGGAGGAGGTTCTCAATTCGGTTGTTTGTATTTTTTTTTTTTTTATGTTTGTTCGGGCATAACTCCGTCGCTTGCCAACCGATTTGAAAAATTCTTCTGTTGTTGGAAAGGGTATACTTTCCAAATGGTCCCATAGTCACCAAGTCGGGATCTGATGATGGAATCTTGGCGAAATCGAGGGAACTCTTCAAATTTTATAGGAAAACGTACAGCGATTTTGGTATTTTCTACAACAAATGAAGCATTTGCGTTCAATAAGAACTTTAAGAACCATTCTACCATCAGATCTGACGATGAATCCAAGAGACAGGCTTCGGAACTCCATAACAAGGCAATGTATCTCAGCCTTGTTTGGGCTTGTTGGAATTGTAACGGTATGGACTTTCCAGGTGTACCACTAATAAGTCAAAAAAAATAATATTTTCTTTTTTAACCGTCTTCCATAAGGAGGAGGTTTTCAATTCGATTAGTATTTTTTTTTTATGTATGTACACCGATTACGCTGAGATTTATGATCCGATTTGCGTGATTCTTCTTTAGTTTGATGTGGAATACCTGCCATTTGGTCCCATAAAAAAATTATATAGTTTGGCCATATAGTTTTCATTTTATTAATTTTTTTGTTATATTAAATTTTTCACGTATGTACACCGATTTCTTCGTGATTACTGGACCGATTTAGATGATTTTTCATTCATTTGGGAGAGAAGCTTGCCCGGTGGAGCCATATGAATTGTATTATCTTTGCTTAGGTACTTTTTGAGTCATCCTCTTTATTATGCATTTTGTCCTTTGTCGTATGAATGGACGATGTGCTGGTGTCTAGTTACAATGTAAAAATTATACTTGACTAGGATTAAAGTGAAATACCACAACTGAAAAGGCTAAAATAAAAACTTTTTAACAAAAAAAATAATTAATAGTGTGTTTATTTCGCCGGGGTCTACTGGGCTCAGAAACTTGGTGTTTTCAGTGGGCTCGAGCACTGGGGCGCCTGTCGGCTCATTGCCAGGTGTTTTACTGCTACCAATGGAGGCAAAGAAATTATTAAAAAAGTTAGCTATTTCCTTTGGTTCAGTGATGTTTATATTATTTATTTGTAATTTAATGTTATTTTTATCCCTTTTTAATTTCCTATTTGTTCTTTCATTTATAATACTCCACATAGTTTTGACTTTATTATTAGATTTTTTTATTTGATTTATATATTGCAATTTCTTTGCAGCTAAAACGGTTTTTTTCAGTGTTTTTTCGTATTTTTTATAGTTGTTTTTGATTAGCGGATTATTAGTTTTGATTGTAAGTATCTTTTCAAGCCTTTTATTTTTACATGAAAGTTTGATGCCTGGGGTTAGCCAGTACTTTTTATAATTTGTTTTTAATTTTATTTTCACTTTAGGTATACATTGGTTTAATTAATGTGTCATTAAATGCTGTGTAGTTCTCGTTTAGGTTTTGAGTTGTTTTTTTATTATTTCGTTCCAATTCAATTCATTTAATTTAGATTTAAATAGTTGGGTGTTTTTGTAATTGTATAACCTTTTTTTGACATACCAGATAGTTTGTTTACTTTGTTGAGGCAAAGCTATATGTATGATAGTACCACAGTGATCTGAGAAACCTAATTCCTCTACTGTTGAATGCAGTTTCATATTAAAATTTTTAAAAATTAAATTAATCTAGGCATGTTGATGAAGTTTGAGTAATTCGTGTTGGTGATTTTATTTGTTGATTGAACTTATTTTCTAGCAATTTATTGTATACTTAGGTACTAATTGTGGCAGGCAGGAAAAGATAAGAAAATCTCCTCTGAAATCAGTTGTCCATACATTTTGGCCGCGTATTGAAGTTTTGTATGTGGGAAACAGCTGTTTTTAGGGTTCCGTAGCCGAATGGAATCTTATAGATTCGTCATGTCTGTCTGTCCGCAACTTAACACTACACAGTTGGAACTTGGTAGGTAGATGTATTTTGTGAACCGCTTTACGATTTTTGTACAGAAATTTAAAGATAAGGGGGGGGGGGGCTCCCCATACATGGAATCAAAACTAAAAAAAAATATCAAGCCTATACGTACGGGATGTCTATAGATAGGTCTTTTAAAATGACATACTGGTTCCTAAACCTACTTTTTGTCAAAGTCAATCGTTTGAAAGGTAGACACTTCCAAAATTGTAAGATGTATGTGTCCCCCTCTAATTTCTAAAGCCGGTGGAGGAAAATTATGAAAAATGTACGTTTGTAGAATAGAAAAAAACTTTTAACGTAAATTGGTTCGAATACGATTTATTGTTTAGTTTTTAAGATATGGGACTTTTCATCAAACAGCAGCAGTAACTTTTTTTCTATTAACATACTATGAAAAACAAATTTAGTTTTGCTGTTGAATGTAATACAATACAAATAGAATATTGTTTGGTGTTAATACGGAACCCTGTGTGCGTGTGAGTACGACTCGCACTTGGCCGGTTTTTTTTAATAACCGGCGAAAAATTTCATTTGAACTTTGGAATCCGTATCTTGTTCTTTCTTGTGACGACTAGTTACGAATAGTATGAACTAGTTAGCTGCGCTAGTGTGAATTACGTTGGGTAAAGATAAAACGCCGTACCGTGGCTTGTTGCGCTGCCCGTTCTAGGCGTTCTCAATTATCTCCATAGAGGAATAATAATTTCGCTAACTAGCTGTTGCCCGCGACCTTCCTCCGCGTGAATTTACTTTTTTTTTTCTCTGAGTAGTAATCCTGCTTTTTCTAAAGTATATAAGTTACTCCTTGTAAAATCAGCTATCTGCCAGTAAAAGTCCTGTCTAAATCGGTCCAGCTATTTTGGAGATTAACCGGAACAAACAGTCAGTCAAAATAAAAATAAAAATAAGTTTTTCATTGTAAGCACCGTACATGCATATTTTCATATTATGCATTTAGTAAAAACCTGTTATTTTGGCTTTACAAACAGACACTTGAATTTTATACTTATATTGTATAGTTGTGTAGATTACTCTGAGAGGTTCAGTCTTTCATAGGATGACCTAACCGTACTCCGTAATGTCATAGCCGTTTCAGTTTAGTAGATTTTAGTTTTTAACTCTAATTTCCTGTCGTATTGGCCTCGGCCGTGTTACGTTAAAGTAAACCAAATAAATAAATGATAAAGAAGGGCGGAGAGCTGTAAGACTCAGCAGTGAGTGGACGTGGAACACGGCCTCGAGACAGACTTTGGACAATGCTAGCCGAATTGTAGGTAATACTCGGCACAAGCCAAGGACGGACGTTGCCATGGATGCAGAAGAGCCGTCAAGGACTGATGGCTTGGCTGGGAGCTGCCAGCACTCGGTGCAGCTAGTGCGCTGTCACTTAGTGTTGCAACATTCGCAATGTTCATCCTACGACTTTACTAGATGGTTGAGCGCTTTTGGTTTTCCCCGCAGTTTAAAATTGTTTCAACATCATCCAGTAATGGTTGCAATCAATCAGCAAGCTCTTAAGTAGATGGGTATCTCTTGCTGAGTAATCGTTGTGAGGGAAAAACATAACTTTCCTACTTCCAAGTTGTACGTAGGTAGGAACCTACCGCGGTAAGTAAAACCCGAAGGTTATAGGTAAATGAGTGGGTGGTTGTTAGCACTGGTGACCTGCGCTCAGCATAAAGTCCCTTAATCTCTGCCTACACAGCAAAGAAACGACAAAACTGAATATAGCAAGTTAGAGCGAGAGAATCGTAAACGAAAGTGTAAGCACCTTGTCTTGGATTGGTTACATTCTTTTATGAACATTCATACACAATAGTTTTACAACGTCAACATAGTATTTCTTGAACGTCTATCCTCTGTAGATAGGTAAGTACTACATTGTTGACTAGGATTGCAGCGTTTGTTTACAGTCATTTAGATTACATTCTCTATCAGCTAACTACATCACACTACACAAATCCTCATTTATCTTTATCTACGCAATTGTTTATCTGAGCCTTGGAATTAACAACTTGGCAAATACTTGTCACGATACATTATTGTTTCAAAGGACTTTGTATGGGATCACTTGATGAAGTGAAAACTCCCTCCCAAGTCTAGGGAGTTACTCTTTGAGAATAGATGCCTCCTTCTGTTGTGTGGTCTCTACGTAAGCAGTCGTACTTTCCCCTTTTTTGGGTTAGGTTTTTAGAAAAGTTTACACCTTACGGCATTTCATACAAACTTTCAAGTCGTTATTTTCCGAAATGACTGAACCGATTTTAATGATACTTAATATGCATAAGCAGGATACGTAGGTCTAAAAAGTTACTAAAAACATTTCCGAAATGTCTTTAAAAAAAAATATAACTGTAAATTTCTGTTTCTATAGAAAATTTATAATCGGTCTCATTTAGCTTTAACACTATTTTTCGAAAATGGTTTTTTGTAAATTCTTAGACCTATGTATCCTGCTTATGCGTATGAAGTTTCATTATAATCGGTTCAGTTATTTCGGAAATTAGCGACTAAATGTAAGGTGTAAACGCTCTTAATAGGTAATTTGGATCAGTACATATCGGGCGGAACATACATTGGGCGTATCTCAGTTAGAATGATCGACGTACTAACGCATCATCGGTTTTGTGTGTAACGTGGGTATAGTACGTCCATCATACTAACAACGATATGGCCAACGCATTTTCTGTTACATATTTCCGACCCTTATTATTCTCCTAAATTAGTACTTACTAGTGCCAAGCTTAAAGTTTTTAAACACCAAAAATGAGATCTTTCAAACATGTCCCTACCTACTGTATTCCCGGCACAGCGGCACTGTGCTGTGCGTGCCGCACGACAACAAACTTCAATAGGATCCATACACTGCTGACAACCAGAAATTTTCTCGGCATAGTAACCGTAGGTTTTCACGGTACATAACGCTGTGTACTGTACAAGAGGCTTTAGTCTATTCATCTATTTTTTCCCTTTGTTATGGTAACTTCAAACTATATTTATTTTTCGCGTATACAATACAATGATTAACTAACCAATAAATTAAATTAACAATAAACTATAAAAGGGCGTCAAAAAACTCCTCCTTAACGCTGTCAGCTGATGGTAATATGCCAAAGAGACAGGCAGCATTGCCACGTGTTTGGCAATACTTAGCCTCTGGCCAAAGTAAAAGCCAGCCTTTGGGTCACGGGAAGCCGGCGTTTCGAAATTTCCTTAAAAAGGCTCTGAGCACTCGGACCCCGCGACCCCATAGTTTCAACCCCAAACGGCTCTAAATAATATAATCATACTTAATATAATCATACATCTTCGAATTAAAGACAGAACAGTTATATTGTGCGTGCAAGCAAACATTTCAATGATATATGCAAGGAATTTGATTTAGATCCATTCACAATTAGTGTGCGAATTCGGCCAGAAGGTGCTTAAGTCTCAAAATTTTCATGTATCTGTTGGTTATATTGTATGCTTTTGTTTTTATTTAGGGCATGCAAAAACCGGGTTTTTTTAAATAAACGGTTCTTTCGGGTTTTATATCTACGAAACCCGCGAAACCGGTTAAATCGTTTTTTATGTTTATCTTACCTATGTTTATAATAATGAGCATTTGTTTGGACTTCAATAAGCCAAAACTACTCATTATCAGTATAAAAAGTTTCTTTTCTTTATGCATAACATAGAATAGAACTAATTATTTACAAAAACAACATACTCTTAAAATGTAAGGTACTATGACTAACATACAAAATTAGGAACATTTGGTAGGTACTTTAGAGACTTTGGAGACTTGGAGATATCAGAAGGGTAAAGAAATACTGAATCTTGAATGAATATATTTTTCTTAAATGGCGCGTCTTTTATAGTATTTACAATATGTCACTTATCCAATAAAAACGAGTTCATTAATTTTAATTATAAATTTACAAAAATAAAGGGTGTAAAACACCTCTTAACGAAGCCGAAAGGCACTGGTTCTCCCTGTCATTGCGATCATTTTTTTGTTCTACAACATACCTGGGAACCTTCTAGTTACGGAGATATTAGGGGTCAAAGTTCCAACTTTTTGACAAGTATTTTTTTGAATACAAGTTTTTAATGTAAGATTTTTACTTTAAATACCTCCACGACCCCCGTACTATTCAATCCGTCCATCAGCACAATGTTTTGAGTGCGTTACATTGAGTTCTACCACAAAACATGATTTTACACCCCCCAAAAAAAAGTCGTTTCCCAGCAATAATTTTTGCGTAAAGTTACTTAGTTTTATGCACAGAACGCTTGGTTGACGGCTTCGTGATGAGGTGATTTACACCCTGTATAGCCTTGTTGCACTATTTCTTTGCAGAATCGTCAAAAAGTATAAACAAAAGTTCTTCTCAGAACTGTATTTCTTTAGCGGAAACGTCAAATATGAGCTCTTATCAGAGCTGTATTCGTACCTATAGTTCTTTTCAGAGCTGAATTGGTACACCAAAAGTTCTTCTCAGAGCTGGTTGCTTCCATGTTTCTTTATGAGACGTTAAAACTTGGTAAAGTGCTGTGGCTACAGTACCTACACAACGGTCTAAAATCACAGAATATACAGCAAGTGTCCAAATTTAAGTACTTGTGTCACTGGGTCAATGAGAAACAAAGTGATGATATGGACATGGATAGGGCGCAGGGCATTGTCGGTAAGGGGTATCTTTCTCGCAGGATTGTGCGATGCTCACGTAATGTTAAGGTCACACTATTTAAAAGCTATTGCCAAACTTTATACATACACGTGCAACCTGTGGAGCAATAACACTAAAAAAGCCTGCAATGCTCTGCGCTTCCAGTATAGCAACGCGTTTAGGGGTTTGTTGGGGCTCACATGGTGCAGTGCCTCCGGCATGTTCGCCGACCACAGCACGGACGGACTATTTTTATTATTTTCCATTTTTTATTATATAATTTCAAACCAAGTATGTATAGTGCTTTTAACTTTAATTAAAACCGCTTTAATTAAAGTGTTTTTTTTTCTATGATCATGCCATAAATTTGTATTTTATATCTATATACGTGAGGATTTGTAATTGGCTCTCTGGTGACTATTGTTCCCTTTCTTATTTGTTTTTCTACCAGTAAGTCCTTCATGCTGTAAATAAATAAATAAATAATAGTTACCACAAAGGTTATAATATTTACGCCGCTTGAGGTTCTCCGCTGCCGCAGCGGCAGCGCCAGCACAAAACGATGAGCTTAGATAATGTGATTCTCAAGATTATCGACGCAAGTTGCGTCCCATACTAAAGACCTACCCACCTTCCAAGGAAACAAAGACAATTGCTCGTCATTGACGTCGATGCTTCACATGCACCGTTCCACGTCGCCCGGTATCACGCTGGCTGTGCCCTCCCCTCCTTGCATTGAGAAGAAGAAGACGTCCAAAAGAGGTAAAGAAGGAGCGGGATCAAGTGCGACGGCAGCTGCGCACGGCTCACCGACGCCATCGGCTACGTCCGTTGCGCCGGTGCCGTCGTCGAGCCGACCGCATGCTGTAGCCATGCGACCATCTGCGTTCCGCCCGGTGCCTATACAGGCGCCGGGGCCCCCCGCCGCCATACACTGCCATGGCCGCGCACCTTAAGATTTAAGCGCGCGCCACCGTGCTAGTGACAGCGCGTACCTGCGCCCCCTGCGCATGTGCCCGCGAACACGTCGCGCGCCACTGCGCCCACCACACGCTCTCCAGCGCCCACAGCGCCAACATCCGCGCCACCCAAGCGCCCCACCGCGCACCCAGCTGTGCGTACCACCACTCCAACGAGACCCGCCGTGTCAACCGCGCCGTCTGTGGCTGCTCCCGCGGCATTCGCGCTAAGCCGTGCTATGCAAGCACAGCGTACCGCTTCTGCCGCCACTCGCACAGCTTGCTGTCGGGACCGGCACCAGCTGAGCGGGACCGACACCTGCTACCAAAGACGGCATCTAGTGCCCGCCTGACATCTACGGCCTGCTTCACCGGCCTACGACTCACCGACAGGGCTGTCGGCATGGTCATCGCGAGCCGGCTCGAGCTTGGCGATGATGTCTACAGGCTCTAGAGAGTGGCATCTAATGGTTTACCTATTCGCTGCCAGCGGAGCGTAGCTTGAAGGTGGCTATCAGGGCGCTACAAGTAGACACCACCCCGGAGGAGATCGAGGAAGAGCTCCAGGCGTTGGGACACGAGCCGGAGTACGTGCTTCATATAAACGCGCGCCAGGGAAGAGTCAGCTGTGAACACCGGAGGCAAGAAAGCTCTTTGACACCACCGTGGATATGTAATGCGCCGTGTCAAAATTGAAGCCTGGCGGGGTAAAAGTGCAGGGCCTGCCCAGTGCCATCGGTGCCAGTAATTCTGGCACTCGTCGAACCACTGCCACCGGCCGCTCGTCTGTGTCCGCTGTGGAGAGGGGCACGCCACGCGTGATTGCCCCCGCCCACGTGAGAAACCAGCCACGTGCGTCAACTGCGGGGGTGACCATCCTGCGAATAATTAACTTATAGTGTCCCAGCTTCCAGGCGGAGTGCCGTAACAGGCAAGCGGACACTGTCGCCGCCACGACTGCCTCACACCGGCTGGCTGTGGTCACTGTGACGTCAAACGAAGTGGCCTCCACCGAGGCCCAAGGCGTGTTGCTGATGGCTGCGGACAACGGGCCCACAAACAGGGAAGAAGCCCCCTCCTCCTCGAAACGGTGGAGCAAGCGGAAGAAGCGTGAGGGCACGGGGAAGAAACCCGACCCTTCCCCGCATTCCAAGAGAACACCGACCGGGCTGACCATGCCCCGGTCACGGCGCAGGCTGTGCCCACATTAGAGGCTAAGAAGAGGATAAGGCAGCTGATTCCGGCATAGCACGGCTCTCGGTCAAGTCCACCACCACTAAGCCGGCGCCAAAAAGAAGGAATTTACAGCCTGCGCCATCAAGCTGCTGATGGACCTTATAAAGGCCGTCCGGCGAGGCCAAGACGCGGAGGTGGTCATCATTGACGGCCTGGCCGCCCTCCTCACTCTCTACAATGGCAACGTCGCCACCCTCCGCCGCCTTCTCAGAGAACTGGACATCGACGTAGCTCTTATAAGCGAGCCGCACCTGGGACCTGAAGACAGGCTCAGAATCCTCGGTTATCTCGCCTATGAGAAGGACGAAAGGTCGGCAACTAACGCACGCTACCGTGGTCTGGTGGTACTTGTGAGGCGTAGTGTCATCCACCAGGATGCTGGTGTGCAGCTGCATGTCTCCGGCGAGGATTTCGCCATCTATAACTGCTATAGGGCGCCCTCAGTCGACCTGGACACCAGGGAGGTGAGGGCCCTCCTACGGGCCCACAGCGGCGCGACGATCGTTGCTGGCGACCTAAACTAACTGCAAACACCCCGCGTGGAAGTCTGCCACTACCAACCCTGGGGGAAGGCGACTCTTCACGGACGCAGAAGCCTTCGGGTACACAGTCTCCGGCCCAGAGACGCCCACCCGAGGATGCGCCGTTTAGCGGCCACTTGGTACTGGCTGGCGTTCCGCAGGGCAGCTGCGTGTCGCCGGCGTGTTACTCACGTTACACAGACGACATCCTCACGGCACCAGGGGCGATGCTCGCGCTATAAGCCGACGACGCCGCGTACATTACACAACCTCTCTTAACGCGAAGGACACAGCAGTCAAAATGAGCGCGCGCTAGATCTGCTGCCGGACTGGCTGTCCAAGTGACGGCTGTCAGTTAACGTGGGTAATACGCAGGCGATGATCACCGGGTCAGCGCGCCTCCCACTACCCTTGACTCCAAAAGGAACCGACGTCACGTTGTCGCCCCGGGTGAAGTACCTGAGTGTCACCATTGACCGTCGGGTCACGATTGGTTCACAAGTTCACCAGGTCGCTGCACGGGCTAGGATTGCCCGCAACCAGCTCCGTCCAGTGCTCTCGTCCTGAAGTCTCCACCCTCAGCTTGTGAAGGATGTGGTGAGCGCTCTGTTCCCTTCGCGAGGGGAACATCCTCCCCTGCCTATGGCTCCGCTGCTTGCGGTGCCGGTAGTGGACCACATCGACGATGATGACGGTGACTCGGATAGACCTGAGAGTGGCGGTAGGCAGGATTAAGGCCAAAAATAACAACAATGCCCATACAATTTGAGTGTTGCCCATTTTCCTGGGACCCCATCATCATATCCTGACTTATACCTTCCATCATTAGCTCAGCAACATGAGATGATGATAACCAGGCACAAAATCTGAATTCCGTTAAAAAGTATATGATAAAAATTGAATATGCCTATAAAATTTGAGGGTTGCCCTCGATTTACTTGGGATCTCATGATCTGTTTCTGAGATGGTGTCAGAGGGACCATCTCAGGAGTATAGGCTATCAAAAAAAAGAGAATTTTGAAAATAAATACAATCAGTCGAATTGATAACTTCCTCTTTTTTGGAAGTCGGTTAAAAAGTACCCGTTACCAATTTGAAAATAAAACTAAGTCCAAAAATGTCTGTCCTCTCCACATCTCTAGGAACCCAATAAAAAAAGTCCCATTAAAATCCAACCACTCTAAACTTCGTTCCACCTTTTTGTCTAATTGCACTTTACTATCAGACCTCCAGTTAGTTCCAGTCCCAATTAGTTCTGGGTAATACGAAAACTCTTGGTTAGACTGCTTGTCAGACTTTCGGGCGACGGACTATCTGTAACGACTTTCAAAGATTTACAAATGCCAGCCTGAACCAACGGATGCCTTTTTTTTTTTTTTTTTTCCGGATGGGAAATCATCATATGACTTCTCCCGCTCTGGGCG
The DNA here is from genome assembly GCA_963082945.1 of Cerastis leucographa. Taxonomy (NCBI): domain Eukaryota; kingdom Metazoa; phylum Arthropoda; class Insecta; order Lepidoptera; family Noctuidae; genus Cerastis; species Cerastis leucographa. The sequence continues at coordinate 22,002,103 of OY720354.1, forward strand.
GAGCGGGAGGGAGTGTCAGACTTGTACTGACTAAAACCCACCCATGTTCCTTCTTCGCCCTTTGTGTTCCAGGGCCGCGGTATCTCTTTCGAACAACCCGCAGCCCTGGCAGGCATCGGCCCTTTCGGACCCCTTCTGGTTTGCTGACATCTCCTTGAGGCGCGCGTGGAACACGTACGCGCCGTCGACACGGCCTGTCGTCATGAGACGGACGGACGGTGAGCTAGCCCATTACTCACCGTCCACAGGCTCGCGCCTACGGTGGCCGGGGGCCACTGGTTGCCCCCCGACGCCCGGGGCGTCTCCCGCGGCGGCTGGGACGTGAGGTTCTCTCCCTCTCACGTTCCGCCACCTCCTTCGCTAGCATGACTGCTTCGCAGAAGGAGGCGACGGCATCCCATTCCCTCTCGCTCCGGACCATGGATTGAACCAGGGCCGGACGCGAGAGGTCGCCGCCGCCAATCGCCGCTACGAGGACACGGCGGTACTCAGCCCAAGCGGGGCAGAGCTCCACGGTGTGCTCCACCGTGTCCTCCGGCCGATCCTCGCAATGGTAACACCCGGGCGTTTCCTCCCGCCCGATTCGGTGCAGGAACCTCCCGAAACAACCGTGTCCGGTGAGGACCTGCGTCAGGCGGAAGGTGAGGGCGCCGTGCCGCCTCTCTAGCCACTCCTCAAAGAGGGGACTTATCGCCACTATTGTGGCGTGCCCTGCACGTGGTTGCGACAGTCGCTGTCTCCATGTCGCCATGAGATCGTGCCGGAGGTCTGTCCGCTGAGCGACAATTTGCCGCGGCAGCGGAGTTTCCCCCCGGCGTAGTGCCTCCGCGCGCCATTCATGCAGGCGCGCGAGGACCATCGCCTCCAGATCCCATGGCGGCAATCCGGCCAAGAGGCTCGCCGCCTCGCCGGAGATCGTGCGGTACCCCCGGATCAGCCTTACGGCTACAACCTTCTGGGGCGCGTTTAAGTAATGGGCGGCTCGCCGCCTCAAAGAACGCGCCCACACCGGGGCCCCATAAAGGGCCATGGACCGCACGACTCCCGCGTAGAGCCTCCGGCAGGAGGCGTTTGGACCCCCCAGGTTGGGCAAGAGCCGCTTGAATGCAGCCCCTGCCCGTTCCAGTTTTGGGGCCAAACGTCGGAAATGCTCAACAAAGTTCCACCGGCTATCGAGGACAAGCCCTAGGTACTTTAGTGTCGACTCGACGCCGATGGGAACCCCTCCTACCGTCAGTGTGGATCCCGACGGACCAACGGATGCCTAAAATATACTTTTTTAAAGGAACATACGCTAAATTTTGGTGAGTTATAAAATTCGTATCGTTATTATCTGAGTTACTAAATCAGATGTTGCTCTATAATTGACGCTTTCTTTGAAATATTTAGTTGGCGTGTAAAAAAGACAAAAAATTATTAGTACTAGCATTATTATTTTCCCGTGGCTCACGTGTAAAATCAGAGATAGAGTTCCATGGACAAAAAAAACTGCGACTAGATTTATAATTTCCCTTTAATAAGTACTTAATTAGCTGAATTGTTTACCTACGAGTTAAATTCTTTATAACATTCTTTTGTTCTTTGGCTACGTTGACGATCTTTTGATTTCATAACAACTTCCAGTTAACTAATAATTGTCAAGAATTTGTGTGCCTAGTACAAAGAAATCGCTTGAAAAAAGAGTGGAAATAAAATAAGTTCGTACAAGTTGCCAGCCTGGGTTCGAAGTAAGAACCCAAGCCCAGCTGTGCATTACTAATATAAATCAGTGTCTGAATATAACGGAAGGGTCTTTTCATAAAACAAACCACGAAGGAAAGTTCCTACGTAGACTTACCGATACCCACGTCAGGGTTTATATACCTTCATAGTATCAAAACACCTTACGTCAGCTGACGGAATAATTTACGTCGCGGTTCGTTGAGGATAACAAAATATATAATTCTGAGCAGTTTTGTTGATGACGACCGGCAACCAGGGTAATTAGTAATTTACCTGTTCGAAACGAGGAAAACAGTCATCGCCTCAAATACTCACACACACAGCCTAGCTGTAGCGGCTATCTATCATGCTAATAATTAACACTACATTTTTGGTCTGGACAATGGCAACTGGAGCCGTGACTCGCATGGGGCGGCCCCGCAGTAGCAGCGGTCACGTTCGTCACACAGGACCGAATACAAACAGGCTTATCGGTCAGATAAGAAGTTACCTACAACAACACAATACCAAGTGTAATAATAACTTAGCAAATAGCTCAGTCGAGCTCTTCAATTTTGATAATGACTTGACGAGTTGGGCGCTGCGATAACTCACTGAACAGCGATGTCAGTCCGCAGCCGAGGAATACGCACACCCTACCGCCGTGGTACACGCACACCCCGCCCGCGCCGCCGCGGTACACGCACACCCAACCGCCGAGGAACACGCACACCCCGCCGCCGCGGTACACGCACACCCCGCCGCCGAGGTACACGCACACCCCGCCGCCGAGGAACACGCACACCCCGCCGCCGCGGTACATGCACACCCCGCCGCCGCGGTACACGCACACCCCGCCGCCGCGGTACACGCACACCCCGCCGCCGCGGTACACGCACACCCCGCCGCCGTGGTACACGCACACCCCGCCCGCGCCGCCGCGGTACACGCACACCCAACCGCCGAGGAACACGCACACCCCGCCGCCGCGGTAAGTACACGCACACCCCGCCGGCCGCCGAGGTACACGCACACGCGCACCCCGCCGCCGCGGCTACTAGACGTCTATGATGTTGAGATTTAATAAGAGGGTAGGAATGATATGCATACACACCGCACTTAATATGATGGTACAGCTATACATTTTTAAATATGATTTAAAATAGTATCCCACCAGCCTCTGGACCAGGGTCCGAGCTACCGCTCTTCACAAAAGAACCTCCTAACAATACACGTCGTGTCCAGTAGTACCTACTGCTTTACGAATCAAGCCCTTGATCCAGCTGCCAAGCGAGAGCGTCCTCAGATGTTGGTCGAAGCTATTGGCTATTAAGCCATTATATAGCCGACACGACTATTGGCCCAATGACTGCTGTACTCACGTCAAACATGACGAAGATAGTGTTTAAAACATGAATGTCGCGGTTCCGAGTCCGGTATTAAATTAGGCAAACGTGTCTGCCAGCCCGCACACCCCGCCCGCCGCGCCAATCACCGCGCCGCCGCCGCCCGCCACGCCGCGCGCGCGCACCGCGCACTCCGCCGGCCGACCGCGTGACTGCGCACCCGCCGCTCACACCTCAAACTGCCGGTCACATTCACATGTTAATTTATGTTAAAACATTTAGAACACCCGAATAACTTGACTAATTCAATAATAGCTATTTATCTTAACATCGCTCAAATAAATAAGACTTGCCTTTGCTTGAGAATAAGATCCAATAAACAGATTATAGGGCCATAAACATGGTATCTGCTAGGCACATGATTATTTAAACGTTTATTGAATTTAAATGAGCTTCAAAAGTACGACCATGTATCGGAATTCCGGAAGCAGCTGAAACGGCTACCTATTCGGTAGCGTCGAGATTCTCGCACTCTTTCTTTTCCCTTTTCTGTTCTTTATAAAAAGAAACTCCTCTAAAGCTCCTCCGTATCTTCGGGAACTCTTCGAATATCTTGTACTTAGAGATAAACTCTGTCGCCCATCTTGACGTCTTCTCCTTCGTTTCCCTCCCCGCTGCTCAAGTCAGTATGATAGATCATTTACTAAGATGTTCGTGCTGTGCTCCTTTGGAATTCACTTCCACAATCCTTGCGGGATTCGTTAAAAGTGTTCAAGAAAGGAATAAAACAACATTTCCTGCCAATATGTTAAAAGTATGTAAATAGTATTTTACGTAAGTATGTAATAGTTTAGTTTGGTTTGCTGTAAGAAAACCCTATTCTGGGTTAAGCTCGCCATTGTCATAAGCTATACATTGCAATTTGTGTGCATTAAAGAATAAGAAAGATAACTGTTCACACATTTAATCTGCATTAAATTAAGTTAATGTCCAAGAGTCATCTTTCATTTTTAACCGACTTCTAGAAAAGGAGGAGGTTCTCAATTCGGATGTTTGTATTTTTTTTATGTTTGTTCGAGCATAACTCCGTCGCTTGCCAACTGATTTGAAAAAATCTTTTGTTGGTAGAAAGGGTATTATACTTCGTTTATGCAGCATTGCGTTTTTTGTTTGCGCATAACTCCGTTATTTACGAGCCGATTTGGAAAATTATGGAAGGATCTGATGATGGAATCTATGCGAAATCGAGAGAACTCTTAAAATTTTATAGGAAAACGTACAGCGATTTTGGTATTTCCCACAACAAGTGAAGTATTTGCGTTCAATAAGAACCATTCTACCATCAGATCTGATGATGAATCCATTAGACAGGCACCGGAACTCCATAATAAGGCAATGTATTTTAGCTATGTTTGGGCTTGTTGGAATTGTAACGGACTTCTAAAAAAGGAGAAGGTTCTCAATTCGGATGTTTGTATTCTTTTTTATGTTTTTTCGAGCATAACTCCATCACTTGTTAAAAGTGGAAAATAATTTTGTTTTCGGAAGTCGGTGGCAAAAAAGTAAATGAAACAAACAAGTCGCCGACTGCCGAAACTAAAATTATTTTCCACTTTTTAGTGATTTTTGGAAGTCGGTTATTTTTTTTTTTGTAAAAAAGTTTTTATTTAAGCCTTTTCAATTGTGGTATCTCACTTAAATCCTAGTAAAGTATAATTTTTACATTGTAACTAGACACCAACACATCGTCCATACATACTTACGACAAAAGACAAAATGTAAGTATAATAAAGAGGATGACTCAAAAAGTACCTAAGCAAATATAATAAAATTCATATGGGCCCATCGGACAAGCTTTCTCTACCAAGTGAATGAAGAATCATCTCAATCGGTCCAGTAATCACGGAGAAATAGGTGTACCTACATATATAGTGAAAATTTTACATATAAAAAACTTGGGTAAATAGTACGTGCATTACAAAATTTAGGGCACTATTAGATCGGTGTTTTTAAAATAATTACCTATTGGTTTTTAAAATTTTAGTTGCTGTTTATAAGGATCTGCCTCGTAAGATACCAAATCCAATTATGAAAACGATATCAACATGAACCTTAGAAATATTACTGATTGACTTGACAAGAACAATGACTAAGTAATGTGATGCACTTTCACCTGTTCACCTGTTGTACAAATCCATCGAACGTCAATGTACAGTACAATGGACAAGAAGTGATAAATCAAACAAACGTCGCGAAATTATTAGGAATTCATATCGACGCCGAAGAGTGCAAATAAAGTTAATAAAAGCATTGCAGCGCTTTTTTTTTTAACCTGTCAAAAAAGTTGCAATGAAGACTGCTTTGGTAGCATACCATTGTTTAATCGCATCGGTCTTGAGGTTTGCAATAACTTTTTGGGGTAATTGTAGCGTAGGCCCTGAGGGATAACATGTATGTAAGTATTTCAAACCCAAAAACGTTGTGTGAGCAGAGATAGCTGTGAACCTCTATGTAAGTCTTTGAACATTCTTGTAACACACTGTAACAGGCTACTACAGAGGTATTTCTACTCTTGTTATATCCCACGACCTGTTTGACTAATAATAATAAATAGCAGTAGTGTTGATTCAAGACTTATTTAATTTTTATAAATAAACAACTTAGGTAGGTACACGTTATTCGTTACACGTTATATATTTTAATGTATTTCAAAAAAATTCATAGTGACGTTCAGAGGATAGTCGTATGCCACTTTTCCCTGAAGTTTATGATACCTTACTAGTACTACCTACTGTCAGAATGGAGGATCTTGCCGGTTATTCTCCATTGGGAAACGACCAATCCGAACCGTGCACATTTTGTCGACGTTTCATAAGTGCCTATGTAAATGTATGTGAAATATGACATTTTTTATTTTGAGTGTAGGTAGGTACCTATTGATTGATACCTACATTCAATAATGCGAATAAATGATAAAAAGGTTATAGAAAGCTCGGACAGCGAGTCATGGACGTCTAGTGGTAGCAGTCGCGCTTATCGTCGCCGAGCTGCGTCAAAGATCCTGTAATCCATCAATACCTTCCGAGTTTAGTAAGCACTATCTTGAGAGGTGTGCGGATGAAGGTGCCATGCGTCGACAGCGATATGTCATTCGCGTAAATACGCTAATCTGTAGTCGCCTGTCGCGGCGTATCGCGGCGTATCGTGCAGATAAACCACCGCTCGTTCAACACTTGACAGTTTCTCGTCTGTGTGACGTCTTCAAGTCGAACGATAGTGGAGGGCGAGTTTAGCGATCGGTTGTCGGTTGTCGTAGAGCTGATAGCGCTAGCAGATAGCTCCGATAGTGGCTGGACAGGTGAATAAACTGATAATGCTTGCACATGTTTTACATAACAAAGAGCAGCTGCAGCAACACGTGGCCGCCCGAGACGGCTCACTGCACGGGGCTCGCCCACGCCGCCGCCACACGCGCCGCCACACGCGCCGCCGCCGCCCGCGCACTCCGAGCTCTTGTTCAACCGCTGCCCGCTTGTGTACGTAGAGGAGTATGTCATTCTGATTTCGTCCTATAAGTATTGGCTTAAAAATTGGATACCTACATAATTAAGATGGTATTGGCGGCACTCCGCGACCCTGCCGCCCGATAACGTAATTAGTAACTATAATGATCGCATGACAATTACCAGGAAAGGAATATTACTCAAAGCAGACATGACGACATGACCCACTTAACGCCACGCAAGGCTAACGCTTTGTCAACAAGACTAAAAAAAAACTGTAAGTATCCCCCTTTCGGGGGCAGTCGTGTAATAAATATAATATTGTAGACAAACTATTTGTACCCGCGGTATCGTTATCTCACTAGAAAATAATAAAAATAATAATAATCATTTATTTCAAGTTTCACAGACTCATTAAATTAAACAATTATGCACAAACAGTCACTTTAAATTATCAATTAATTAGTTAAATACTTTAGAAATGATAAATTATTCAAACAAAAAATAATTAAAACAAAACAACAAATACTCGTAGGTACTCAATAGACCTGGTTGCAGTGGTAATGTGGCAACATTACCTGCGTTCAATGTGTAACCTACAGCAGTGATTGATGTAGGCGCAATCGACCCTTTCCGCGAGCGAGCGGGGCCAACATGCTGTCGAAGCTCCCCCACACTCGCCCAACCAGCGAGGTGCCTCTCTAGCATTGTTGTATAAGACAATCTACGCGCGCCTCCGCAAACATTGTCGAAGGGCTGCAGTAACGGAGGAGACCCAACAACAAATTCGAACGCATTGTTGAACTGGACTCGAAGGGCGCTGTTCGACCTTTGCGTTTAGTTAGTCCATAGGCTGCATAGTGTAGTGCAGTAGACTCTAAAGAGAGTAATTTTAACTTCTGCTGCACATCAGAGCGAATATGGCGAACCTTCGGATCACCATATTCGCTCTGACCGTCAGCGCCTTTCGCTCCCGTTTAATGTCTGCATCGTATTTCGAGACGAGAGTAAGTAAGTGGCCTAAGTATTTAAAAATATCTACTCTTTCTAACGGTGTGCCATTCAGCTTTATAGCTGGTATTTCAATAACTTTTCTCTGCCCGCCCTGAAAGACCATACACTGACTCTTTTTTACATCATAAAATAGTCCATGATCACTTGCATAACCCTTACAGATACTCATCAGTTTTCTGAGTCCGCAGATCAAGGCACTAACACGTAACAACCAATGTGCTGCCCACTGAGCGCCTCGATCAGCCCATTAATGTACAAATTAGAAATGGAAGGTGAGCTCAACCCCCCGTGCCTCACTCCACATTCCAACCTATACGGGTCCGGCAATGTGCCCGCCCACTTGACATGGTTTACCTGGTTTCCGTAACAGTACTTAAAGATGGTGATAAGTTCGTTCGGTATATGGGCTGCTTTCATTTTATCCCACAGGAGATTGTAGTGGTATGTAGTTACTTAATAGACCTGCACATGCACACACCCTGCGAACTCAACTAGTTAGTACATAATACAGACCAGGTCGAAGGGCTTGGAAAAGTCGAGGAAGCAGACGTACTTGTACATCTGTGTGTGTACACACACAGATGTTTTCTCTCAGTGTAATATTTGACAGCACTCTTCAGACACAATATAGCATCTTCGTGGGCAGTCCCAGTTCGTGGGCAGTCGTTAGACTCTCGATTTTGACAAACATTATTTTAAGCCATATTAATATTGTTCTCCTGCATTAGTGGTTTAGGAATACTTGAGCCAGCGAAAGATGTCTGTATAACTTGCACTTTCTTACAGCTGACCGCTTGCGTCTATTCGGCCCCTGCCACTACCGGCACACTCTTGCTCGGCGGTGACTCGCCTTCACTCCAGCTTGACAATTATCACACCGGACACCTGGAAAGGCACAGGCAGACTATGACTCATAGTCTGCCTGTACCTTTAATCGAAATTCGTTCAACCGATAAGGTGAGCTGAGAAAAGGCAATAAACAGACTGACAGACAGAGTTAGCTACTTTTACGATAAAATATGGAAGAATATTCCGGAACACATGCGTAGGTATACGTATCTTAAAGTTTAAGGCCGAAACACACTTACGTGTCGTGGCGTGTCGTGACGCGCCAGAAGCATTCGGTTTCATACATCGTTGCGATACGACACGCCATGCAAATATGTCCCTAACCATATTAAATGTATGAAACCGATCTTCTGGCGCGTCACGATACGCCACGACACGTAAGTATGTTTCCGCTTTTATTTGCGTTTGCTAAGTACTCAGTACCCAAAACCTACTTTTGGGAAACAACAAGTAATAATAATACAGTTTTATATCGATGACGACTCTTGCATCAGCCGCGTCGAGGGCGCTCGGTCACACCATTGTGTGTTGAGAACCTGATCCGTGTCAGAGCTGTTGCAACGTCCCGCGGCAGGCGCCGAGCCGGTCAATTACAATGTAAGACAATAAGGTAGGCGACCTAGAGCTTTTGCCGGAACGCGCAATACGGATAATAAACCTGAATGAGCCGTATCGAGCGGCAGGCGGCAATAAATGTGATAAACACTCAACGACACAAATGTATTGCTTACGACTCAGCGCCGCGCGCCGCGTCGCCGCAAAACCCATCCCTCGAAAGCGAACACAATACGTTATAATTATTTCAGTCTAATCATTTTTTTAGTCTAAACATGGTCCAACTAGACTAAACCGCAATTACTGCTAAAAGGGGTTTTGAAAGGCATCCATTTGCAAAAAGGATGCAAACAAAAGCTGGACTGGAATGGCAGTCGGCAGGATAGTGCGAGCATCTCACTCTTGGTTGTTGGCGGTAAGAGATTGTCAGACAATCTCCTTTCCTTTGCGAAGATCGAGTCGGCTCTGGCCTCGTCAGCTGTACACCACCATAAACATGACATGTTCGCAGCAAATCAAGTCATCAAGACAAAGATAGACAGGATAAAGCGAGATGCACAGATATCTTCCAAAGTGTCACAATCGAAGAATGTGGTCATGAATGGGTTCTCCTACTAATTATATTCACGTATGGCGCTTAAAGCTGTCACTTCAGCAAAGGTCGCGCTCGTGCCTCACAGTACAGCGTGGATCCGAGAGCGGAGCACGAGGGGAGCACAAGTGGCGCACATTCGGCTTCTGCCGAATGCGTGGTGGTCCTCCGTGCTTCGCATTACTCACCAATATACATGTTTGGCTCTAGGAGTGGGACAGTTACCAAGTGAGTTTCTTCCAAATACTAAATTGTTTACATTGCAACTTTCATGATTAGTGTTGTAGTAACATAAGTGATGTGGTTACAGTGATTCTGTAAAGCACGGGACGTTGACTCACGTTGATCGTACGGGGGCTACGGAAGTGAAGCGCCCTCGTGTAGTCAGCGTCGCGCAGACACGACGTCACGTGCAAGCGATGTCGTGCCGGGTGCGTGCGAGGGGCGTGCGGCGTGCCCGCGTGCCCGCGTGTCTAACGAGCGGGCCACGCCGTGCCTGCAGGTGATAACCACCTCTAAGTAAACAATAATCGCACCTCGTCATTTACTCTTATTACCCAAATAGGTGTTAATTTGTTATGTACGAGTATTTAAACAATTTGAGGATACCATGAGCGGATTATTGGCTTCACACTGCCGGAACAGTGACCTGATGACTACAGCACGATGGTGACAAGGCCACGTGATGGTTGGCTCACTAACAAATTGTTTTACATTTTAAAAGATTACGATCAGGAGCTCCGAGTGGGCTTATTGGCATCTTATTCTCGAGATCTATCAGTTGGGAGGGCTAGTTTTAATCAAAGTATTGACCGAAATGGAATCCTGAGCAGAAATTTATTTTTAATTTTACTTTGTAACAGAACACACACGGAACATCTCGACGTGCATAGGTATCCTTCGTAGGGGACGGTTGACACATTTGTTTCGTAGAGCGAGTCAATGGCAATACGTTTGGTTTATATAGAAGACCAGCTGGCCGCGCAACTTCGTCTACGTCACATTATCCCCGTTTTCGCAACATTTTTCATTGCTGCTCCGCTCCTTTTGGTCGTAGCGTGATGATATATAGCCTATGTCCTTTCCCAGGTTGAAATCTATCGTCTTGCCTTTCATTAAGATCCGATCAGCCGTTTAGTCGTGAAAAGGTAACAAACAAACAAACAGAGTGACTTTCGCATTTATAATATTAGTATGGATGGATGCGGACAATGCCGCTTCCTGCCTCCAGTAGCGGCCGCCTCAGGGACACAAGCGCTGCCACTCGCACTCATATCACTTGGGGCAATTTTATTTTATTATAGGAAATTATAAATCAAGCCGCAAAATTTTTACTAAGCCACAGAATCATACTCAAATTTTTTATGTAAGCCATGGAAAATAAGAACACTTTTAATAAACTAATAAATTCTTCTTTTTTACAAGTCCTACTAAATATTTTAAAGAAAGCGTCAAATATGGAGCAACAATTATTTTTACTTGTCTTCTTGATTTATACATCACCATCTAAATTACTAACTCAGCCACAGATTTTACAACTTTCCTTACTACTTACGAGAGTGCAGAAAGTTACACTCACTAGGGATGATGACGGGGTAAAGAAAACGAAATTCTATTTTGCCCGTAAGTCCGGTACCTAATACAAAAATATTAGACACGTATTTTTTGTTTTATCAAATGAAAATAAAATTACTTAGTTCATTTGTAGAGTGGAGGCTCAATACGTCACAAGTAGGAATAAATCGGGGGGCACGGCAGTGCCCCCGCCAAGTCGAGCGCGAAGCAAACACTGCCGTACCATCCTTTACTGGAACCATTTCGCCGCATTTTCAGGCCCCTATTTGAGAACCTCTGGATAAGACCAGAACGCAGAAATTTTCTTTTTCCAGTAAGCTATAATCACATACTTAAAATCCAAAATTTCAAGTCTGTAGGTCATTTACTTCCGAAGTTAAGCGAAAGCAAAGTTTCGCATTTATGACACTCACTCACTCATGATCATCAGAATAGAACTAGTACTTCCCATAAACTCGACTAACTAGAGCTGAAATTTGGTACAGAGTTAGGGTTCAATGGCCACATAAAGGGAAAACTATAAAAACTAGGATAATCGAAGATCTGGAGTACCTGGTGACCCTGATTAGAAAACACAAGAGCCCAACCAAACTATTAGAGATCGACATACCACCTTTACAAAAAATATTCAACTTGGTGGGCCGCTCCATTTGATGTCAAAAATCGAAGGTCTGAAGTATCTGATGAAGAACCCTAAGCTGGTCTCAGCTGTATTAGAGATATGGTAAAGCCCCCTTCTACTATTGGTACATAAAAAAAATCGACTGTCATTGCAAGAATCCAGCGTAGTGGGACACATCTTCTAATCTAATTTAATCTAGCCTATAGCGTCCCACTGCTGGGCGTTAAGTAATACTGTTTCACGTTACATGTTGTTTACACGTTTCTACAAAAAGAATTGAAATCCCACCAAAAACATTCTGTAAAAAACTAGCCAAGTCTCGCTGGAGCTGCTTGTTAAATCTCTAAAAAGTAATGAAATCTAGACAAAGTCGTGCTAAGTCTAAGGTTCCTTACTGCGATTTCTTTATTATTATAGTTTTTGTTATGTGACTTGGCCGTTGAACATTCTTTATATGTACATTAGTGGGTACAAGTCAATTTTGTTTACACGTAATGTTATATCTGTTGTAACTCAAGAAGTCATGCGTCATTTCAACTCAATGTATCTACGTAATTTTATGATTAGGTGAAAAAATAAAAATACGTGTCTGATACTTTTTTTTATAATCTACCCGATAGACAAAGAAAATAAATTAAAAGTTTTAAAACTGGCATGGTGACTAACACTATCAATAACACTTGTTACGGGATATTTACCATGTTTATTATTTACACTCAAAACAAATAATAAACATGGTAAATATCCCGTTATAAGTGTGATTGACACACACATTTTCCGTCACCGACTCGAAAACGTTTACCACGTATGCAGTAAGTAGGTACATCATTCTGAACGTATGCAGTAAGTACATCATTCTGAACGTATTCAGTAAGTACATCATTCTGAACGTATTCAGAAAGTACATCATCAGTAAGCATCATCAGTAAGCAAGTACATCATCGTAAGTATATTATTCTGAACGTATTCCGTCAGTACATCATCAGTAAGTACATTATTCTGAACGTATTCAGTATGTACATCTTGCTGAACGTATGCAGTAAGTCATCATTCTTAACGTATGCAGTAAGTACATCATTCTTAACGTATGAAGTAATTACATCATTCTTAACGTTTGCAATAAGTACATCATTCTTAACGTATTCAGTAAGTACATCATTCTGAACCCCCACCACACAGTATAGAAAATTTTCATCAAATATTTAAAAAAAACAGCTGTTCCGTACATTTTGACAGTGTAGGCAGTGGTAGGCATTCCACTATTAAAGGAAACAGCTGTTATTTTTTTTTTAATTTCCGATGAAAAATTTCTAAATACGGGGTGTACTTACCACATACTCAGTACATACGAGGTGTAGGGACACCGACGTGACAACACTTACCACATACTTAGTACATACGGGGTGTAGGGACACCGACGCGACAACACTTACCACATACTCAGTACATACGGGGTGTAGGGACACCGACGCGACAACACTTACCACATACTTAGTACATACGGGGTGTAGGGACACCGACGTGACAACACTTACCACATACTCAGTACTTACGGGGTGTAGGGACATCGACGCGACAACACTTACCACATACTCAGTACATACGGGGTGTAGGGACACCGACGCGACAACACTTACCACATACTCAGTACATACGGGGTCTAGGGACACCGACGTGACAACACTTACCACATACTCAGTACATAATACGGGGTGTAGGGACACCGACGCGACAACAGTTACCACATACTCAGTACACCATTCTGAACAAAGAAATGTTTCACCGGTAATTTAAAAAAAAAAATGCTGTTTATAGCGTGAGACCACTAGTACAGTATAGTAATAGTATCGTGTAGTTGGCAACCCCTGTAGTTGTTTCGCTTGCCGCCAATAGACTGCGCGGTAGTTGTACGCGCCGATGCGCGCGCGAATATTTAGTGCTCTACGAGACGCGCTGCGCAGTGCCACGATTTTTCCCGCGCTTACGCTTAACTATTGTTTGATGTTTGGTGACTATTTTAAGACAATAAACGGTTTATGAACCAGACTCCCACCCCAATAGCCTACCCAACGCTATATGTTTCCTATATTGTCGTAAAAACATAATATACAAGGTGTTGTTTTGCATCCTCGTCAAATTCAGGAGGCTGTCACGAAAGACATAAATAATGAATTACGAAAGACATAAATAATCAATGAAAATTACAGTACCTAGTTTGTTATTAATAAACGCGTTTTTTTTTGGTTGTTTCTGTTTGTCAATATTTCAGAATAACCCCCTTAACGTGGTTTAGAGAATAAGAAATGGCTTATGTTTAACATAACACCAGATAAAGTAAATATAACCTTAAAAAACATTTTTATACTGCCTAAAATAGTAAATGATCACCAGAAATAGTAAATGATCACTAGAATTAAAAACCTGAAAATCACAGCTCCGAACTAAGGCGTAGTCGACGGAGCCCCGCTACGCGGGGCTCCTATTTCTCTCTGCAGGGTTTAAAGTAACCTAACACGAAGGGGATGTCGGGGTCTTAGTTCGCTCGCTCCGCTCGCTCACTAGACCCCGCCATCCCCTTCGAACCTAACCTGTCCGAGTCGGGGTGCCCAATATCCCGAGCTCGCTTTGCTCGCACTTGCTTCCTAAGTTCTTCTTGCCACAAAATTTGGTGATCATTTACTATATATGGTGATCATTTACTATATTTGGTCTTTGAATACAATTTTTTTGGTGTTTAGTATTTTTTTTGGGTAACGTAGCTTAGGATCTCAAAGTATTTTTTGGTGCTCATTATATTTAATCCCATAAGAAATTATCGAAAAAACGTTTGAGATTGTTTGTATGTTTGTAAGCGCGGTCGCGTTCGAAAAACTTTTTACGATCGAATACGACAGCGCTTGTAAAGTCCTTAATTTCCCCGATCATCGACTACGGCGAATGTGTGCTACTTTGATGAATCTTCTCGACAAACTTGACTATCTTCTAAATAAGGCTTTGCCCTAAAAGCAACCACCTAAGAAGAGACCGCTGTACAGAGACATGGTCGTATTTACGAAGATTGAAAACGAATTGAATGCAGTTAGGGCCAGGCCACACAGTGCGGCGCCGCACGGCATTACTCCGCACCACATTGGCGGCCACACGGGCAGTAAGGCATCGCAATGTTCTTACGGCGCCGCTGCGGCACCGCAACAGGGTTGGCTTAACGTTGAAACTAAAGAGCGTGCACTTTTCCCTTCGCCGTACAAACAACTGACTGAGCGGTGCCGCTACGGGCGGCACCGCACTGCTTGCACCCTCTCCGCCTCATCTGCCTCGCGCCGTTGCCCGGTGCGCCTGCGGTGCGGCGCCGGACGCGCCGTGTGGCATACCATATATTTGTACAAGATAGAGCGATGGAGGTGCGTTCAGAAATTGTCAGATATGTGGTTAATGACTGGAGCAAGTTTCCAATTATGACTCACGACAGGAATGGTGATAACTACGCAACACCTGACGAATATTTTGCTGATATCAAAGAAAAATGCTACTTATGGTGGATTTTGTGAGTTAATAGCAGCAGGATTAATATTCCCATTTAAGTTTGAAGTTTATAGAAACCCACACACGCACACGCCGTGTGACACGTATGCACATGTGTGTACATATGTGTTCACTGAATGGCAATACTCTACGTTCACGTGAGCGTTACAGTCAGCTCACACCGAGACGCGACGCGACGCGACGCTGCGCGCATTTGTGAGAATTCAGAATACGTTGCGCAGCGTATTCTGAATTCTCATAACGAAATGTGTATCTTTTGTGTAGAAAATAAAGTTATATTTTGAATCGCTCTTTAAAAGTGTGCGCGGAGCGTCGCGTCGCACCGTGTCCTCCGGCCGATCCTCGCAATGGTAACACCCGGGCGTTTCCTCCCGCCCGATTCGGTGCAGGAACCTCCCGAAACAACCGTGTCCGGTGAGGACCTGCGTCAGGCGGAAGGTGAGGGCGCCGTGCCGCCTCTCTAGCCACTCCTCAAAGAGGGGACTTATCGCCACTATTGTGGCGTGTGAGCTGACCCTTACGTGTTCTTAATAGCACTGGATCATAAGGAAACTCCCAACGATTATCTATTGTAACACCCTTGATATTGATAGAGAATCCACCGTCGCGTCATCCAGAAGACGTCTCCTGTACTGCGGATAACCATCATCACCGGTTTGAGTTTCCTTAATCCTTAAGCCTTAGGATAACGTTTGCTGCACGAATTATCTTTCATGCATGGAGAATTTCGGTTTAAACTTCCACAGGGGCCATGTATCATATTACTTTTAACAATTTCGTAAAGCTCAGGATCACGATCGGGGTTGTAGCTTATAGTTTTAGCGCTAAACAATTGTAAAGACGCAAAAACTATACCTAATTAATAATAATACTGCCTAACGCGAGCGAAGCCGCGGGCAAATAGATTAGATTTATATCTATCTTTTTGCAATAAAATAATATTACCTACGACTATAAATTGAGATGTAAGCTATCCTATCTTTCAAGTTGGATCAAACTGCACACGGTGTGCAAATTTGATTAAAATGGGTTAAGTAGTTTAGGAGTCCATCGCAGACAAACAACGTGACACGTAATTTATTTAATTAAGAAGATTTAGGAAACCGTTGCGACACCGCTCAGGCGCCGCGCCGGAGCTGTACCGCACCGTGTGGCCTTAGCCTTACGTCAGCGTGGGGAGCAAAGGGCGCTGACCACCTTATTTTCTTTTCTTGTTTCTCCCTCTTCCTCTGTCCTGCTCTCCACTTTCAATGCATGTGTGCCAACAGGGCAGTAACAATCCTTTAGTTTAAAGAGTGCTTCGAATACATAGTTATTAAGTTATCTTCATTTCTAGTTTTTAATGGACAGACCATTGAATAACTGTGTTGCTTTTTGAATATTATCGCTGGCTGGTTGGAACAATTGAACGCTGTGTCGTCCACATTAGACATGGCGCCCGCAACCCGCTCCCCGCGCCTCGCACCCCGACTATAACAACACCGACGCGACAATAGCGTTTAAAATAACTATAAATATTCAATTCAAGAATAAACATTTGATGCATTATTTTCCTTATTCCTAGTATTGGGTAGGTAATGCAGCGAGTGGATATCAGTTTGAAACCGTTGTGTTGGTTGATAATAAGTAAATCGACATCGCTGCAGTAGGTGTGTGCAATATGCGAGGCACACTGGCACAGACCAGACGAACAGTACAGGTGATAGGACGGCCGCGCCCTCAATAAGCGAACACCTCACTGATAAGTGCCACGGTGCGATCGACACGTTCGCGCTGTGGCCGCGCTCACCGCATCTCCGCACGTAGCACATCGATCTATGCAGCGTTATAGTTATTGCCATGACGGACAATCATTGTTAACTGCTGCTCTATTGCGCTGTTGTGCACTTATGACTCTGAGGGTGAACACCTACTGACACTACGTGACTGACTTTAATTGATGATTTTTTTGCTGATATTGTCAACCGTGCTACAAAAACGGCTACTAAAAATACGCCAGAAATAATAAACTGATTTTTATATTTCGGGGGTTTGGCATCTACCTCCTAGCTGTCCACCTCGGGCAACGGCACCACAGGCTTGCCTGTGGTACGGCAGAACGATCCCACTTAAGCGGTGGTTGGCTCCGCTAGGAGCCGCCTGGCACGCGACCACTATCCCGCCGGAGTCCGGCGCCAAGCAGCTTGCTGTGTTTCGTCCGTGTGCGGTAGCGCCAGTGCCTTTGAGGGAGAAGGAAGTTGTTGGGCTGTTTAGAACCGGTCTTGGTCGCTCGGCAAGGCTTGCCGGTTAACTCATTATGGAGGGTAGCGCGACCGTTAAGTCAACAATCATTGCGCGCCGCTCTGATCGGTCCACCACCACTATAACAGGCCGATTGGCTACAATAGTCCTGTCAGTGATGAACGACCCAGTACAATGTGATATTGCCATTTTCGAGAACTGGGTCGTGCACATACTTGTAGTACGGCACTTCCGATTCCACAAGGCTTTATTTCCTGCTGATGGATAATCCTGGCTAAGAGGTTGTGTCTATGATTATTATTTTGGAACAATATAAATGGTTCTTTGCTCTTTATCTAGTTTAAGCTAAGTTTACGTTATAATTATAATACAGCAAAGAACTGTGGTTCATCGGCAAGACATTGCAAGCTATTGCAGAGCTAGAAAGCCGAAGGAGAAACGGGTCCGCCAAGTTTGTGGAAAGACGGACCTAGCCTTCGTGTATTGTTATTTACTGGCTGTAGTTCCTTAGGCTCGGGATGTCCTGTAACTATACTTATTTGCTTAGCTGCTTAGGTATAAATTAGGAAGAAGCACCGCGCTTGACGCAATTAGTAGTTCGATCATGAAGTCGGTGACGTATGTACTTATAGTTATAATGAATTGGGCAGTGCCCCCCGCGGTGACACACACTGCTCTTCGTTATTGCCGTGCATGTCGTTCAATGACCATCGTCATCACAGGTCTGTTTATAGCCCATTGTTTGTGGCCGAGCTGTTAGGTACCGCTCGCGGCGCGGCGGGGCGCGGGGTGTCTGCGGGCGGGGCGCGGGGTGGCTGGGTGAGGCTCATCAGTGGCCATGCACTGTTCGAGTCAAGTACCAGGACATCGCACTATGGTTCCCTGCCCATAACATATATTATTTTTGAATTGTCTTTTTTGTTTTTACTGAGGACACTTTTAACGTGCACGTCTTGCTACATCAGTCTCACTCACATAATGTACCATCTCGAAATGAATGATGTAACCAAGGTTTGTGTAACAAGATTCTGATTTAAAAGAGTGTCCATGGAGTTTCTTGCCCATTCTTCTCCATAGAGATCTACGCTTTTGAATGGGCAACAAAAGTACTTTAACAGCTATTATGTCTTGTGACTGGGAATGGAGCTACATTTTTATTGTTGTCGACTATTCAAAAGTGCCTGTAACTGGCCTACCTACTTGAAATGAATGATTTTGATTTCAATGTATCAATACAAAGGTGCAACAATTGTACATTGTTACCCTAGGGGTGAAAGTAACTTATTTAGCCCCGAGACGGGGTTTGGCGCCCGAACGAAGTGAGCCCCACCAATAGTTCGAGGGACTAAATAAGTCTTTAACCCGAGGTAAACACTGTGCTTTTTAAAAGAAAAAAATAGTAAATTTTATCTTAAATCAACAACTTTTCCCGACCATATATTGTTTTTTATTTCTGTGGCCAGCCAGCTATTCAGCCATTATTTTTCATTTTCATCATTGAAAAAATGGTGTATATTTTGCCCAAATCTATGTTATTTTAAAGAAATTGTTTAAACTAATATTATTTTTAAAACTAGATGACTAAAATAACAACAAATTATAAAAGGGCGTCAAAAAACTCCTCCTCAACGCTGTCAACTGGTAACGTGCCCAAGAGACTGGCGGCGTTGCCACGTTGTATGGCAATACTTAGCCTCTGGCCAAAGTAAAACCCAGCCCTTGGGTCACGGGAAGTGTCAACTAGGCGATTGTTTAAACTAAATTATAATAAAGTTATAAAAAAATATAGATTCTTTAATCAATACTTAACTTTAAGTTATTTCAATTTTACATCGTGGCTGCATAGAAAGTTGGAACATGGTTCAATAAAAATGTGAAAATAGAACTAGTTTTTTTTTTTATAATTTTGCATCTGTCAGTTGAAAGCGATTCTCCCTAACCAAGAAAAGTATTACTTTCGACCCGCTCCTCAGGCAACTTCAGATCTACTTTCAGCGTATGAGTGATGAAAAAATACAAACAACATTGTTTCTGGGATTTCATTGATGAAACATGTTAGATCAATTTAATCGTTAATACTCCTTGTATTAACGATATAATGATGTAAATAATAATATAAATAGTATATTACCAACAAAAAAAAAACGGCCAAGTACGAGTTGGACTCGCGCACTATTTATTCTGTTTTTAGTATTTGTTGTTATAGCATCAACAGAAATACATAGTCTGTAGAAATTTCAACTGGCTACCTATCACGGTTCATGAGATACAGCCCGGTGACAGACGGACGGACGGACGGACAGCAAAGTCTCAGTAATAGGGTCCTGTTTGACCCTTTGGGTACGGAACCCTAAAAAATACAAATCAAAAAATAAAATATTAAACAAATTACAAACATTATTATTAAAGATTTAACATATCTGCCGGCCAAAAGGTTATAGCGCATGTTGTATTATAGTAGATCCATGCAATAAAACCTTGTGGACAGAAGCTGGCAGATAAAACCATGGATAGGCTTGGACAATTTGCCTGGCAGTTTCCATAACATAATCTCCGTACTTGTCTGAGTTTATTTTGTAGCCAGAATTTAAAGCTTGCAAAATGGTGGCAAAACATTCTATTAATTTTCTACCGATTCCTGTAATTTCCGATGACATTTCAGGATTCTCAAAGAACTTTCTAGCCGCGTGTGTTCATGTAGTGTTTTATTCCAAGTGTCAGTGATTCTTTGGCATATGTTGTAACAAACTTGCTTATTCCTTGATGAAAGGAGTAAACAGATTTATACATTAAAAAAGTAATTAGGGGAAAATGAATTTAATAAATGATGAAATGAAAAATACAATAAATTAGTACAAAAGTGAAGGGCAGGTTAACCGAGAACGTTTTAAATATCTCCGCAAATCTCTGAGCGTGATAGTAACTGAAGACAAACTTGCAGTCGTAGAAAGCTGGCTTGATTAAGATGAGCTTGACCACGACGAACTTGATGCAGGGCGATTTGGTAGGACCCACCAGCAGACACGTACCGCCCAATGCCAGGCTCGTCAGCTCGAAGAGCAGCTTCCAGCAGACAGGTAATGAGCCCCAGTGCCAGGCTCGTCAGTTCGCAAAGCAGCTTCCAGCAGACAGTTAGCAACAGCCACGGCAGCATTAAACGAAGGCCGCTCTTTGACTCCACCAGGCTGTGCTCAAAACTCAAGATATGACAGATCTTGACTCCAAACTAGACTTAGCTGTTTTCTTGATTTTAGACTATACTGATTTCTCGTGTCCAGACTGAACCGACTCTTAACTCCAGACTAGAACCGAACTCTTAACTCCAGACTGAACCAGGGCATCTGTCAGAAATCCCTTTTATACCCTGATCTTCCGTTTCTTTTCTTCCAATCATTTTTTTAGATTCAAAACTGCTGCGCTCTAGTAAGACGCAACCTGCCAGTATTAAAAACAGCCAGTAACAATGGTCAAAAACCCTGCACATAATATTTTTAGAAATATAACTCAGAATATCTTTACACAGCAAATATTCGCAATTAACTATAAAATACAACAATTTGAACTGACGAATTGATGATAATAATTTTTAGTAATATATAATCTAAATGAAACCTTCATAGAGAGTTTGGTTGGTTACAATTAAAAATAAAAGTAAATGACAGCTGACAAGTTCGATGTAAACAATGTCACAACAAAGAAAACTAAGAAAATATTTATAAAAATGAAACAAATCGTAATATGCTAATGGAAAACCAATAAAAGTATGAATATGGATGATAAGTGTGAGTATAGAGTGTCTGTAGTAGGCAGATACTATATTTCCCCAACGACCCCGAGAAAATTTTTGGCCTAGAACAAAAATTTTGGTAAGGTTAAAGTATTACAGCATTCACAAAACTTTCATAACTCATTCAAACACACCGACATCTTACGAAGTTAGGCCAGGTAGGATTCACATTCAATGATCACTACTCCACCTGATAAATCAATAACAGTAGGCTTATTTTAGGAGTTGTAATCCGCTCGCGTCTAAAACCCATAATAAGATGAAAAATAATAATAAGGGATCCACCCCAATCAACTTTTAGAGTTGAAGATTAGCGAAGGCTTATTTTAAGGAAGTCGCAACCCGCTTCAATCAACTTTTATAGTTGAAGTTTAGCGAAGACTTATTTTAAGGAAGTCGCAACCTGCTTCAGTCAACTTTTAGAGTTGATAAGAAAATAGTTATACCAACTTATAGTACAGTTAGTATAATAGAAGGTTAGGTAACTTGTACCTAAAAGCACTTCTAAGAGTTATCTGATAAGAACAGATATAGAAGAAGATTAAAAATAATCTTTTAATGGTTTAAGAACCAATGAATGAACAAAGAAAATAAAAACTTAAGAGTTTAAATAGACCGAATAAAACTCTACAGTTAGAAGAAGGGAAGAGGAAGATGAGTCATGAGTAAGTATAAGATAAAAAAGTTAAAAATAAAGTAGATAAAATTTTTGGCGCCCAACGTGGGGCGCCAAAATGTAACAAACTTGCTTATTCCTTGATGAAAGGAGTAAACAGTTTTGTACATTGAAAAAGTAATTAGGGGAAAATGAATTTAATAAATGATGAAATGAAAAATACAATAAATTAGTACAAAAGTGAAGGGCAGGTTAACCGAGAACGTTTTAAATATCTCCGCAAATCTCTGAGCGTGATAGTAACTGAAGACAAACTTGCAGTCGTAGAAAGCTGGCTTGATTAAGATGAGCTTGACCACGACGAACTTGATGCAGGGCGATTTGGTAGGACCCACCAGCAGACACGTACCGCCCAATGCCAGGCTCGTCAGCTCGAAGAGCAGCTTCCAGCAGACAGGTAATGAGCCCCAGTGCCAGGCTCGTCAGTTCGCAAAGCAGCTTCCAGCAGACAGTTAGCAACAGCCACGGCAGCATTAAACGAAGGCCGCTCTTTGACTCCACCAGGCTGTGCTCAAAACTCAAGATATGACAGATCTTGACTCCAAACTAGACTTAGCTGTTTTCTTGATTTTAGACTATACTGATTTCTCGTGTCCAGACTGAACCGACTCTTAACTCCAGACTAGAACCGAACTCTTAACTCCAGACTGAACCAGGGCATCTGTCAGAAATCCCTTTTATACCCTGATCTTCCGTTTCTTTTCTTCCAATCATTTTTTTAGATTCAAAACTGCTGCGCTCTAGTAAGACGCAACCTGCCAGTATTAAAAACAGCCAGTAACAATGGTCAAAAACCCTGCACATAATATTTTTAGAAATATAACTCAGAATATCTTTACACAGCAAATATTCGCAATTAACTATAAAATACAACAATTTGAACTGACGAATTGATGATAATAATTTTTAGTAATATATAATCTAAATGAAACCTTCATAGAGAGTTTGGTTGGTTACAATTAAAAATAAAAGTAAATGACAGCTGACAAGTTCGATGTAAACAATGTCACAACAAAGAAAACTAAGAAAATATTTATAAAAATGAAACAAATCGTAATATGCTAATGGAAAACCAATAAAAGTATGAATATGGATGATAAGTGTGAGTATAGAGTGTCTGTAGTAGGCAGATACTATAATGTATAAAATTCGGCATTTTAATTCGTCACGTATATCTTGAAATACGAGCTTAGCCCGTTCGCGTATTGCCAAACTATATACTGACCCAGACACCCGTAGTCTGTACTGAACTACTTCGTGCTCAATGTGCTCATTAAAATCACAAATAAATTGGAGCAAAGTGCATACGAGCTCAGAGCAATCTGAGAAGGTATGCATTTTGCTCGCAACAAATTAGAGCAAAGTACATACGAGCTCAGAGCAATCTGATAATGTATGCATTTTGCTCGCTTGTATGTAAAGCAAACTGTGACACCTCAAAACATTTTATATTCGCTTTTAAAGCATAGTCAAAATGGGGGAAAAACGGGAAACCACTGAAAATGAAATCATAAAATGTAATGTATTTCCTAACATACGAAAAAAAAACTATAAACTGAAACTCAAGAAGTATTTATCTACAATTTAAAAATGACCTTGAAAAACAGAATATCACACAGAATATCAACAGTCAAATAAAAAAAAACTAAAGAGTTTAAATTTCTGAATAAAATTAAAATATAATGTTGCTGGAGGAGGCCACACCAGACGAATGGTGTTACAGTTCGCTGGTGCCCATCCTAAAAATAAAGGTGATGTGCTGGAGTGCAATAACTATAGAAGAATAAAGCTAATGTCGCATAGTATGAAAGCATGGGAGAAAGTTATTGAAAGGCGACTGAAAGAAGAGAGCGAGATTTCACGGAACAAATATTCGGATGCCATTTTTGCTAAAGCGCATTCTCGCAAGTGTCTTTTCGCGAAATGGGTTCCCGCAAGTGTCCTTCGCGCAAATGCCCCAGATACCTTAGAAGTATGTATATGAAGTTTTTTTAGCGTATTTGTCCATACAGGGCGCTAAAATTAAAAAAAAAACATCGCCACCGCTTTTGTCGTCTGAGGAGAGGAATTTCCGGGGGTCGTGCGGTCCATGGCCCTTTATGGGGCCCCGGTGTGGGCGCGTTCTTTGAGGCGGCGAGCCGCCCATTACCTGAACGCGCCCCAGAGGGTGGTAGCCGTAAGGCTGATCCGGGGGTACCGCACGATCTCCGGCGAGGCGGCGAGCCTCTTGGCCGGATTGCCACCATGGGATCTGGAGGCGATGGTCCTCGCGCGCCTGCATGAATGGCGCGCGGAGGCACTACGCCGGGGGGAAACTCCGCTGCCGCGGCAAAGGGAAGCCGTCGCCTCCTTCTGCGAAGCAGTCATGCTAGCGAAGGAGGTGGCGGAACGTGAGAGGGAGAGAACCTCACGTCCCAGCCGCCGCGGGAGACGCCCCGGGCGTCGGGGGGCAACCAGTGGCCCCCGGCCACCGTAGGCGCGAGCCTGTGGACGGTGAGTAATGGGCTAGCTCACCGTCCGTCCGTCTTATGACGAGAGGCCGTGTCGACGGCGCGTACGTGTTCCACGCGCGCCTCAAGGAGATGTCAGCAAACCGGAAGGGGCCCGAGAGGGCCGATGCCTGCCAGGGCTGCGGGTTGTTCGAAAGAGATACCGCGGCCCTGGAACAAAAAGGGCGAAGAAGGAACATGGGTGGGTTTTAGTCAGTACAAGTCTGACACTCCCTCCCGCTCCGCCCAGAGCGGGAGAAGTCATTTGATAATTTCCCATCCGAAAAAAAAAAAAAAAAAAGGGGAGGAATTTCCAAAAACTTTGAATTACCTACGTGTTTATCGATTCAATCAAGAACCTCCCCATATTGGGATACAGTACACTAAGACAGATTGTACCAAGGCGAAGTATATTTCGTTAAGGAGATGTCTGGGGGTTTTTGTGTTAGTAGGAACATTTTCAAAATTAGAAAGAAGCGACTTCCATAATATAAACACGCGCAGTAAACACGAAATTGTACTTGTCTAGAAGCTTTTTATTTACCTATTTTTGTGAATGTGTGGACATTGTAGGCTTTGTAAATTCGTAGGTTTTTTTATCTTGTTCTACCTTCTGTAGTAAGCAAAGACGGGTCGGGCCCTACGGTCGAGACGCTCTTACTTCAAGTATAGGTTTAATATACTTTATTCTCATAAATACAAAAGAGCCACTTACATGAGAACATATGATAACATAATGTAATAAACTTATTCTAGGTAACGGTCACCATTACAAAACCGTTTCAAGAGGTTACATTTTTTATAAAGTATGGTAAATTAATATACAAATTTGTGCTCCTTCATAAGTGATATTTTTTTAAGGTAATTTGTACGTGTCTTTGGCATCTATTATACAGGGTGTAACGGAAAGGGTATATACATCCTTAAGGGTGTGCTTCAGACCACCTAACTGGTCATGTTTCTAAACATAAAAAAAAAATTGCAGCAAAAAAAGATATCAGCTGCCTATATATTTGGGTCGAATAGGTATTGTAATTTTCTATGGGGCAGCAGATATTTTTTTTGCTGAAAAACATGTTTTATGATGAGAAACATGTTTAGTTTGATGGTCTGTAGCACACCCTTAAGGATGTATATACCCTTTCCGTTACACCCTGTATATTCATCAATTTTGTTTCTTTTTATATTCTGTGTTCAGTCTTTTTGGTATACATTGACTTACATCACGGTGTGATCCAATAAGGAAATTCTGATTCTTATATAATCAACTTGCTTGTTCCATGTTAAACTATTTTCGATTCTAAGGCCAAGGTATTTTTCGTAGGGTTTTTCTTCTAGTGGAATGTTGTCTATAGTTAACAGGTTATGTAATGGAATTATTTTATTTTTAGCTTTAAAGGTCATGTAACGGGTAAGTATTTGAATATCGAAGATTAAAATACCTACGCTTAAAATACCAATGTTCAAAACATCGAAAATTTAAATATCGATTGTGCCAAAATGTCGAAAATTGTTATACCTACGCTTAAAACGTCGAAGATTGAAATGCCGAGTTGTTAAAACTTTGAATGATTCAAAATATCGAATGACATTATGCCTAAGTTCAAAATATCAATATTTAATACATCTAAGTTCATAATATCTACGTTAAAAATACCTACTAGTTATGATTTCGATTATTCAATTATGGATGATGAAGGATTATTTGTTTAATATTTTGTATTATTGTCACCGATTATATTGTACATTTGCGTACAAATGTGTTTTATTTTGAGTTTTTCATTATGTAAAAATAATTAAAGTACATTAAAGATAAATTATTATAAAAGAGTAACCATGGAGTTTCTTGCCGGTACTTCTCTACAGGAAACGACCAACCCAAACCGTGGACCTTTTATCGACGTTTTATAAGTGCCGATGTAGGCCTATGTGAAATAAAATATTTTTATTTTTTGGTACAATATGCCTCAGAATTTTGAAGATCCAGCTCAATTTTCTGATCCTATGTGTAACTTGTAACACCCAAATACTTGTCTTGTGTTACTCTGTCTAGTATTGGACATGAACAATTATTTGCATCATCACATGTATGCACTCTTATGCTGAAATCTGTCCTTGGTTGTGTTCGACTTGATATGAAGCATATGTTATTAATGTTGTAGGTTCGTTTTGAGCCTCCTAGCTATTTCGGTCATACCATCTTCAGCACTTAAGGCAACCTCACGCCATGTGTTCCCAATAAGACGACAGCAGTGTCGTCTCCATAAGAAAATATTTTGCATTATTTATTTGGAGGTTGCAGAGGTCATTGATGTAGAGCAGGAACAGTGTAGGTCGCAGCACACTTTCCTGGGGGACAAAACAAAAAAAAAACAAAAACAAAATTTGAAGCTCAATAAAATAACGAGAGTGAATGCGTGACACTCGAACGCATGCATGTAGTACTACGAAGTTTCACTTCTTCCGCGCGGAGGGACTCCACGCACTATTTTTTTTTATTTTAGATTGTTAGTGACCTAAATAGGTTAAACCAGAATTTATTTGTCTTCCGAGCTACGATGCCGTAGCTAAAATGCCCCGGGATCCATCCAAGCCTTTCTGTACGGTCTCATCGCCGTACATTTTTCTGCTTACTCGGTGACCTACTTTATGTCAACGATGCGCGTCATAATTCAACATAATAAAACAACATGACAAACGAATTTAAATATAGTGAACTTATAACTGGGTAGCTATCAACAACTGAGAGAAATAATCGCCTTCCACTCTAGTACTGTAACTTACTCTTAACTTAAATAAACTTAACTATTTAGTGCATCTAAGTGGAAAGTGTTTCTCTATACAAACTACAAAACCTTCACGACAATTCGGTGTACGGAGTTAACTACTACAACCCGTACATTTATGGTCCTTCGAGCCTTCGTGTATCTTAGTGTGTTTGTGTCTCTCGTGACGGTAGCGAATCGGTTCAACTGGTCTCCCGGAAGAGGGTCGCCCCAGTTGGATTGAGAAGGCGCAAATACCTAGCCAGAGTGCAGGCACATTGAGTACCGGAACAAACTACAACTACTGGAAGACCTTTCGAATACTGGAAGAGCTTTCAACTACTGGAACTAACTACAACTACTGAAAGAGCCTTCGACTACTGGAAGAGCTTTCAACTACTGGAACTAACTACAACTACTGAAAGAGCCTTCGACTACTGGAAGAGCTTTCAACTACTGGAACTAACTACAACTACTGAAAGAGCCTTCGACTACTGGAAGAGCTTTCAACTACTGGAACTAACTACAACTACTGAAAGAGCCTTCGACTACTGGAAGAGCTTTCAACTACTGGAACTAACTACAACTACTGGAAGAACCTTCGACGATACCAGTGAACAGTCTTCAACTACAAGGATAAACTTCGGGACTTTTCCAAAAGGTATTTTTGAATTACAACGAAACTATTATCTATAATCGAGATGAATAAGCTATCGCAACAATCAACATGTTTTGAAAACATCAAAACATTATGCACTAACTATAACAAGGATAGCAAAACCAGAAAAACAAAGGAATACTTGAACAAGCGGCTGTCCTCGTTAGAAACTCAATGGATGGATTTCAATGCACGGCATACATTGCTGTTGCAAGAAATTGAAGACAGGAACATAAACTATTTTGTGGAAGATGTCTACGGTAAGACAAAGACCATGTACGAAACAACTAAAGCAGACATTTTAAAAATGTTGCAAACTACTGAAGAAAATGTCAAATTCGACCTGACAGACTTGTCGAGAGGAGAACCTGATGAGAAGACCAAGATTTTGCTGACTAAACAGGAATGCAACTTCAAAGCCATCGATCGAGCTATGGCAAAAATTGATTTTGATGCAGCTGAAAAATGGGAACTTGACGACTACTTGTCAATTTTGAAGTCGAAATGGGAAGCTATTGACAGTACTCATTGGGAACTGGAAGCCTTACTGAAAGGTTCGGAACATATGTACTATGACAAGTTCAACAGCATGGAAGACAAATATGACGAAACAAGGAAACTACTGAAAAGCAAGATGTGGTCCACCGCTCATCATCAACATTCAGCACCGAGAATCGAGATTCCAGAATTTTCAGGACACTACAGCAAATGGATATCTTTCAAAGATCTGTTCCTGGAAACCATACACAAAAACCCGACATTGAATAAAGCTCAAAAAATGCAGCATCTGAAGACCAGGCTGAAAGGTGAAGCAGAAAGACTGGTGCAACACTTGAGCATCAGCGCCGACAACTACACTTCATGTTGGGAGATACTGACTCAACGGTACGACAACCGTCGACTACAATTCTCGTCGTTCATGAACACTATGCTGCAGTTGCCTGTCATACAGAAGCCAGACGCTTACAACTTAAAGAAGCTGCATGACGTAACAACGGAATGTCTAAATGGTTTAACAAACATTGGTTTTGATATAACCAGTTGGGATCCGATGATTGTCCATCTGATGTCACAGAAACTAGACTGTGGGAGCTACAATGAATACATAAAAAACTTGCACGATAACAGAGAGGTATCGACACTACAGGAATTTATGACATTCTTAGAAAACCAGTTTATGGCGTTTGAAACCATGAAGACTTCAAAGAAAGACATACAGAGTTCTGAGAAGTCAGCTGGAACTGAAAAACATGTACCTCGAAAAAACTTCGATCATAAGAAGTGGGTTCCAAAAACTTACCACACTTCATACGGGCAGTGCCCTCTTTGCCAAAACAATCATGTTTTAATGCGATGTCAGCAGTTTATTGACTTGGATACAAAGCAACGAAACAGCACAGTTGCAAAATTGCGACTATGCAAAAACTGTTTGTTTAGTCACGAAAACCAAACTTGCAACTCTACGAAAACTTGTAAGGAATGTAATATGAAGCATCATACGCTCTTACATTACAACAATTCCAATAAAAATACACCTTCGACGAGCAATGAAAACCATCGCTCAGGTCAACGACCTTCGAAGGAAACTGAGACGCCAAGTTCGAATCATCTATCAGCCAGCGCGATGGAAGTTCTACTGACAACCGTCCAAGTCAAGGTCAAATCGGTAGATGGGACTTACGTAACTCTTCGTGCGCTCATAGATCAAGGCTCACAAGTCAACTTAATAACTGAAAATGCAGCACAACTGCTAAAGCTGCCAAGAAACAAACTAACTGCGAAGATATCTGGAGTTGGAACTGTATCAGGCGACTGTAAAGGACGCCTTACAATAACATGCAAATCAATCCATTCTGAATATACTTTCAACACTGACGCATTGATTATGAAGAAATTGATAAATAAACTACCGAACAACACATTCGAACGATCAGAGTGGTCGCATTTAAAAAACTTAAAACTAGCGGACCCTGATTTTAACATTTCAAGGCCTATTGACATACTACTTGGAGCTGACGTATACGCGGAAGTAATACTAGATGGGATGTTAAAAGGCGCACCAAAGTCACCCGTTGCGCAACAGACACAGCTGGGATGGATTTTGTGTGGAAAATTAGAAACTTTAAACTGTCACGTCACATTACTAGACTTGGCTGAAATAACTAAATTTTGGGAATGTGAAGACGTCTCCAAAACAAACATTGACCGATCTCAAGCTGATCAATGTGAAACTTACTACAAAGACACTACTCGCCGTGGTTCAGACGGAAGATACATTGTAAAGATGCCTTTATGTCCGGATTATGAAAATAAGATCGGAACATCGAAGACGATCGCAATATCACAATTGCTGCAACTAGAAAAAAGGTTTAAAAGAAATGGCCGTCTTGAAATGCTATATAAAGAGTTCCTTAAGGAATACCTAGATTTAGGCCATATGAAACCAGCTAAACCCATGACATCTTCAACTACTGAATGTTTCTTACCACACCACGGAGTACTTCGTGAAGATTCTACTACCACGAAACTCAGAGTTGTCTTCAATGCATCTCAGAAAACTAAAACAGGATACAGTCTTAACGGCCTACAAGAAAAGGGCCCCAACCTACAAAAAGATATCCAAGAACTTATCATAAAGTGGAGAACTTACAAATACGCCTTTACAGCTGACATCGAGAAAATGTACCGATGTATCTGGCTGTCTGAGGAACAACAACATTTGCAGAAAATCATTTGGCGAACTACGCCGTCAGAGAACCTGCAAGAGTACCAACTTTGCACTGTCACTTATGGCACTAAATGCGCACCGTGGCTAGCCATGAGAACCATCAAACAACTGGCATACGATGACGGCTACAAATACCCCATGGCAGCCGAAGTACTACTGCACGAAGCATACGTCGACGACGTCATAAGCGGCCACAACTCACTGGAAAAGGCCCAGGAACTCCAGACATCCCTTATCGGTATGTTAAAGGGAGCCGGGATGAACTTACGCAAGTGGTCCAGCAATGATCCAGCATTGTTAGAAAACTTAAGTGATGATCAGATCTCACGCAGAATTACTTTTGACTTCAAGCAAGAGGAATCCATGAAAACCTTAGGACTAGGTTGGAATCCGCAAGCCGACACTTTTGTGTTTAACTGGAAATATGAAAAATGTCGACCGGAAATAACTAAAAGGCGACTGCTTTCAGAAATTTCACAACTTTATGATCCGCTGGGTTGGCTATCACCCATAACTATTGCGGCAAAGATTATATTTCAAGAAGTATGGCTCAACAAACTTGATTGGGATGATCAGTTACCGTCACATATAGCAGATAAGTGGCTAAAACTAAGAGCTGACATACCCAATGTAAAACACATGAAAATAAAGCGCTGGATCGGTTCAACGAACCAAAAAATAGAACTATTTGGATTCTGCGACGCCAGCGAAAAGGCTTATTCCTGCGTAGTTTACAGCTGCGTCCGAGATGAACACAACAAGCCAACAATAACATTACTCGCTGCTAAAACAAGAGTAGCACCGTTATCACTAACGATCACATTACCGAAACTTGAACTTTGCGGCGCGCTCTTACTATTGCAACTCATCGAAAAAATCAGAGAAGCTCTGAATGGTTTCAATATAACTACGAGCGTTTGGTGTGATTCCCAAGTGGTCCTGGCATGGATACAGGGGGATACATCTAAAAGAGAAAAATACGTCGCCAATCGAGTTGAAAAAATAAGACAAATCATACCAGCCGAACAATGGCGTTATGTGAAGTCGCAAGATAACCCTGCAGACTGTGCTTCAAGAGGATTGCTACCAACCAAGCTAACAACATTCAGTCTGTGGTGGGAAGGTCCTATATTTTTAAATACCTTCCAAGAACAAAGTCGTGAAGAAAACATAACATGCACTTTTACAACTAACATAGGCAGCGTTTGCCAAACGAAATCGAACTCTATGAACAAAGAGACCAATAATTGTATTCATGACTTATTAACTAATTGCAGTTCATTGACCAAGGCGATCAGAATTGTAGCACGGATACAACGATTTATCGGAAACGTACGCAACAAGAAATGTGACACCGGATGCCTCACATTATGCGAATTAAACAATGCAAATGAACAAATAATAAAATATGTCCAACAAACGGAAATTACGCAAGAATATAAACAACTTATGAAGAAAGAAAATATTTCTACAAAAAGTAACATTTTCAAACTTAAACCATACTTGGACAACAACGGCTTAATCCGAGTCGGGGGTCGGCTGAACCATTCCAGTTTACCCTTTGAGATGAAGAATCCAATTATTCTACCTAAGGGTGGAAGATTTACTGAGTTGGTGATCCATCATTCTCATCTAACGACTTTACACGGAGGAGCCAGACTAACCTTAGCGTACATCCGGCAACGGTACTGGATCGTTGGCGGTAACAGAGCGGTGAGAGCTGAATTACGGCGCTGTGTGCGCTGCCATCGCTACAACCCGACGGCGTTAAACCAACTCATGGGAGAACTGCCACCGCAACGAGTAACACCTTCGCGCCCGTTTACCCACACTGGAGTTGACTTCACAGGACACGTCGAAGTCAGACTTAACAAAGGAAGAGGAGTTCGAACTTCAAAGGGCTACATATGCATATTCGTATGTATGGTTACAAAGGCTGTGCATATCGAACTTGCATCGGACTTAAGTACTGAAACTTTCATAGCAGCCTTCCAGAGAATGTGCTCCAGGCGCGGCACACCAAGGCACGTCTACTCGGATTGTGGTACGAATTTCATAGGCGCAGCAAGGTTGCTTCAGAAAGAGTTTGAAGACTTCAAGCAAATCTTGTCGCCAAACTTCTTCAATAACATCGCAGACATGGGAGTACAATGGCACTTTAATGCGCCCGCTTGGCCGACTGCAGGTGGACTATGGGAGGCAGCGGTAAAGTCGATGAAGTATCACCTTCGTCGGGTGCTAGGAGACCAAAAACTAACGTACGAGGAATTTACCACCCTGCTTGCAAAGATAGAAGCGTGCATGAACTCCAGACCGCTTTGCCAACTCACGGAAGACCCCGAAGAATTTTACAACTACCTGACACCGGGTCACTTTCTAACGGGGGGACCAACAATGTCTTTACCACGAGCTGACTACACTGATGAAAATAACATTGACCTCCGCCGACGTTGGCAGTTAACTGAACATATGTTCCAACAATTTTGGAAGAATTGGTCAAACGACTATCTTACTCAACTACAAACGCGCAGCAAATGGAACAATCCCAAGAAAAACCTCAGCGAGGGGGACATCGTACTTGTCCGGGACAACAATTTGCCGCCAGGAAAATGGGCCCTGGGACGGGTGCTAGAACTTCACCCCGGAGCGGATGGATACGTTCGAGTGACAACCCTAAAAACCCAAAGTGGTGTCATTAAACGACCTATAGTAAAACTATCGGCTCTACCCATCGACACAAACTGCAACAAAAATTACGAAGAATACAAAACGGATTTACAAAAGGCTGAGAAACCTACCACAACAAAACAATCTGGAAGAAAATGTCTTACAAACATTTTAATGTTTCTTTTCACAATGTTGATACTTGTGAATGGATCATATGGTTCGCAACTAAAGTCAGGCACTCAAATTACCAAACTGGAATCTGAGCGACCGATTTATTATGACACCATAGGCAAAATAGAACTCATTCACGATGAATGGACTTTGCTTACGTACTACAACTTAACAAACTACTGGCAGGGCGTTCAACACATTGAAAAATACATTAACGGTGTAAATGACCTTTGCCAGAAGATCCATCAAAGTTACTGCCAAGCTACGACAGATCAACTTACCCACGAGATGGAACTACTCAACTTCTACAACACGATGCTGCTGGCTCCCCATAAGCATTTATCTACGCGCAAAAAGCGCGGCTTAATCGACGGAGTAGGCATGGTAGCAAACAGCTTATTCGGTGTTTTAGACCAGAGATTTGCTGACAAATACCACAAGGATATTGATGCCATACAACGTAACGAAAACTATTTACGTGAACTCGCAAAAAACCAAACATCGATCATGCAACTACAAAATGACGTTTTGAAGAAAAACGATGAAAATATCAAGCTTCAATGCAAGATGATAGACCACTTCATGGAAGAAACTAAGACGAATCTACGCAGCATTGAAACAGAAATACAAATAATGATGGCCACAAGTTACTTCAACTCCGCTTCGCTCACAGCATCGCTACTACTACGAAATCTTAAGGAAATTCAAACTATGCTCCTGAACACTCTAACGAATGTCTACAGTGGACATATGGACGTGCACTTGATATCACCAGTCAGTCTAGTAAAGCAACTAGAAGACATATCCGGCAGACTGCCGAGGGCTCTGTCTTTACCGACTGAAAATATCAGAGAAGATATCAAGGAACTTTATAAGTTGCTGTACGTGAAAGCACGAATAACAAAGAACTACTTTATGTTCGAAGTTCACATTCCTTTAATTTCGAATGAGGACTTCACCTACTATCGGGCTATCGCTATACCCTTCAAGGCGGAGTCAAATTACAAATTGATGGAGCTATCTTCGGAATATATTGCTGTGAACTTTGAGAAGAATTCTTACATCTCACTAAAGGATAAAGACTTCAATCAATGCATCAAAAGACAAAAGAATAACTTCATTTGTAACGCAAACATACCAGTGTTCAACTTACAAAACAAGAATGCACCTTGCGAAGCAAAACTACTGGGTCATCGTGCAACTACGTCACCGTGTGACGTCCACAGTGTGTCATGCGAGGAAGCATGGATCAAGTTGCAAGAATCAAACAGCTGGCTGGTTGTTTGTTGCGGAAGGTGCGAATTACGTACTGTTTGTGAAAACGACGTAATATCGCAAACTATCACATCGGCGGCTATAGTAACTTTGAGCCAAGGATGCGTACTGCGGTCAAAGGAACTCACCATCACTTCACACAATCAGTACAACAGTAACCTCAACGTTAACTATGACATGCATGTACCGAACCTTAATTCACCGATAAACAACATTGTCAACGTCACACTTCACAACGCGCCACACGAACTCTTCACTCTTAAGAAAAACGACTTTGAAGTAATTGACAAAAAGCTGCGGTTCCAACAAGAGAACGAGCCGAAACTACCATCCACTATCACCGATCATGACGTTCACCAATATGCAATCTGTTACCTTTTACTAACAATTGCTGTCATCACTTTCCTGTGGGTCATAACAAGGAAATACTGCACTCTGCTCAAGAAGCGATTTCCAAGGAGGAAAAATAGAAGACAAATACATGAGGACATTGAACTTCAACCAATGGGACTTCGACAGCAGACTGCCAGAGAAGAGAACCAGCAGGCGCCCACAGACGACTGCAAAGTTCAACCTCAAGGGCACCGAGACAACATTGCCTTTACTTTTGATTGATTGTTTACCTATTTACTTTTACTTTAATATTTGATTTTGTACAGGCGTTTATTTCTTTCTCTCTCTTTACTCATCTTAGCTTCTTTATGGGGTTGCCAATATGTACGGTCTCATCGCCGTACATTTTTCTGCTTACTCGGTGACCTACTTTATGTCAACGATGCGCGTCATAATTCAACATAATAAAACAACATGACAAACGAATTTAAATATAGTGAACTTATAACTGGGTAGCTATCAACAACTGAGAGAAATAATCGCCTTCCACTCTAGTACTGTAACTTACTCTTAACTTAAATAAACTTAACTATTTAGTGCATCTAAGTGGAAAGTGTTTCTCTATACAAACTACAAAACCTTCACGACAATTCGGTGTACGGAG
Source organism: Cerastis leucographa (assembly GCA_963082945.1). Taxonomy (NCBI): domain Eukaryota; kingdom Metazoa; phylum Arthropoda; class Insecta; order Lepidoptera; family Noctuidae; genus Cerastis; species Cerastis leucographa. The sequence continues at coordinate 22,037,857 of OY720354.1, forward strand.
TTAACTACTACAACCCGTACATTTATGTTTTTTTTTTTTTTTTTTTTTTAGTAATAGAGTAGATATAGTCAATGAGAGAGATAGAGTCAATGGTGCTAATGAGTGAGCTTACATTTTTTTTTTTATTCAAAACTTTTTGAACCTGCCTAGATTAAGTGAATGATGTGGTTGCCTATAATTGGAAGTGCACACTTGTATTGTCTGCGTATATTTTCGCATGCATGTAGACTTTCAACCCTATAATATAACCCTATTAGGGGGTAGATTCTCAAAAACACTTAAATACGTATTTATTTATTTCTAACCAGAAGCTTCATGAATTTTCATGCTTCTAACTTTAAAAATGACGATTTTCTAAACAAACTCTCATCCTCTATGTAACTCCCTTAGGGGTGGAATTTAGAAAAATCCTTTCTTATGCCTTGTTTACATTATAAAGGGAATCTCTGTACAAAATTTCAGCTTCTATAATTTATAGTTCCAAGGGTTTGGGCTGGGCGTTGATGAGTCAGTCAGTCAGGACCTTATCTTTTATTTATATACTATATTTTTATTTATATAGATACATGCCAATACCTTCTTATTTTCGCTTTAGGATAAAAAAAATATATATCAGGTATTTTTACTCTTTCAACCGGCGAAAAAAAAGGAAAAAGTTCTCAATTCCATGCATTACTTTTTACAGAGAAGTCCTGTTTAAATGTAGAAAAACATGTGAAGTTTTGATGACAACAGAATAGAGATCTAGATTTCATCAGATGATGGAGACGGAAGGCAGTTACAAGAGGTCCTCAACAGTTATCAGCAGCTATCGTGTTTGGGCTCATTTCATGCACTTTAATGAGAACTTCAGACCTAGCTGGAGTATGACTGTCATCGAGTGTCTGAGGATGAAGGCGTAAGGCTGTCGAGGGAAACCCATATTTGGAAAGAACATTATAAGAATATTTTAGCGATTATGCAAATATTTCCGAGGAATCCAATGGTTACCTACTTGAATATTTATGTAGGTACTTATATATTCAGGATAGAGTGAGTAGACCTCTTCAGTCTGTGAATTTCAGCCAGGGCTCGTTCATCACGCGGGTTCTTTCACACCTTATTTGGTTCTGAATCTGATAATGCAATGGCATCGAGTGTTTTCACTAATATAAATTTCACTCATTTAAATTGCCTTAAATCTTATGACTTTATTTCCAGGACGATAACGGTTTTATTGAGGGTGATGTTTGTAGTTACCATGATGGGCCTGCAGAGAATTAGGGCAATATACTTAGTGTCATATTTAATGTTCACTTAACCCTTTGTTCCTTGGCAAGTTGCAACCACTGGAGGTACCACACAACCAGCGCCATCTTTCAGTCTTTTTCGTATGCTTTCATCGTCAAATTTCACTTAAATGCAAACGAATTCTCTTTCTTCTAGCTGACCCCTACGCACTACGCAGTGTTGATCATTACATTTTTTTACTATACCCACACCGTTGACGTGGCCCTCATGCAGTACGTCTACCATGAGTTGTCATAGTTACATCGCTTGACGTAACTGCAATAGTTCCGTCAAAACGCAAATACTACAGTTAGCTTTTTCAATGGTACCATGAGCTGTGTTGGTGCTTACTACCAAATTCTAAGCAAATGAAGCCCAAACTTGCAGTCGCTGTAGTATAGTTTACTACACGGTGACGTAGGATAGATAACTATAGTTACTCATACTGCGCATTTTAGTACCCAATTATCCGCTAGAGGCGCTGTAAAAGTTTTCATATTTTTTTTTTTACTACAGACGCTAGCGAGTATAGATTGTTAAAACTCATGGTAGACGTACAGATATGTTACGTCTCGGTATAACACGGGATTCGGTACCTTTATTTTGCAAATATGGGTACAGTACGTGGTGATAAATCGATAACAGGTAGGTTCAGTCATATTTTACCAAAAGGCATGTAAAAATTATAGTTTGGCGCTAAAACAAAAAACGATAGAAGAATTTTTAATCACAACCTAAATAGATCACTGCCACACAATTTAATCGCAGTTATGCTGGCGTGCCGTGCAATGAACCTGCGCTCCTGTACCAGCCCCCCTAGCATGACCGTTCTATCTCTATTCTACCAAGAAACGACAAGAAATCTTTTCTATACAACTTGACATTTCTTCTGGCCGAGCATGGCGCGCCCCATCGACTCGCGTTTCTATGAAGACATAGACAGAAATTCTTTCCATAGCAACGGGGACGTATCACGTGATGTTTATATTCCCTGAATATTATTACGTTTAGTTAACAAAAAAAAGTTGCCAATTGCACGAGTTTTTCATTTTTTGTGGGCGGAATGGTGTTGCTGCATCCTGGATCCAGGCCTGGATCTTTTTCGCGAAATTAAACCTAAATATTTTACATAACATTTCAACCTTTTGAACGTAACTCAACGCAACTACGAAACGTATTTTTCGTATTTAGTTTTTAATAAGACTAGTTTGACATTTGTCAGAAGTAATGTTTCTACCCCCAAATGTCAAAAGAAGAGAAAATATGGTCGTCATGCTCGACGTTGTAGACTTGTGTCGACTGAAGAAAAGAAACATTTCTTTTCTACATTCTTAATATCGCCATGCTTGGGACGATAGAAATATCTGTCAAATTGTCGATTCTTCCGTAGACATAGCCCGTTTCTACGGCGGTCATGCTAGGCCGGCAGGACAGGCCATGATGACGTCCGAGGCTGGCGATTTCTGTAACGTAGTGACACCGATGCGGAGCAACACAAGATGCACCGAAGCGTAGACACGTAGCAACCGGGGACCGTGCGTCATCCTTCATAGTACCAATTGACAGGAGTTCCTGAAGCCACAAGCCCGACTCCCATTCCACCACGGCCACCGCGTAGTATGGTCTCCTTCGAGAGAGATCTTGACGCTGAAGTCCTTTTGTCACTTAGCGGGGCGAACACTTGATGGACAAGGTGAGGACCTTGTCGAGTTTTACAGGGGGGAACCTGGCGCATTCCACAACTAAGGAGTGTCCAACCGAGGTAATACAGCGCCGTGATCTTGTCGCAGCGGTCGGGGCTGCCAATAACCTCTCGGTTGCGGTAGTGGTTCAGTCCATGGTGGGAAGTCATCGCCTCCTTTTTTGAGGAAGTAATGGTCGTAAAGGAGGCGGTGGATAAGGAGCGGTAGCATAAAATGTCCCTCCCTATCCAGAGGGAGCACAACGATCTCCAGCTGCCATACGGTGCAGCCTGATTTGGGGAGTATGTCACCTGAACAAACTCAGCCCCGGAACGGAGGTGCACAGTGTACGGCCATAGAGGGTGACGGCGCCTGCATGTTCATGCGGGCCAATACCTGGCCGAGAGAGCGTGATGAATTGCGCACGCACTCCAGCATCCCATTCGGAGGTTGTTGAAGAAATGCCTGTGGAGTGTGGCCAGACCCCTGCGCCCAACCCAGGGCGGAGGGAAATACAACAATGCATAGGTGGTATCTTCACTCGTTATGTCCATTGGTATAGGTAGGTACAGCAGCGGTAGAGATGCTCGCGGAGTTGGCATTGTTCACTAAGCGTGCCGTGGCAGCTCTGGCACGCTCCCTAAACCACCTCGTACTTTGCTTGTCGCTGGACATTGGGGTACGTATGCGTGGGCCGTGGCCCAACACCTTCGTATGATGTGCGAGCGCAGTGCAGTGAGTAGCGAGTGAGCCTTCTGCGCCGCGCTGCGCTGTGTATACTCGGCTGCGGCCTTGGCCGTTTTGGCGCGAGTCGCGCGATAAGGACGAGTGCAGCTCACCCCCGCGAGCGGCTCGTTCCGGTCACATGTCAAGTGGCACGTCGCGTGCACCGCCTGCACCTCACCCAACAACATCTGTCCGACAGAATAATAGGCTGGGCTGGGTCATCTGAAGAGGCGTATTATACAAACGGTTTTAATAAGTGGATGCCCTCCTCACTCCTCACGTACTAAGAAAACATTCCTGCAAACACAAAGTAATATTAGGTATTTATGATGCATCGACGAGCCAGGTTCCCGCGTTAACACGCTAATTAATCACTACATCTACTCGTATGTACTTAATGGTGCCATATTAGCGAAAAGGAAACCACAGAGCGCGCAAGGTGGACCGCACTCCTAAAACATAAAAATAAGAACGCATAAAAGGAGTTAGTGGTTCACTAAATTCGTCGGACAACCTCGACGTTGAGGAAATCTTGGCTTTACTAGTGCGGCATGGTCTGGTGTGGCCTGGTGTGGTCTGGTCAGGCGCGGTTTGGCTTGGTGAGGCGAGGTTTAGCCTGATGAGCACGCCTCATGAATGAGCTCGCCTCACGGCCTGGTGAAGGGTGGCGTTGCCTGGTAGAGCGCGGTGTGGCCTGGGGTGGCGTAGTGTGGGCTGGTGTCAACCCACTTCTGTGTAAACGGTGTGCCAAGACATATTATAAAGCTAAAACGAACCATTATTTTAATGGCAAACAATATATTTGATTAAATCTGCGCGGAACTGCTTCCCACTCATACAGTATGTTTTAGTATATCCGCTTTCGTTTAGCTTGTATGTGTTTGTGTCTGACTTTTATAGAAGATACGAGTCGTGTCATGAGATGCGGAAGTGATCCGCAGTCTTGTACTTATGTGGGATTTTATTCTCTGCATTCTATAATATCTACGACCAGTACCTAGTCTGTGTAGAAGTAGGTATACAGAGTGATTCTTTTAAATTGAAAGAAAAGAGAAATCTGAATCCATAAGAGATACCTACACTTGAAAGAAAAAAACAACTGTTTCTGGAACTGACAAACTACACAATGGATTTTGATACGATTTTACAATCATGCATCTGTACCTGGAGGTGGGCACAAGCAGAGAGAGGCTTGTGCCGCCCAGCGCGGGTGCAGGCAGGCTTGGCTGCTGATGATGACATACCTATTAAACAGAAAAAGAGAAATTTCCAAATTTGGAAACAGTAGACCTATCCAAAGCCAACGTTATTTTTGTTTTGTAAAATAGGACACAGTGAACCTGAGCGTCGTACATAATTTGATTTATTCATGGCGACATTTTTGCGTAAGTACATACAATAAAACCGCACTTGTATGACAGCGGTTGTTGTCGTATAGAGTGAGTAAAGCGACGTCGACTTACGTCAGGAACACGGAGAGCATCACGGCGTTCTCCTGCGCACATAACTCTGCGGTAAAAGCAACTGACTCATCATTGGCTGCGCCATGTTCGGATTTTTAGGTTCCTGAAGAACTTCTCATGCCGGAAGGAAAACTACTGCCGTCCCGTGGTCAGCGCGGAGTGAGTGAGCCGCGCATACTACGTGTACGTGTAGGGCATGCCGCGCGAGCGGGGTAGGGGGGGGGCGGTAAGTCCGCAAATTGCGATTCATTTAACTAAATGAAGCGCCCATCGTTTCACTGTTGACGAGTATCGATTGTGTAGGTACTCATGTACTGCGAGTTGCGTCAACAAGCGAGCACACGGACATGGACCCACAGGCCCATCGCCTATTCGATAGTTTCTCACTCGCCTGATGTCCGAGACACAGATTACAAACATAGGACAAATTACTCCTACAAGTCACACAAACAATGTTCGCTAAACTGCCATTCGGTGATAAAGAACCAGTCATTCGTTGAAGGAGATCGGTCTCGACTCTTGATCATAACAAGTGCACAATTAAGGCAATAACGTTATCGCGCTAAGGAATTTTTATCTCATGCCACACTGCTAGCGTGTACTAAGTAAGTCAACCCTTAACGAAGCCGAAGGGAACCTGTTCTGCCCGTCATGTCATTGCGATCATTTTTTGTTTTGGACTATAACTGGGAACCTTCTAGTTACGGAGTTATTGGAGGTCAAAGTTCCAACTTTGTCACAACTTTTTGTTCTTCGTGACCTGTTTACTAGTTATTGATGCTTCCATCAGCACAAAGTTTTGAGTGCGTTACATTGTGATTTACGGTAAAACGTGATTTTTCAGCCCAAAAAAAGTCGTTTCTTAGTAATAATTTTTGCACAGTGTTTCTTAGTTTGATGTATAGAATGCTTGTTTGCCGGCTTCGTGGAGGGCCAGTTCACACCTTGTAAGTGTATCGCCCGCTGCGGCCGCAAGCCTGCCTCACAAGCGCTACCTACACAAACAGACAGAAAATGTACCAAACATCCAAACAGCTGTCGCGAGGAGACGGCGGCGGCTGCGCGGCCCTGGCGCGGGTCGCGTTATCACAAGTGCGTGGCCTACCTCGCGGCTGTAATCGGCGCTCTTCACGCGAGTACACAGATTACCGGGCGCGCGCTACCTCCGCGCCCCATCCTCTCCGGCGCACTGACGGCACATGTCACCTGTCTGCACGAGGTGGTCGCGCTCGTCTAGTCGCGGACTCACTGGTCACCTCTCGGTGCTCACTGCCGCAACCAGTGCTGGTGACAAACAATATCTACGTATACGGAAGGGACGCCACGTACTCACTACTCAGTACTTACATTATTCTGAACCCAAAACTGTATAAGTGCGAGTCGGACTCGCCCACCGAGGTTTCTGTATTAATTTGTAGGTACCTACTTTATATGAAGACTAAAATATGTTTTATGATTTAATTACAAATGCATAGTTTCAGATTTTTCCCTGTACTTGTAGTATAAGACGAGGAGCTCGTGGCTAAATAATAACAGCCGCACGGACCGATCTTCAAGGTTGAGCCGCGCTTGCCAAGGTAGGTCTGTGGATGGGTGACCATCATTACATACCGAGTTTCCTCCGTGCTTTGGAAAGCACGTTAAGCCGTTGGTCCCGGCTGTCATTTGTGGATCTTGTGACAGTCGTTATAGGTAGGTAATCAGTGGCCCGAAAGTCTGACAACCTGTTTTACCAAGTGGTATTGTATTACCCTGTACTACGAGTAACTGGGTTGTGGAGGTCAGATAGGATCGCTCCATGTAAAATACTGGTATTCAGCTGCATCCGGTAAGACTGGAAGCCGATCCCAAAAAAGTAGGGAAAAGGCAGATGATGATGACTTGTACTATATATTTATGGTTTTAATTTGTAGATGAGATGAGAGATTTGATGATAAGATTTTAACCTTGTTTATTAAAGCAGATATTATACCACTAGGTATTTTTTAAACACCTATCCATAGAAACCCCGCACGTACAGGTTTGATATTTTATTGTTTTTTAGTTTCAGTTCTATGTATAGGGAGCACATCTTTCTTTTACGAATGGGAATTCATCAAATGACCCCTCCTACTGCCTCCAGCGGAAGGCAGTGTCAGACTTGTACTGACTAAAACCCATCCATATTCCTTCTTAGCCCTTTGTGTTCCAGGGCCACGGTATTTCTTTAGAACAGTCCCGCAGCCCTGGCAGGCATCGGTCCTCTCGGTCCCCTTCCGATTTGCTGACATCTCCTTGAGGCGCGCGTGCAACACGAACGCGCCGTCCGCGTCGTCGGTACGGCCTGTCGTCATAAGACGGACGGACGGTGAGCTCGCCCATTACTCGCCATCCACAGGCCCGCGCCTACGGTGGTCAGGGGCCACTGGGTGGGTGCCCGATGCGTCTCCCGCGGCGGCTGGGTCATGAGGCCCTCTCCCTTTCACGTTCCGCCACCTCCTTCGCTAGCATGACTGCTTCGCAGAAGGAAGCAACGGCTCCCATTCCCTCTCGCTCCGGACCATGGAATGAACCAGGGCCGGCCTCTACGAGGAAACGGCAGTGCTCAGTCCAAGCGGAGCAGAGCTCCACGGTGTGCTCCACCGTGTCCTCCGGGCGATCCTCGCAGTTCTCAATCTCACATAATCATAATCATTTATTTGTCAGAATATGGTACATTATACACTTTCCTAATTTTGGAAGTCGATGAAATAATGGAACGGTCAAAATAAAGTAAATGATTTGAGACCTGGTGGAAACTACAAAAGCTATCAGTAAATCAAACCAGTTTAGGCGGATCTCTCATTGTACGGGAAATCAATTCAAAGTGAGGCCATTTTATAGTGAAAATGTATAGCTTGATGTGTAGCTGTGTGTACCTGCCCGGAATAGAAGCCGCTAGAGGCTTAGACGGACGCCGCTGGACGTCGTGGACGAGGTCCCCACCCGCGTGACGTCACGGCTCACCAGTCACCGGGGCACTCCGCTGAGTCAGCGTGGCGCACGCGCCGCCCGGCATCAATGGGCACTCCCTCCCCGCCTCGCGCGCCGCAGTCACATGACACCTCCCACCCGCGCGTACTAACCGGCTGCGGCGTGACTTTCCTGTGCGAGCACAGCAGCGCGTGCGCCGGGTCGACGACCGCGCCTGCCGCGCTGAGCCGGTGCCGGCGCCGGCACTACGTTGCACTACTTACGTGCCGCTCGGGAACGACCTTGCTGCATCCCGCCGCTGAACCTAGATGCCACCCCGGCTCGGTCACGTGACACCAGTCAACCATTCCGCGGCAATCTTCCTGTGGCGCAGACACTCACTGACACATCACGTGAGCTTGTTTACAGGTACAAGTAGTGTGGTGCGTGTCAGCTGTACTTTGTTGCAAGGTAGCCGTCGCGCCGCCATTACATTACAATCCCTTGTAGTTGTAGTCACATGACAAGGCAAATGAAGCACACCGTGGGTCACAGTAGAGCCCGTGTGCACCGGTGTGCGTGCGTGTGCGTGCGTGTGCGTACGTGTGCGTACGCGCCCGGTGCACTGTCACGTGAGTGCCCCCCTCTCTGCCGCGCCCCGCTGCAGGCGGAGTATACCGGTCTGTTCGTAGAACCAACTCTGCTAGATGTAACGATGTCAGAGTACGGCACAGCATGCACCCGCGCTTCATCTACCTACATTGAACATAAATAACCGATTTTAACAACCGAAATTTTTTTTTGCTCCGTCTTTGTACCTAGGGCAACTCCTTTGAGTTTTCACACATATCACAGAGCCGTTCATGGCGTATATGGCCTAAAGCCGCTACCCGACTGCAGAAGAGATAGTAACTAGTGTGATCAGTGGGCGGGTGTGCGCTCATTCTAAAGAGTTCAACGCGCAGTGCAGCACGAGCTGAGCACTGGCCAGGCACAAGTCGGGCAAATCCGAGCTCGAGCTACGGGGCAGAGAACACTTCATGATTTTCTTTGTTGCAATATTTTCAAGTAACATTTGATTGACACGATTGCTGTCATGAAAACAAGGTGTGTTACTTTACGCAGATGTGTGTAAAATAGGCTACTTCCACAATTTTATTTATAAGCTGGTAAGTACTTAACAATTTAATTTACCTATACAACATTTATAACTTTCATGTTTGGTAAACTCATTGTTTTGTCTGCTGACATGCCCACGCATAGCGAGCAAGGCGACAGCTCGGTACATATCACTTGTTGATTACCGAGTGCGAGTGACCACATGTCGCTAAGTAACGCGCGGGTCTGCTAGATGGAGCGACTACTGTATAAAGGTGGCTGGTCAGACTTGATGCAATAGGGTGTTGTTATGGAAGTAGTGAGAGTCCCATGTCCAGCAGTGGACTGCGCCAGGCTGAGTTGATGCCCCTTCTTTAGCCACTCTACCATACCTACTGGGTCTTACCGAAACTATATTAGCTTCCCTAATCATTAAGAGCTGCTGCGCTCAAACTTCGAGCCTCAAACTCCTGAGGAACCGTCTAAAACTCAAATGAATACAAAATTCTCTGTAAATTTCAAATATTTTCGGACCTACTCAACTTTTGCATGAATCATTTTGAAGTCATTTAACACGTGGTAAAGTGGGAAGCACGCGGTAGCTGTTGTTCTATCAACTGCCAATGTTCATTTGACTGGCCCTTCTAAGCAGACCAAGATCGTCGGTATATTTTGTTGCATTGCAGAGTACCAAAGTAGATTGTAGGTAAGTACCTACTCGTACTAGCTATACACGGTGTAAATCACCTCATCATGAAGCCGTCAACCAAGCATTCTGTACATGAAACTAAGTAACTTTACGCAATAATTATTGCTGGGAAACGACTTTTTTTTGGGGGGTGTAAAATCATCTTTTGTGGTAGAACTCAATGTAACGCACTCAAAACATTGTGCTGATGGACGGATTGAATAATACGGGGGTCGTGGAGGTGTTTAAAGTAAAAATCTTACATTAAAAACTTGTACCTATTTCAAAAAATATTAGTCCTAAAGTTGGAACTTTGACCCCTAATATATCCGTAACTAGAAGGTTCCCAGGTATGTTGTAGAACAAAAAAATGATCGCAATGACAGGGAGAACCAGTGCCTTTCGGCTTCGTTAAGAGGTGTTTTACACCCTTTATACAACCTACCATATCTTGTAAGTATCTACTACGTTGTATATTTTATTTCTTCGATGATCTGTGGAATTATTCCACTTGAATGACGGATTGTCGTAGATATTCTTTTTCAAGATGAAGATAAAGCGGATTAACAAACTTGTGTTTTTTTTACCAATATCTTATCCACGGTCACTTTGAAGGTAAGTCATTTGAAAAGTGTGCCTGCCTGAAACGTGTGGTTATTGTAAATTAGTCTATACCAAAAGGGATTAAAATATAATACTTAAGTAAATAAAAATTAAAATGTTTTAAGAGCCCATGCTTAGATAGTGGCGCAAGTGTAGGTAGCGTTGGACATGCAGGAATATGCTACAAGGAAGTCGAGCCGCAACGTGCGGCTCCATTGCAGCTCGGTATAGTTAGTTACCGAACAGCCGATACAGACGGAGCGATAATGAAGTGGGAAACAAGTTACATAAGTGGCGCGAGCTTTGAGTGCACCATTATTGAGAAAGACACACGTGAGCAAACGGTGACGGGAGCTCGATGTTTACAATGTCAGGGGTGTGTGTGTGTGCGGCGAGGCGGGGTGCGGGGAGGGCGCGGGGGGTGGCGCGCAGCCTCCGCGCATCTCGGGGCGCGCGGCAGGCGGGTGCGGCACATCGACACTCCGCGCGCGACGCCGCCGCATCGCCAGTCGCGCTCCGACCGCGCCGCCAACTGCACGCACAACGCACACTCGCGCCCGCGCGCCCTCCGCTCTCCGCACGAAGCACCACGGCCGGCCCGCCGCGACCCCCGCCGCACGCCCGCTCCCGCTCCATGCGCCCCTGACACCGCCGCCTGTCGCACCGCACGCACTGCCCGCACCGACCGCACCGCCCCGCGCCGGAGCCCGAGCACCCGCACAAGTGAGTCCCCGTTCTTGTTATGTTCGGAGCTGGCGACCTGGACGCCGCGCGCCACTCAGGTAGTCGCCGACACTCGGCCGCTTGTTACTGTTCCGTCCGACCCCCTTGGGGCGCCCGCTGCGATCCCGATACCTGTGACCATTCTCTACAAAAGAACGTGTTAAAAAAAGTGTTGAACATCAGTGAGGTGAGTCACACAACGCTGGACGCATTCCTTTCGTTATTATCCTCTTTAAATTGTTGTTGTTAATTAGTTAATTGCAAGACAAGCGCTCGAAGGTGCAGCGAAAGCGAGACGTCAGCGTCAGGGTATCCTAGTGAAGTCAAAGTCAGTTAAAGGATACCTGACCTTAAATATGATTCGTAACGAATCCGTAAGTCCGCATATCCAACTGTTATCGCAATGCGCGAGAGTGGACGCAGGTGACTTATACATTCCTCGATACTTTCACAAGGCGCGCGGCTCTCGGCTGGCAGCCGCAGCCGGCGCGGCGCGGTACCTCTCGGCGCTCCTGTCTTCATACTGGACTTCCCTTTGAGTAATAATCAAGAATTCTACATGACAGAAAATCTTCAGACAAGCTTCCACCATCTCGACTACATCAACATTTAAACATTGATGATTACGTATTTTAAAAACACGATCAGATTCGAGTCGCGCCCGTGCATTCAGGTTCCTAAAGTTGTAAAACCAAAAAGTTGTTCATAATATTGTCGGTTATTTACCGACATTTAGCATAGCTAACAACAATGCACCTACTTTCTGTTTTTTTTATAAATTCCCTTTTTCTCCACAGAAATATTATATTTCTGAGGAGATACCTACCTAATATTCATGTAGTTGATGCGCGCGTAAGGCCTAGCGCATACATACAACTTCTACATCGACTAAACTGTTTAGTCGAGTTGTGTACTTCTCGTGAATTCTACACAACTATACTATTTAGTCGACGATGGAGGTGCGCATAAAATTGATTAGTCATGTGTGACAAACCGACCACTCTTCTTTCGGCAACTTCAAGACAAGGTGCTACTTACAACGTCCATTAACAAGAAAGTTCTAGTTTGTGCTTTGCTTTATAGAAATTTTAAAAGAGATAAGAAAAGGAGCAACCTATACTCAGTGACAGATTATCTTTCATTTCATACGTTACATTTTAAGCTAAAAGAGCACCCATGGCGACGAGCGACGTGGCGCCGCCGCTACAAACGCAAATGTGAGATTAACAGTCGCGGATCGACTATTTAGTCGATGTTATGCGCACGTTAATAATACACTGCAATACAAATTAAGCGTTTGATCGATAGTTGTCCAACTTTTGTACCTACTTAATCAAATCGATATCGGCAAATCGACAGTGTTTTTTTTTGTCAAAGACTATCGTGTTCTATTATCGCAGTAGGTACAAACTTATGAAACACAACAAAATAGTTGTTCAACTAAAAACTGTATGTATGCGCTAGGTCTTAGCTTTTTGATAGATACGAGAACAAAACTTACCGACCGCGGACGTTGCGATGTCACGATTTAGGAACCGGGGTGAAAATGTACAATTTAAAAAATGGTGCTCATTTTAGCCAAAATGTATCATCAGATCATAACAATGTAAGAACAAAATCCGGAGTAAATTATGTACTACAATTATGTACAATTTGATTTTTGAAAATTGTAATCTTTCTAAGCTGGTTTGAAGATAAGCAATCTGTTCGAAATAAATTATTTTTATTTCGGACTATTTACAAAATAAATGCTTGCAAATAACTAGCCCATAATTATTCCCCAGCCGAGGTCTGAAGATATCTAAACTGGTGACATTCACAAGGAGTCGCCACTTTGGTTAAAGTATTCTTTTCTTTCGTTGGCGAGGTTGGCTAGTACGAGTAAGTCCAAAGCTTATAAACAGTCGGAACTGACAGAAGGCTATTGGCAGCCTGCAGCGTTACTGCCTCGCTGCAAGTTAATTCTGGATGCCTCACTGTCCCGCAGCCCGGCAGTCCGGCAACGCCTCCACACGAGCACACAAACTTGCGAAGGTCACCGACGGGGAATCAATGTTAGCGCGGACCCGAGTCTGTATGCAAATTGTAATGAATATTCAGAGTTGAGAGGAAGCGGTGGTGTACTGGTTCGTCTCCGCTGACCGCGCCGCTTCAGAACGGGTTACGCTCGCTATTGCTGTTGAGGATAAACAGCGCAAAAAACTCAGAATCAGAATATTCTTTTCCTTCTTTATAAGACAAGTTTTTAAATGAATACAAGAAACACGTTACTATATTTTTCGTGAAGCAGGTCTGCTAAACGTCATAATAATCTTAAATCCATACTAATATTCTAAATGCGAATGTCACTCTGTTTATTTGTTTGTATGTTTGTTACCTTTTCACGACTACACGGCTGATCGGATCTTAATGAAATTTGGCAAGAAGATAGATTTCAACCTGGGGAAGGACATAGGCTATATATCATTACGCTACGACCAATAGGAGCGGAGCAGCAATGAAAAATGTTGCGAAAACGGGGAAAATGTGATGCAAACGAAGTTGCGCGGGACAGCTAGTTAAAAATAAGTGGCTATAAAGTTGTAGCGTTAGGTAAAGGAACATTTTTAGAGAAACGAATCATTTCGTACTAACACGTAGATGAAGAATTTAAAAGAAGCAGATGGGGCACCACGAAGAAAGTGACACTAAAACATATTATAATTAGCCAACGAGTGTTAAGATCGTTAAGAAAGAAAGAAAATATTATGCTTACGAGTATGATAAAGATACGAAAGTCTTGGTGTAAGTTTATTAAGACAAGACATGCCAGAAATGGATTGCGGGGCAGAATTAAATAATTATGTTAAGGTTCATTATGAAGATCGATCTGTTTGTGATGTAAAGACAGACAGTAATATTTTGTTAAGCTTGATACAGATTTGAACTGTGGTATACACATACACGATTGTGGCAAATCAGGCAATGCCCAAAAAGTCACACTGGCTGAACGCCGTGACAAGGACGCCTATACCAGTACGAATCGCTGGGTGAAAGCTGAAAAGCAGAGCGTAGAATAATAAACTGAGACAAATATGGAAGTGCTAAGATTGATTGGCCGCGTTGTGAGAATGAATCCGACTAAAGTCAAGAACGCGAGGAAAAACATTCTCACGAACTAAAACACTATAACTCGTGGCTACGGTTCAACCCCTTTAGCTACCATCGATGGGTATATTCAGTGTCACTGTGTCCTAACCCCTCAAGTTTTAAAATGTTACACGGCTACAACATTAAATTCGTTTCGAATAATCTACTTTCAAAAAGAACTCAATGTTTCCACCCTGGATTGAACCATCGCTTCACCGAGCTGCGTCTTACTAATATCGGCGGTTTAACAAATGAGCCAGCGAGCCCTTGACTATAGCGATGAAATTGGTAACTAGTATCGTGATATCGTCCGAGTCACTTTATCTTTATGTCTCTGTCTAATCGATAGATGTTATAATTTGAGGGTATGCATTAATTTTATTTACGTTTTCTTTATAAAATTAATCCTATACCCTCGACTTACTTATAACGTTAGCTTAGTCAAACTAAAATATTTATAGCGCTTCCTATTTTATGGTTTGCGTGATAGGATGTCACTTGTCTAGGGACCCATTTGTGTCAGGTAAATATGAATATTATGATAACTGTAAATTATCAAAACAAATTGTAAAATATAATATAAATCTTTGTAGTAAAATAAGATTGTAGCGACCACAAAAAGCAACATACTACAAAAAGTACTACAGCGCCATCTATGATGCGACGGAGGTACTAACATCAATTTCCTACAAGTCGCAAGCAAAGTTTACATCGACTTTAGTATATATAGAGAAACCCGATAACAACTATCGGGCAGTTGCCCGCCAGACATAACACCTGTCTGGCTGGAGGATCCTCCCTTTTCAATGGAGTATTGAGGAACTTTACACCCTGTTCCTCATACACCTAAAAGATCAAACTTTGTGATAAATAATAGCAATAATAAACATTATTTATTATTATTTAACACATTATTAAAGTATTTTATTTTGCTTAAATATAGTAAAAAAAAACGGAATCATACTTTAAAATTAAAAAATATAATTCATGCCAAATAGCGGATGTCACACCTAGGATTTGATCCTCCAACCTCATGCACGTCAAGCGGTCAAGAAACCTCCGGACCCTCCTAAATGTTAACCGTAATATTGCTAGTCATTATACCCAATAGTAGAAGTATTAACGTTTTGTTGAAAAAATCGTTATTAAAAACAGAGTTTCAAAGAAAAATACATACTTAAACTTATTTATTCACTAAAACAATAAGTTCATTATAATAAAATGTTTTTGCAAAATACAAAAACCAACTAGGCCCGACACGGATTTGAACGCACGTCTTTTAGGGGGGTGAGAACTTAATGCAGCTGTGTGTACCTGTGCTATTATAGTTTAGTTAAGAGGCTGTTGGTCGGCGAGCTACGCGCCCCCGCATCGCGCCACTCCGCTGTACATACAATGCTTGTACAATCATATCACGCACGGTGTGTCAACATGTGTGGCACACTCGCGCGCGGCTCGCTGCCCGCGGCTACTACTCCGCTCAGGAGCGCCGCCGTCGCGCACGGTGCGAGATATACAAACAAACAAAGAATCACTATCATTTTTTATTGTCCCCAACGTCGTCGACGCAGTGGGTCTAGATGAGGGATGTTGTATTGTAGGCTGTAACCCCGTCGTGTCTCGACGACTTGCTTGCTTTGGACATTACAGTGGCTTGATGTGACCCAACCAACTGCGTCTAAAAGAGAGTTTAGCACTGGCACATGCAATTATCTACAAATCTACAGCATATAAAATCAAAGTTAAAGAAAAGTGGCCTAATGCGAGGATCATCAGTGGAGAAACACCTGAATCCAGATATGCAGGGCAACACGTTGCCATTTATTTCTTGCTAGGAGAGCCTAAATGAAGTGTTCATGGGCATTACTTATGTCGTATGTGTTTACGTTCGTTATCGACAGTGCGGATAATCCAGTGTGGCGTGCGAGATTGATTCGGCGAGTGTTTGAGCACTACACGGTCGCAACTTCGCCAACGCGAGTGGCCGAGGGCGCGTGCCTGCTAGAGCTGCCCGGCGCGCTACTGCCGCGCTAGCCGGGCTGACGCGACGCCGCAGTTGCCCCTGTTCGCCTTACTACTTTGTTATTAAAGTATCAAGGGAAGGGCAGTGCAGAGGTTTTGTTTGGATTACTTGGCCAACTGATCTTCTCGGTTACTAAATAAGTTATTAAATCGGTTATTAATAAAGGACTCCTACTCACTACTTACCGCCAAGCGAGCATCATCCTGCAGCCCCCCCCCCCTCCCCCCATACTAGGGTTTTTCTATGGGGGACTTCTCTGTAGTAGCCTGAAGTTTGGAAGTTGGATGTAGGATACCCCCGTGCCTCGGTGTCCTGCGCCTGATCTCTCTCCGGTCGTGTCGGATTGCCGTCCCATCGGACTATGAGAGTAAACAAACAGAGTCTGCGCCAGTGCCAGCGCACACACTTGTCGTCTATAGGTAATATCTCTCGCGCCGATGGCTATTCTCCACCAAGATTGGCCGCTGCGCGCCGTGACCGGAAAAACGGTCAGTAGGTTTAAAAGTAAGGGTTGAAAAATGTCCTGAAAATTGACAAGTGTAATGTCCTACCCTCTAATTTCTAAAGTATAAAGAAGAAAATTCCGAAAAAGAAATTGGTTTGTAGAACGTAAAAAAAGTTTCAAGTTTGGTTTGAATAAGATTTGGTGTTTTGTTTTTGAAATATGGGACTTTCTCATCAAACTGCATTAGTAACTTTGTTTTTCATTTACATATCTATTAATAAAACGTTTATTTCAGATACAATCCATAAAGCATAATACTAATAAAATAATAAAAATTAACAAAATTAAATAATTCAATTAATTATTATGTCAATCAATCAATAAAATAAGAAATGGCATAGATAATAATGTCCAGTATGTATACACATCCATTTGTGTTGGATCGGCCAGTTTGTGCGGGAAGCAATCATACTGAGGTTCTATTGCCACTGTCTCTCATTCGTCTCAATAAAGAAGCAACCTTTTTCGGATTATAGCGTGATAGCCATCTGTTCGAGCTTCAGCAAACATTCGCGACGCACTGCAATAGGGAGGCAGCCGCATCAGCATCCTAAAGATGTTATATTGAACGCGCAGGACACACTGCCAGCCCGCGACGGGGATGATTTACCCATAGACTGCTCGCGTAAAACGATTGACAGTATGATTTTTACTGGAATGGAGCAGCGAGCGAATCTACGGGCAATCATGTGCCCTCGGACCGATCGCTCGTGTGTCGTTCGTCGTATACTATGAAAAACTAATTTAGTTTAGCTGTTGAATGTAAATTTACATATTATGAATGAGCGCTAAAAATATTTTTAAAATATTGTTTGGTGCTTCGAGACAGGAGTGACGGGAACCTGTGTGCGAGTCGACTCGCACTTGGCCGGTTTTTATTGTAACTCTCTTCAAGGGCTGACTTGGTTAGTAACAGAGTGTTGCAAAATGGCTAGGACATAGATATGGGCGGTCAGCACTTGAGCAGACGGACATGCTAACATTTATACGTTTTGGTCCGTCTCGCCCTAACCTACGTCGAACAATGTTCTACAGTATCACAAGCAAATGTGAAAACGCAGCACGAACCTACTCGTACATGAGACACATGACATGGCTCGTCACTCGTCCGCAAACCAATGATTAGTAATGATTGTGAAACATGTAGTGTAGGTACGTATCGAAATCATTCAGTTGTCACGAGACTGCCAATAGAAACAAATTAATCATTTAATTACTTGTACTTATTCGACTGAGCCATTGTGATGGAAGTGTGCGCTGAGCGTGTCCGCCGCTCCGCAGCATGGTGCGGCAGAGCGCACAGCTGCGCCAGCGGGCTCGCTGCCAGGGCACAGTGGGCACCGCAGCATTGTGGCAGCATGGTGCGGCAGAGCGCACAGCTGCGCCAGCGGGCTCGCTGCCAGGGCACAGTGGGCACCGCAGCATTGTGGCAGCATGGTGCGGCAGAGCGCACAGCTGCGCCAGCGGGCTCGCTGCCAGGGCACAGTGGGCACCGCAGCATTGTGGCAGCATGGTGCGGCAGAGCGCACAGCTGCGCCAGCGAGCTCGCTGCCAGGGCACAGTGGGCACCGCAGCATGGTGCGGCAGAGCGCACAGCTGCGCCAGCGGGCTCGCTGCCAGGGCACAGTGGGCACCGCAGCATGGAGCGGCAGAGCGCACCGCAGCATGGTGCGGCAGAGCGCACAGCTGCGCCAGCGGGCTCGCTGCCAGGGCACAGTGGGCACCGCAGCATGGTGCGGCGTAGCGCACATCTGCGCCAGCGGGCCCGCCATCGTGTGCACTGAAACAATAATACAAAGGCAGTCGTAACGACTACCGGCAGAAGTTAAAACTCAAAACAGTGGAATTAATGTTATTTTTCGAATCTTTAAATCAATTATTAAAATGTCATAATTTGTAAATTAATTAAATTAAATGATTAACATATGCTGGATTTCACATCTATTGGCACTCCGAGCGATAATTATATAATTTTTATACAGTTTATTAATTAATCAAACTCAACGGGCTGCACAAGCTTAATACAAAATATTAGGCCGAGATACTACGCTTCGCTAGTCTATCGCAATATGTCACGAGCATGTCGAGGTCATCGGTGACGCGAACCCAAAGATTCTCGCTGACCAAAAATCGCTCAAGTTTTCTTTTCAATTAAAAACGACGGAGATACACGCGACTTGAGCCCTTATCAAATGCCGAGCGAAATCATTGCAAACTGTTCTTTTACTATACCTAACTCAGCAAAATAATATAATATAGGTACTATACATAAATGCCATAAAGTTATTTATAGTTTGAAGTGTAGGCAGTCATGACATGGCATGGTGTAAGTAGATAATGTGTGTCTGCACGCGCACGCCGCACAGTCCACAGCTGCTCGCGCGACAGTCTGGCGGTCGCGGGTGCCGCGGTCGCCGGTCGCGCCTCTCAGTCATGTGATATCAATACTGTGCTTACGTACAGTCGTATTCTATCAAATATACTTCCATTTAAATTTAAGGTAATTCAGTTTGTTTGTACGACGCCGAGCCGCGAGCTCGCGAGACTGAGACCTTGTTCATTGTGAACACATGACTCGGACGAAGCGCGTGGCGCCCACGAGTTATACTATCTTTATTAGTTACTATTTTCTAAGTGAAGACAATCATGGATTTATTTATTTATAGAAAGACCCGAGTCCCTTGTCCTCAACGACAATGGCAACGCACCGCCGCCAGTCAAGGGTTGTACGTGTACATGCGGTTTTCAGAATTTATGTTTATTCAATCATCTCCCTAGCCTTTTGCCAACTGTGTTGAGGTCGGCTTCCAGTCTAACCGGATGCAACTGAATACCCGTATTTTACATGGAGCAACCAAAATCAACAGTGGCGACCACCAGAAACCGGATAAACATTATTTCACTTGTCTCCATATCAGCAGGAGACAGAAAGAGACAAGGCCAATAGGCATAAAGGTACATTTTACAACAAATGGGATAACAGTTGCCTGGCAACACGGATAAACATTATCATTAATATTAAATGGGTCCTAAGTTAGGGAACCCGTTGTGCACTGATATTTGATTCCAATAATAGTTAATTAGGTATGGCAAAAACGCTTGAACGCACGGAAATTTGTTCTAGTTTCTACAAGGTCCGTATTGTAAATAACTTCTGATGTGACTGTGCACTATCCAACACAAAGTGCAGATTGTTCATTCGCAGTCAGATGTAGAACATTGACAAAAAGGCGAGACAACACGCTTGAAGGAAAATACTTTACTCTAACAGTTACCATGACTTGTGAGAAATTGGGCAATACTTACAGTGATCCGCCTCCAACCATGTCCTGGCCAGCCGCTCGCGACCGGAAGGAAACAACTGATGAAGTTGTCGGCCCTTGATGTAATTATCCCATCTACCTTTCCATTCAGACAAATTTCCTCCCAGACGTCAGTCTGTGGTTTAAATATTCCAGCAATTTTTAAAAGGCTGCGTCCGCGGTCTCTCGTGCGTAATAGTTCGCTGCACTTCAAGATCGATCGACTGCCATCTGACCTCTACAACCAAGTTAGTTCTGGGTAATACGATACTCCTTGGTAAGACTGGTTGTCAGACTTTCGTGCCACTGAGTATAATATCTGTAACGACTGTCAAAGATCTTCAAATGACAGCTGGGACCAACTGCTTATCGTGCTTTCCTCGCTTGTGTAATTTCCGAATGGCAAATGAATGGGTTAATATAACTTTTAGTGGGATGCCTCGGATGTAAAGCCAGCCATAGACGATAAGTTATCCCTGCGCAGTAACATAGGTAAAACTGGCCACAGTCATTGCCAGGCCTAATTAGAATGTTTGAGTAACGCGTGCCATCGTTCGCTATCAACGATCTCTTGAATGCAGCTCACAATGTTGAGCATACCGCCGCGGTGCGCGATGGCAAGCGTCGCTTGTAGCACGTGGTTGTGTGTAACGACGGCGCTCTGTCTGTTACAGCATGATCCCGCGGCGCAAACACAACGCGTCCTCCGGCTCGCTGCCGCCGCCCGACGACAAGCACGCCAGCAACGACTACATCCGTAAGTATCCGCCTCCCAACCGCCCCGGCCGCCCCGACAGCCGGCCCACCACAGATACTGTTACAATCTACCCTGAACGAATCAATTTCGTTTCAAAAGTTCCATCATAATTGTTTGTACCTACTCCAGAAACTAATGATTGCGCGACATAAAGTTAGCTAGTTAGATGGGTTTCTATTTTTACGGGCAAGCAAGGCGCGGTGCGGTACGGTTGCTACCGAGAAGTGGCGCGCAGTAGTGTCAGTAGTGCACATTCACTGCGCGAGGTTCGCGTCGCTCGCTCGCTATGACTGGCGGAATGGCAGCTGATGGAGTGTGAAATAGATCGGCGGCACGTGGCGGGGGCCGCCCCTGAACTTGACCGCGCGGCCGCACGAGCCACGTGCCGCCGCTCACCGCTAGCGACGGGATCTGTATGTGTCGTGTGCTTGCGTCGGCAGTGTCGGACAGCGCGGCGCGTTGCGGCTGGCGAGCGGCCCTGCGGCGCCGCCTCAACCGCAAGACGCTGCACAAGCGGCTGCCGGTGACGGCGTGGCTGCCGCAGTACAACGCGGAGAAGGCCGTGGGAGACCTGATCGCCGGCATCACGGTGGGGCTGACGGTGATCCCACAGTCGCTGGCCTACTCCAACATCGCGGGGTTGCCGCCGCAGTACGGGCTGTACGGCTCGTTCCTGGGCTGCTTCATCTACATCGTGCTGGGCGGCTGCCGCGCCGTGCCCGCGGGCCCCACGGCCATCGCGTCGCTGCTCACCTACCAGGTGGCGGGTGGCGTGGTGGAGAAGGCGATCCTGCTCAACTTCCTGGCGGGGCTGGTGGAGCTGCTGATGGGCGTGCTAGGGCTCGGCTTCCTCATTAACTTCGTGTCGGGCCCGGTGTCGTCGGGCTTCACGTCGGCCGTCGCGCTCATGATCGCCACTTCGCAGGTCAAGGACCTGTTCGCTATCTCCGTGAGCGGTACCACGTTCTTGCAGCAGTGGATCTCCATTTTCCGCAACCTGCACGCCGCCTCGCTCTGGGACCCCGTGCTCGGTTTCTCGTGCATTGCGCTGTTGCTCTTCATGAGGGTGAGTAGTGCCACAGGAGTGCGCACAATCGACACTCACTATCACTCGTATTTTTGCAATGACTTGTTCAATAACGTTTACTGAACTACTGACGTTATGTTTACAGAAACTCGGCATGATAAAACTAGGCGCCAAGTCTGAGGACGGTCCAAGCACGCGGCAGAAAGTAATAACCAAGTGTCTGTGGATGGTGAGCACGTGCCGCAACGCCATCATCGTGGTGGCCACCGGCGTGTTGGGCTTCTGGTTCGTGGCCGCGTACGGACAGCCGCCCGTGCGCCTCATGGGTATGTACCGCTCCGCCGGACTGCGATCCTCCACGCCCTCTATGACATAACCAGACTTAAATAATAATTTTCTTTCTGTTTTTGTGCAAACCTAGCCGAGAATTGTGGCAGCGGTTAGTAGCGTAGAGAGTAGCAAGCGTAGCAACCCTCACGTCACCGTCATACAGTTCATGTAGAGTAGCTAGCGTCACCCGTCAGTCAGCAGTAGCGCGTGTGGTCACGTGGTGTGCAGTGTGTCAGTAACGTGTGTCGTGCGCAGGCGCCATCCCGTCCGGCGTGCCGATGCCGCAGCTGCCGCCGTTCAGCTACGTGCGCGCCGACAACTCCACCGCCGACTTCGTGGACATGGTGTCGGAGCTGGGCTCGGGCCTGCTCGTCATCCCGCTCATCGTACTGCTGGAGGACATCGCTATCTGCAAGGCCTTCTCGGACGGCCGCACCATCGACGCCACGCAGGAGATGATCGCGCTGGGCGTGGCCAGCGTGGCCAACTCCTTCATGCAGGCGTACCCGGGCGGCGGCTCGCTTGCGCGCTCCGTCGTGTCCAACGGCTCGGGCGTCAAGACCACGCTCAACGGGCTGTACACGGGTGAGTGCCGAGCCGACCGGCTGCCTCTGTCCTCGCTCGTGGCCTGACTCGCGTCGTGTCCGCAGGTGTGATGGTGATCCTGGCGCTGCAGTTCTTCACGCAGTACTTCGAGTACATCCCGAAGGCGGCGCTGGCGGCCGTCATCGTGTCCGCCATACTCTTCATGGTGGAGTACAACGTCATCAAACCGATGTGGCGAGCCAAGAGTGAGTACTTACTGTCGATCATAAGTGGGTGTCATCTATAACCCTGCTCAATATAACTTGCTTGTAGTTGTAGAACTGTGTCCCCGATAATACTTACGTACATGTTGTTAAACTTAAAGCCCTAACATACGCCAATAAGTAATGACCTTGAGCAAACGAGACATATTCAACATAAGCGCCGTCTGTCGACCAAAGTGAGTGCGTCGACTAACGTTTTCCAAAGAATCGTAAAACATGAGCAGAACAGAAAACACAAATTAGTTTTTGTCCGCTCAACTCCGTGGCAGCTGATTCGATTTGCACGACCAGATTTATTGCGTTGATTTTCTATCTAAAAACAAAGAATGAAACATGTATGTTGGTTAGTATTCAAAAACTTTTGTGTATAATTTAAAAACAAAAACTATTATAGCAGTTACCAGAACCCCTACTTCCCTACTAATATTATAAATGTGAATGTAGTTTGTTTGTTACGCTTTCACGCGAAAACTACTCAACCGATCATCATGAAACTTTGTACATATATTCTTGGAGGAATTAGAAGTAATATAGGCTATATATCATCACGCTACGACTAATAGGAGCGGAGCAGCAATGAAAAATGTTGCGAAAACGGGGAAAATATGACACAGACGAAGTTGCGCGGGACAGCTAGTATTTTAATAAAAAGAACAACAGTGGTAGGGAACTAGGAGGAACTCTGAATATATCCGCATGTTACATGTTGGTATGTTGCAATGCGATGCTACTATTACGAATATGTGACGCAGACGAAGTTGCGCGGGACAGCTAGTATTTTAATAAAAAGAACAACAGTGGTACGGAACTAGGAGGAACTCTGAATATATCAGCATGTTAGCGTTACATGTACGAATATGAGTGCGAATCAGACTAATTATTTACTATTCAACGAATACCTAGCTAATTGTTGGTGAAAATTATTAGTTTAAGAAAATAAAACACAATGATACATTATTTAGACATACATTACTACTTTAGTAACTTCTCTCTGAGTGAAAAATCGATTAAAACATTTCTTGTTATCGAGATTTTGCGGGCTAATAGACGTTTGAAAGACATTTTTTTATTCAAAATGTAGCTAATAAAATAAAATTCTGACAAGACAAAATAATAAACATGAATCCCCTTTCGAGTTATTTTTTTTCATGTTGATAGACCTTATAACTTTGCTTTTACTTTTTCTCCTTTTTTTTCTTTCGCTCCACGTGCACCGCTACGAAAAAGAATCTGCGACGACCGCGTGACTGTTGCACTCTGCCGCATAAAATTTATTTTACGTAAACGTAACAGAAGGGAATAGTATCAAAGTATATAATAGGTACCGGTAACTAAACATCACGAAAGTACTAAACATACGGAGTTTCGCTTGATAAAGTGCTTTGCTTGCACAACCGCATTACTGTGGAATTCACTGCCGGCTTCTCTGTTCTCTGATCATTATTATCTGGATTTCTTCAAAGTTCCACGTTCCAGTTCATACGAAGCCAAGGATGAGGTTGTAATCAACAGGCACATGTATTGGGATATTATTGGCGTCACGAGAGACGACGTTCGGGATTTACTGCATACCTACTGTGATAAATATGGCCGAGTGAATCGGTTTCTTCAGCGAACTCCACCCTAAGCCGCATCATCGCTTCCCATCAGGCGAGTTGCGCCCAAACGCAAGCCTACTTTTTATAAAAAAAGAAAATTAAATAAACACTATTTTTATAGCTGGTAATTATCAATTAGTTACTTAGGGCTCGAGAACTTCTCAATCTCCATGGTTAGTTGAGCAGTTTTACGTGCGTGCGTATGTGAACCTACTAAAGAGTTTCCGTCTCCGAGTCCAGGCTTAAGTTGATGAGTTGCTCGTTGCATTACAGAGCTGGACCTGATCCCCGGCGTGGGCACGTTCGTGCTGTGCCTCACGCTGCCCATCGAGCTCGGCATCCTCACCGGCGTCATCGTGAACATCATCTTCATCCTGTACCACGCGGCGCGGCCCAAGCTGTCCGTCGAGATGCTCAAGGTGCGTCTGTTTGTGTGCGTGTGCGTGTGTGTGTGTGTCTGTCGCGTGGTGAGCGAGTACTGACCCTGTACGTTGCAGACGGAGCACGGCGTGGAGTACCTGATGATCACGCCGGACCGCTGCCTCATGTTCCCGTCCGTGGACTACGTGCGCCGCCTGGTCACCAAGCACGCCGCGTCCAGCCTCGTGCCCGTCGTCATCGAGTGCACGCACATCTACAGCGCCGACTACACGGCCGCCAAGAGCATCGAGCAGCTCACGGCCGACTTCCACGCCACGCGCCAGCCGCTGTACTTCTACAACGTGAAGCCGTCCGTGTGCTCCATATTCGAGGCCGTGGCCAAGCCCGAGCACTTCGTGGTGTTCTACGAGGACGCCGAGCTCGACCGGCTGCTGGCCAGCGACGAGCGGCTCGAGCCCGCCAAGCTGCCGCCCGACGTCAGCGCCTAGCCGACCCGACGCAAACATAACTAATTACACTACATATTTTTGAGATTGACTTGACGGAGTGTGATATTTAGATAAATGAGACGTTATTATTATACACGTAAGAATAGTAGTTAAGTATATGTATACTGGGTAGCGCTCTGTAAATACGTTTCCTTCGTGCGAGCCGCTGATCCATCGGCGCACAGCGCGTCGATGTAAAATTACCGTGTTGTACATACATAGAGATACTTATATTTTGTAGACGATAGAGTCTGAGAGCTTATGGCTGTGCGAGCTGTGATGGGGCGCGGGGGGCTGCCTCCCGCGCCCGCCCCCGCCCCCCCGGGCCGGGGGGCCGCCCCCCCCGCCCCCGGCCCGGGGGGCTGCCCCCGGCCGCGTGGGGGCGGGGCGGCGGTACTTAATATTTAGGTGTACGATGTGTGGTGTGCATGTGTCGCTCATGCTTCTTCCTCGAGAGCTAAGCAGACCTTCGACTATTATATCAAACTTACATTTTACGAGTAGGGACTAAAGAGTAACAAAACGTGATAGCTATGCATAGAAGTAAGCATCGATCTATTTATTTGTAGGAAATGAAGTACAACTTAGGATACTATCATTACGTTATCGTTAAGGGTTAAGGAGACAGCGCCAGGGAAGTCCGCGAAATTCAAACTTTCTTTGGTTTTTTTCAATAATTGCAGGTCAGTGTCGGCTATATGTTGAACAAGCTGTTCCGCGCAACTTCGGCTGCGTCACATTTTCCCCGTTTTCGCAACATTTTTCATTGCTGCTCCGCTCCTATTGGTCGTAGCGTGATGATATAAAGCCTATGTCCTTCCCGAGGTTGAAATCTATCTTCTTGCCAAATTTCATTAAGATCCGATGAGCCGTTTAGTCGTGAAAAGGTAACAAACAAACAGAGTGACTTTCGCATTTATAATATAATAGTATGGATGATGATGTTGAAAATAATTAAAATCGTCAATACAACCCTCGAAGTTCATTTAATCGCTGACCAGCTAATTGCAAAAAAAAAACGTAAGAAAATTTGGATTTCGCGGGCTACCCTGGCGCTTCCACCGTATGAAGCAAGCTTTAACTGGCCTATGGAGCAGACGCGCGCGCTACGCTGCAGCACTTGTGGCGACCAGCCGCCCGCAGCGCTGCAGCGCTGACGAGCCAGCACTTGTAGCGGACAGCCGCCCGCAGCGCTGCAGCGCTGACGAGCCAGCACTTGTAGCGGACAGCCGCCCGCAGCGCTGCAGCGCTGACGAGCCAGCACTTGTAGCGGACAGCCGCCCGCAGCGCTGCAGCGCTGACGAGCCAGCACTTGTAGCGGACAGCCGCCCGCAGCGCTGCAGCGCTGACGAGCCAGCACTTGTAGCGGACAGCCGCCCGCAGCGCTGCAGCGCTGACGAGCCAGCACTTGTAGCGGACAGCCGCCTGCAGCGCCGCAGCGCTGACGAGCCAGCACTTGTAGCGGACAGCCGCCCGCAGCGCTGCAGCGCTGACGAGCCAGCACTTGTAGCGGACAGCCGCCCGCAGCGCTGCAGCGCTGACGAGCCAGCACTTGTAGCGGACAGCCGCCCGCAGCGCTGCAGCGCTGACGAGCCAGCACTTGTAGCGGACAGCCGCCCGCAGCGCTGCAGCGCTGACGAGCCAGCACTTGTAGCGGACAGCCGCCTGCAGCGCCGCAGCGCTGACGAGCCAGCACTTGTAGCGGACAGCCGCCTGCAGCGCTGCAGCGCTGACGAGCCAGCACTTGTAGCGGACAGCCGCCCGCAGCGCTGCAGCGCTGACGAGCCAGCACTAGTGGCGGACGGCCGAAGTGATGCAGCGCTGACGAGCCGGTGCTCGCAGCTGCTCCTCGGTTCGTGTAGGATTTATCCATTATTTTGTGATCCTCTACTAATATGCTAAGTAATAAATATATTTTGGAGATAATAAAATAAATTATAAATATTATGTCATTATAATATAGAAGTTTATCTAATAATTGTGATATACTATGTATGAATGTGATGGTTGTTGTGCCGCGAAAGTTTTAAAGAATTTATTCAGTCACCGTTCTAAGAACAAATTCAATAAACTCTTTAAGAGTAAATAGACAGCTGTGGTTTCATTTGCGCCAAACGTCCCCTAATGTTCAGCACACACCGAGGAGCTGTTAGCACCCATATTTGTGCATGTGTTTTGATCTAGACACGCTTCCTTCAGCGGAACCACCATGAGCGTCGCGAAAAACGGCATACAGGTATTTTAAGTAAACATTATATATAAATATTAGTACCCATAAAGGCCTGCGCAGACGACGGACTTTTCTCCGCGGCGGAGAAAAAATTACGCTCCGCAAATAAAAAGTCCGCCGCGGATTTACTGCGAACTCAACGCACATGGTGTCATCGTTTATCTTCGTGCATACGTACCTCACTCTCGAGCGCACAACTCGGACTAAAGTCCGCCATGTGCGTTGCTTCGCCTAGCCACACGAGTTCTATTTTGAAGTGAAACTTCATATGCTACTTCCAACAAGTTTAACGCTACCATGGAGGGGGAATATTTGCTCAATTTCCATGAGTAGAATAACCTCTATAAACTTATGTAATAAAAATAATACAAAAAGAAAACAACGATCTATTTGATCTGCCCTGAAGCCTGGAGCTGTATTCGGGAGGCCCAGAAGTACCAAAGGGTGCACCCGTACCTCTGCCAGATCGTTAGGGCTTTAGCGGAAAGGTGTGTCATCTATCGGGGACGCGACGGAGGAGGCCGGCGATATTATGTCGTAGGGTGTTCCACAGGGTTCGGTCTTAGGCCCGCCACTGTGGACTATCGGTTAAGACGGGGTGCTGAGAGGCGAGCTCAACCGGGAGTGGCCCTGACGCATTATGCGGACGACACGCTGGTCACGGCCCAAGGGAGCTCGCACAGGAAGGCAACGTGGCTGGCAACGGCTGCAGTGTCGCAAATTGTCAAGGCCATTGCTTTCCATGGCCCCCGACGGGCGCCACCACTGGGATCATACATAGTGGTCGGAGGGGCCGGATCGCTGTTAGGTCAACCATGAAGCATCATGGTTGACCATGAAGAACCGTGGCTCGATTAAGTGGTAACCCCCAAAAAAGACATGTGCAGATCCGTGTTGGTTTTTTGTAAAATCGTTTTATTATAAATAATTTACTTTTAGTGCATAAATAAGTGTAAGTTAATATTCTTTTTAAAAGATTATTTTAAATTATTAAAAGCTTTCATTTAACTTGCAATGTTTGTATGTTTGTTACGGTAGAATCTTGGAAGCTAAATTAGAACCACTTCCCGATGTCCGATTGAGTTGAAATTTTGCACACTTCTTTGGTTCTGGTGACAATACATATTTACGACAGACATAATTTAATCCTGCAGCCAGGATCGTCTCCTCACGAGAGAACTCCTTAACGTTTAATAGCACAGACACGAAACTTTGCATGCACGTTCATATTTGATAGATAATCACGATTTGTATCATGAACTTATCCTGCAGCCAGGATCGTCTTCTCACGAGGGGACTCCTCAACGGTTAATAGCACAGACACGAAAATTTGTATGCACGTTCATATTTGATGGATAAACATGAATTCTATCATGATCTCATCCTACAGCCAGGAACGTCTTCTCACGAGGGAACTCTTCAACGGTAAATAAATAGCATGGAATGAAAAAAGTGTTGAGATTGTGATAATGATGTGTGGTCAGAAAAGATTACGGAAAAACTAAAAATGTTCGAATATTATGTCTCCTATACAACATCCTTTATAATCCAGCCTATCCCAGCTACCTGCGTGACCGTTTTTGTTTTACCCGTTCTCCTGATGCTCTGTGTAGATCCCACCTTAGGCACCATCTTAATTTTCCATCCCATAAAACTGAATTCTACTCTTACTCCTTTTCCGTTCATGCAGTACGTTTGTGGAACTCACTTCCACCTAACATTCGAGACTCTAAATCTTTATTTCTCTTCAAAAAGCAAGTTAAAGAGCATTACCTTTCCTCTATACTGTAATATTCTAATATATGTATATTATAGGTATATATTTACCTTTTTTTTTTATATGTGTATATATTTGTATATGTATGTTTATTCTATATGGTATATTTTAGTTTTAAGCTCTAATTTAAATTTTCCTATTTCGTCCTTTCTACACACTGTGTCTACATTTCTAATCCAACTTTCCTCTCGCAGGTCTGCTGGAAGAAATTTCTTTTGAAATAAGCAGTACCTTTGTGCTCTACTATCTTAATGTACTTACTGTTCTTTTAAGTATTTTGTGTGTGCATAAATAAATAAATAAATGTTAAAATAAAATTAAGTTTTAAAACCTATTAAAAAAAAAGGCTTTTATTTAAATGCTCTTTAAAGAAGAAATTAAAATTTTCTTTTAAAATTTCAACTATCAACTTATTACCTCATTACAGACATTTTATATGATTATAAAAGCTTGTCGCGAGGTTTGCTTAATTACCTATAAATATTTAATTAAACTGAAGTAAGTCTGACATCCAGTCTTACCAAAGGGGTATCGTACTACCCAGTTACTGGGTTGTGGAGGTCAGGCAGGCATGATTGATGATGATTTTTTCTCCATCGTCCTGAGTGTGAGAAGAACCAGGTGAGAGATAACCGGGCTGCAACACCGGTGAGGGCACGAGCACCAGCACCGGCTCCGCACGAAGAAAGCCTCGTTAACTTGATGGACACCAGCCACATAAACAGCACAGCCCTAGATGCCACAGGAGCTTAACTTAGATATCATTAAGCAGAACTCAATAATTTAATTTTAAAGACCGTCCGTAGAGAATTCCAGCTACTGCGGAAGGACCTGTCTGAGTTAAGATCGTCATTAAACTTAACAAACGATACCTAGGATGGGTAATCTGGAGGAGAGGATTACCGTTTCCATTAGAAAACAGGCTGACTGAGCCTGCAAAACTCAAACTCAAAGCATTTATTTCAATTAGACCATTACAGGCGCTTTTAAAAGCCAAAAAAAAAAACGCGAAGCTACAGTCCCAGTCACAAGGCATAACTTGTGATGTACTGTAGTTGCTCATTCCGTAGCGTAGATCTCTATGAAGAAGAATGGGCAAGAAACTACATGGACACTCTTTTAAATCAAAATATGTTACAAATTCTTGGTTACATCATTCATGTTAAGAATTACAAATATGTGAGAACGATGTAGAGATACGGGCAAGGTAGAATCAAAAATCAAAAGTCATTTATTCAAACCAGGCTGACAATCAGCACTTTTTGAACGTCATTACGTATTTTTCTCATACAATGGTATAAATAGTACTTATAAGTAAACTATAACTAAAACATATTCAAAAGTCGCAAGTGATGTTAATTCAATTCAGATGTTTGGCAGCGACCTGCCCGATCTAGGTTTATTTAAACCTGTGTTTTGGTCCAAGGCCGGGATATAAGGCCCGGCCGCGGCGGCATGGGCACCATTCGCCTCGAGTGCCCAATCGCCGCCGCAAAAGCCGTCCTTGCCAAGGGACGTCTTTTGGTTGGGTTCAGCTCGGGTGTAGTCCGGGCACTCGAGGACCGGCCTCTACGGAGTTACACGCAACCAGCTATGTCCTTATGTTCCCCCACTGATGGAGACCCTCGAGCCAGCGTTGCTGGATGGGGTGGTCCAGTCCCTGTTTCCGGGCAGGACTGACTTTACCCCACCAACGATGGACCCCCCACAAGGGGTGGCTACGCCGGAGGAGGAGGTCCCCTCAGTGTTGGCGGCGGAGTTTTACGCGGGGGTTCTCAGCCTCCGCGCGAAGAAAACGGCCTCCGGACCAGACGGTGTCCCCGCTCGGGTGGTAGCTATCGCCGCCTCCGAAATGGAGGACAGGTTTCGGGACCTATTCAGCGCGTGCTTTACGGCCGGGAGTTTCCCGAAACTGTGGAAGGTCGGCGGAGGACTGGTCGTTAAGGCTATGCCGGTTTCCCAGTTCCCCGCCACTTTGACGAAGCGGGAATGCCGCTGGGTTGTTTTAGTGGGTATACCGGGTCAGACCGGGGAGTCCCACATAGCCCACCCATCCCCCGATGGGCGGGTATGCGTAATGCATTTTTTCCCAACGACAAAAAAAAAAAAAAGGTTAGGTTGGGTTAGGTTTTTTTTTTTTTTTGGCAGGAGGGGAAATCCGGTCGGACTAACACCCAGGCTGTTTCACAAATCGATCCAGTCTGGGTAGTGTCAGGCTCCAACTTACTAAAACCACCTCCTGCCTTGCTCTGCTTACTGCTTATTTTACATTAACTTTCATAATTAATAAAGTTTATACAAGTAACAGTTTTAAAGTTTTCAAAATTTAAAACAATAAATAAGTTACGTTACACTATGCCTATTTCTAAAATATCCGTTCTGGAAGAGAAATATCTATATTTGTAAATAGCATAGATTCTAATTTACTTTGTTGCGCTTTATGACTTTAGCGGCTATATTTACGCAGTATTCTTTTAACAATTTCCTTTGTTTTGTTTTTAACATGAGTTTACTTATATTGTTAATAGTTATTACAGTCTCTAGCCTTCGCTCAGCTTCATATCTCTCAGTTTGATATACTGGGCATTCTGTTAGTATGTGTGCGATCGACTCCCCTTTATCCGGTTCGCAGATGCACGCTGGGCTCTCCTTACATTTGAAACGGTGCAAATATTCGGAGAACCCACGGTGCCCCGTCAAGACTTGCGTCAATATGCCTGCCGGTTTTAACTTTAGCACAATTTTGTGCGCGTCGATCGCATCGGGAAAGAAAGTTTTTGTTCCAGAGGCTGTTTCACCGTTCTGGTACCTCCGGTTCCATTCATTGAGCGACCCCTGGTTACCTGGTATTTCTGACTGGCGCACTGGTGCGTTCGAGAAACGCTGGATGAGTCACTCCCTGTTTCCGCCGGCTTGCCCTTAGCAATACGGGTTAGGTTAGGTTAGGTTAGGTTTTTTTTTTTTTTTCTGGTTTGGCAGGAGTGGGAAATCCCCACGGATACCTCGACTATCTCACGACTTGTGAGACAGTCGAGGTAGTGCCGGACTCGAACCTGCTAAAACCACACTCCTGCCCCGCCAGTGTCCCTCTGACGTGATCAGAGACCTTCTTTGCGGTAAGCTTTAACTTATTTAGCGACAATTTTTTTAATTTTTTACATTTTATATTTTATTTCTGTATACAATTTACTATTTATGTTTTACTTTAATTATTTTCCATTAATACAGTTTTTGTTTACTATTTATACTCCTAATTTTTAATATGCTATTTTATTGTTTTAAATAGATAGACTTTAATGTTATTTCAACGATTTAACCCATTTTTTATGTTATTAATCCTTATCTTTGTACCCTCTTTTATTTGGTGTTTTCATGGTGTTTCGGGTTTGTTTTTATGATACTTAACTATATACTTAAAATATAATTGCCTATCACATTTTTTCAAACAAACTTTTTATATCCATTACCATCCAAGTAATTCAGACAAATACAAACGAAAAAGATTTCCGACAAACTCGACACAAATTGATACCACTATGGCTGACTTCTGATCCAACCCAAATCGAGCCACTTTCTCATGAAAGTGTCCCTCAGAACCAGAAGCGGGTCCCGATTCTTCACTGCCTCGACGACGAGGTTCTCTCCGGCCGATTCTAGTCTTTGTTTTAGTTTCTCCCTCTCCTCCTTCGTTGCGCACCCCATAACAACCTTCTGATCTTTGGCCTTCCGCACTCTTTCAACACGCACCCAGCCCTCCTTCGCGTCCACTGCTCTCCTTACTCTCTCGAGTATTTCGCTCCCCGTATCCATTTCGTTTGTCGAGGAGACAATCACGGAGTGTAGCGTCGTTCGCTCCAGGGTTTGCGCCCCAGTTTGGCCTTTGGTGACGGCTGCTACACTCGCGTAGGTTGTCTCCCCCACACGTTCCTTGCTGGCCAGACTGTCTCGGAGTTTTTCGAGTTTCTCGGAGTTGTCCCTTAACTCCGAGATATGCTCCTTCATGGTGTTTAGGAGCTCAGTCTGGCCAGCAAGAACCTCAACAGAAATGGGATGAGGAACGCAGGCAGCAGTGGGTGCGGGTACCGGTACGGCTATGGGTGTGGGTGCGACAGGGACCTTGTCTTGCTCGGACTCCTTGACCAGCTCATAAAGCCTGTTTATGGCTTCGAGCACCGCAGTCTTGATCTCGGCCTTGAGGTTTCGAGAGTTGCCCAAATTAAGCTTAGCTTTATTTAGGCAAGCTCTCGCCTCCGCAATGCGACTGGGTTGCCCGGCCTCAGACTTCATGAGCGATATTGGAGCGCTTACAGGAGCTCGACGCGTCCCCGGGGTGGCGGGGTCTTTCTGGCACGCTGGAGGAGTGTCTTCTCCGAAGGAGATTCTCCTCCGCGCGTCAGAAGGCGAAGGCACCGCTTTCTCTGAAGATCGCGGCGAGCTCCTGGAGCACATTACTCTCAAGGTTGCGGATGGGGTGCGGAACATCAGGATCATCAGTGGCGGATACTATTAAAACGGACCCCTGTATGGAGGGGGTCATGAAAACAATATCCGCACAAAAGGAGAGTTGAAGGCACCGGACACTGGTACTTCTGTGTCCCTGTAAAGGGGGAACACAGTAAGTAGGTACTTCTTTGTCCCTGTAAAGGGGGAACTCAGTAAGTGATAAACTGAAATAAAATTAAAATGTTTGACGAATTAAATTACGAGCAAAAATTGATTAAATAAGAGATTATATAATATATTACAAATAAAATTACTTATAATAGCCGTCAACCCTAAAACTACGTTAAAACAAAAGAACTTCTGTGTTCCTGTAAAGGGGGAAGCACAGTAAGTAACCAATATTAATAAAATTTCTTATAAAATATTGGTCATCCGCTGTATAAACAACGTAACGTCACAATTAAGCGCTGTTTCCCTTTAAATACTTATCTAGAGGCCTAAAATGAACAAAACACAAAAAATAAATTTTGCTGAAAATCCCACTCCGGCCTTCCTATACACAATAGGGCGTGTGGGAGGGCAAAATTTCATTTGAGCTAGACCCGCGAGTGAGGTGTCCAGAGACGCGGCTTCGCGCGGGCTAGCTTACTACGAAATAGAAAGGGGTGAGTGCCGAACAAAAATTTTGGGTTTTGCTCAAAAAAACCAGTTTTTGAGTCAAAAAATTTTGGTTTTCAACCCCCAACCTGGCGTCCGGGACACGAAACGGGCACCGGAACACAGGGATGGTAGGTGAGTACTATTGCAACTATATTCTAAAGTAATATTTGTAGGAAAATTTGGAAGAACACTAAATTTGGAAGGTTTTGTCTGAAATTCTTAAAATTTTGTAAGTGTCGTAAGGGAAGATTTTTGAAAACGCTTCTAGGGTGGTAAAATATTGTCAGAACGTAGGCGGAGGCCCACTTAAGTCTAAAAATGCTGAAAACAGTAACGGGGGGAGCACACCTCACTCCCCCCAGGGACGAGGCCCGCACTGGTCGAGCGGGCCGGCACTAGTCCGGGGCATCGGAAGTCACATTCGTTCCCGCTGCCCCCCGACGCAAGTGTGCGAGGGAACACCGGTGTGGTTTTAGTCAGTACGAGTCTGACAGACCCCTCCGCCCTCCCCAGGGCGGGGGACATCCATCGAGGATTTCCACATCGTCAGCAAAAAAAAAAAAAAAAAAAAAAGGTTAGGTTAGGTTGGGGGACCACCCCACAGTGCTTGCGTCCACGTCGCGTCCCCTGGAAACGACCCAGTTTGACCACCGTAACGGAGTGGCAGACTGGGTTGGCCAAAGTGCACTGTGCTTTCGCTGCTTATTATTATCCTGACTTGTTGAGTGTGCGAACCTGCGGAGGCTATGCCAAACCCTACGCGGGACGCCCTGACGCGCCGGCGTCAGAAACTAGCCGCGCGCCGTCTGCGGCTAGCTTCTTCGGAGGGGTGGACTCTCGTCGACGTCTGACTACGACTCGTCTATTAGTGTGTCGGACGCGGACGACTCTCGGTCGCGGAAACGGGGCCGGGGGTCCGAGGGCTCCTCGGCCTCGGGGTCGACGAGGCTGTCAAAGGCTAAAAAGCCGACGGCAGCCGCGTATACTCATGACGTTGGGCTCGCGGACGCCCAACGCCAGCTGGATCTGGCTCGGCGGGCGCAGCTCCAGCAAGAGCTGGAAGAGAGGGTGGCTGCAAAAGAGCAACGGGCGCACGTCGCCCGGGCCAAGGCCGGGTACGGTGCGTCCCGTGTCATGTACGCGGACCATTCTCTGGCAGAGCTGGAGAGAATGGCGGAGGAGGACGAGGAGGAAATTTTGGAGGTTGCCTCAAAGTCCTCAAACTTGAAGGGGACCTTCCAAAAGGACCTTAAATGTCGGGCCGCGAGCTTGCGCGGTGTGGTCAAGGAGCTGGTCCAGCGGAAGGCCACTGACGAGACACGGCAACTGCAGGCGAGGGTGGATCGCCTGCAGGTGGAAGTCAGTGAGCTTCATCGCAAGCTGGCCGAAGCCACGGCCCGGCCGCAGCAGGCCCCCGCCGAGACGACGAAGAGGTCATCGACGCCTTCGTCGTCGTCGTCTAAGAAGACGAGTCCTGCGGCAGAGGGCCCCTCCTCCAACTCCAACCTTGAGGACATAATCCGCAAGGTGATAATGGAGGAGCGGGCCTTCACGCGAGCCTGCCTGGCAGGAAAAGAGGACCGGCTCCTGCCAGAAAAGCGCCTCCGACCGCCGCTTGCGGCGGATAAGGGGCGCTCCGAGCCGGGGCCGTCCTCCTCATCCCAGGTCCAGGAGGACGCCCTTCTCCCCTTGACCACCCCGTCCAATGATTGGACGGAAGTGGTCGGGAGGGGGAAGGGCAAAGCCAAAAAGTCGGCGGCTGCCGCCCCAGCCGTCCCCGCTCCCAGCCGGTCGCAGACGACCGGCAGAGGAGGGGGGAAGCGGGGAGGTAGAGGTAGAGCGAGGGGAAAGGGGCAGCTAGTCTCCCCAAAAACCGCGGCCGTCGGTGTGACCCTCACCGCGGAGGCGGCGGAGCGAGGGGAGACGTACGCGTCCATTTTGGTGCGGGCGCGTAGCAATGCCGATCCCACTCAACTGGGGATCGGCAGTGTGTCTTGCCGGCGGACCCAAGCCGGGGCTCGATTATTCGAGTTCCCGGGGGCAGAGGGGGGGGAGCCCGCGCGGACCTCTTTGCAGCTAAGCTGCAGGAGGTCATCGCGGACTCCGCCAAGGTGGCCCGACCGGTAAAGTTGGTGACACTCGAGGTGACGGATCTCGACGATTCCGTCACCAAGGAGGAGGTGGTGGAGGCGGTCGCAGCGTTAGGGGGCTGCGACGTCGCGGCGGTCCAGAGTCGGGACATAAGGCCCGGCCGCGGTGGCATGGGCACCGTCCGCCTTGAGTGCCCGATTCCCGCTGCCAGAGCCGTCCTGGCGAAGGGCCGACGAAGAGGCGACGACGGTCCTCAAGTCTGCAATGGGCGCTGCAAGAGACTCGGCGAGGGCCGAGATGCTGGAGGGTCTCGACAGGGATCCCTATTGGAGGCCATACAAGGCGGCGCGGAACCAGCTCCGCCCCTATGGTCCCCCACTGTCGGAGACTCTCGAGCCAGCGCTGCTGGATGGGGTGGTCCGGTCCCTGTTTCCGCGCAGGACCGACTTCACCCCACCAACAATGGACCCCCCGCAAGGGGCGGCTTCGCCGGAGGAGGAGGTCCCCCCGGTGACGGCGGCGGAGATCTACGCGGGGGTACTCAGCCTCCGCGCCAAGAAGACGGCCCCCGGGCCGGACGGCGTCCCCGCACCCGGGTGCTGGCAATAGCTGCCTCCGAGATGGAGGACAGGTTTCGGGACCTTTTCAGCGCGTGCTTTGCGGCTGGGAAGTTCCCGAAACTGTGGAAGGAGGGGCAGCTTTGCCTCCTCCGAAAGGCGGGACGCCCGGTGGACTCCCCCTCGGCATACCGGCCCGTCGTGTTGCTCGATGAGGTCGGTAAATTGTTCGAGGGGATAGTCGCCTCCCGGCTCGGGAGCCATTTGCGGGATGTAGGGCCGGATCTGTCGGACGCCCAATTCGGTTTCCGTCGTGGGCGTTCGACGATCGACGCGCTGGCCCTACTCAAGGGCCAGGTGAAGGAGGCAGTCGAGGCGGGGGACGGAGTGCTGGCGGTGTCATTCGACATTGCCAATGCCTTCAACTCCGTGCCCCACTCGACGATATTGGAGGCGCTCCGGTATCACGGAGTGCCCCAATATCTGCGGAGCCTCCTGGCCAGCTACTTGGAGGACCGAGAGGTCCTCCTCGTAGACAAGACGGCCACGGTGAGGCGGTACGGCGCAGAGTCCGGTGTTCCACAGGGGTCGGTGCTTGGGCCCCCGCTGTGGAACATCGGGTTCGATTGGCTGCTGCGGGGAGCCCTCCTCCCGGGAGCCCCCCCCTCTGCTACGCGGATGACACTCTGCTCACTGCACGGGGGAATAGTTTCGGGGACGCAGCCTGTCTGGCCTCCTTTTTTTTTTTTTTTTTTTTTTTTCGGGATGGGAAATCATCAAATGACTTCTCCCGCTCTGGGCGGAGCGGGAGGGAGTGTCAGACTTGTACTGACTAAAACCCACCCATGTTCCTTCTTCGCCCTTTTTGTTCCAGGGCCGCGGTATCTCTTTCGAACAACCCGCCGCCCTGGCAGGCATCGGCCCTATCGGGCCCCTTCCGGTTTGCTGACATCTCCTTGAGGCGCGCGTGGAACACGTACGCGCCGTCGACACGGCCTGTCGTCATAAGACGGACGGACGGTGAGCTAGCCCATTACTCACCGTCCACAGGCTCGCGCCTATGGTGGCCGGGGGCCACTGGTTGCCCCCCGACGCCCGGGGCGTCTCCCGCGGCGGCTGGGACGTGAGGTTCTCTCCCTCTCACGTTCCGCCACCTCCTTCGCTAGCATGACTGCTTCGCAGAAGGAGGCGACGGCTTCCCATTCCCTCTCGCTCCGGACCATGGATTGAACCAGGGCCGGTCGCGAGAGGTCACCGCCACCAATCGCCGCTTCGAGGACACGGCGGTGCTCAGCCCAAGCGGGGCAGAGCTCCACGGTGTGCTCCACCGTGTCCTCCGGCCGATCCTCACAATGGTAACACCCGGGCGTTTCCTCCCGCCCAATTCGGTGCAGGAACCTCCCGAAACAACCGTGTCCGGTGAGGACCTGCGTCAGGCGGAAGGTGAGGGCGCCGTGCCGCCTCTCTAGCCACTCCTCAAAGAGGGGACTTATCGCCACTATTGTGGCGTGCCCTGCACGTGGTTGCGATAGTCGCTGTCTCCATGCCACCATGAGATCGCGCCGGAGGTCTGTCCGCTGAGCGACAATTTGCCGTGGCAGCGGAGTTTCCCCCCGGCGTAGTGCCTCCGCGCGCCACTTATGAAGGCGCGCGAGGACCATCGCCTCCAGATCCCATGGTGGCAATCCGGCCAAGAGGCTCGCCGCCTCGCCGGAGATCGTGCGGTACCCCCGGATCAGCCTTACGGCTACCACCCTCTGGGGCGCGTTCAGGTAATGGGCGGCTCGCCGCCTTAAAGAACGCGCCCACACCGGGGCCCCATAAAGGGCCATGGACCGCACGACCCCCGCGTAGAGCCTCCGGCAGGAGGCGTTTGGACCCCCCAGGTTGGGCAAGAGCCGCTTGAATGCAGCCCCTGCCCGTTCCAGTTTTGGGGCCAAACGTCGGAAGTGCTCAACGAAGTTCCACCGGCTGTCGAGGACAAGCCCTAGGTACTTTAGCGTCGACTCGACGCCGATGGAAACCCCTCCTACCGTCAGTGTGGATCCCGACGGTGGCGCATTCCGAGGCCCATGAAAGCACATGGCCTCGGACTTGTGCAATGCCACCTCGAGACCCAGCTGCCGGATTCTCTCCACGACTATCGCAACCCCGCGTGTCATAAGTTCGGCCGCCGCCTCGTGCGACCTCCCCTGTGCCAGCACCAGCGTGTCGTCAGCGTAGCAAACTACGCTGACACCGCTAGGGAGGTTGGCGCGCAGCACCCAGTCGTAGCCGATGTTCCACAAGGGCGGCCCCAGAACCGATCCCTGTGGAACACCGCATGACATCTCTCGCCGGTTCCACTCTCCGTTGCGACCAGGGTAGATGACGGCCCTGTCCGTCAGGTAGTCCCCGACCACACGACGAAGGTAGGTCGGCACCTGGTGATACCGGAGTGCCTCCCTAATGCAGGTCCAGGGCATGGTGTTGAAGGCGTTGGCGATGTCAAGAGACACCGCCACGACGACCCCACCCCGGGACACCGCATCCCCCGTCGTGAGAGCCCTCACGCGCATGATGGCGTCCACCGTCGAGCGCCCCCTGCGGAAACCAAACTGGTGATCCGCAAGATCCGGCCCCATCCCCACAAGGTGCCCGGCGAGGCGGTTCGCAATGACTCTTTCAAAGAGCTTGCCCACCTCGTCGAGCAACACAATGGGCCGGTATGCGGACGGAGAGTCCGCAGGGCGCCCCGGCTTCCGGAAGAGGACCAGCTTCCCCGTCTTCCAACGAAGCGGGAACTGGCCTCTCTCCAAGCATGCGCTTAAGAGCCCTTCCAGTCGGGGCCCGAGAGCCTCCGAGGCCAGGACCCAGGCTTTGCCAGGCAAGCCATCGGGTCCCGGGGCGGTATTTTTGGCTTTAATCCTGCCTACCGCCACTCTCAGGTCTACCCCGGTCACTTCCGGAATGTCGTCATCGTCCTCGATGTGGTCCACATCTGGCACCGCAAGCGGCGGAGCCATAGGCGGGGGAGGATGTTCCCCTCGCAGAGGGAACAGAGCGCTCACCACGTCCTCCACGAGCTGAGGGCGGAGACTCTGCGTCAGCGGGGGGGCCCAGGTGCGGAGTTTGTCCCGCACCATCTTGTAAGGGCGCCCCCACGGATCTCTGTCGAGAGTCCCCAGCATCTCCTCGCGGCCCAGGTCCCTGGCCCGCTGGACAGCCTCTTGGAGGGCGGTCTTCGCTGCTCTGTATCCCTCGTACAGCTCCGCCTCAATGGCTGCCGCATCCGTAGGGCGGATGCGGAGCCTGCGATGCCTGGCGTACAGGTGCCGCGCGGCGACGCACGCCTCGCGCAGAGACTTCAGCTCTCGCGACCACCAGTACACCTGACGCCGGGCGCGTCCTGGCCGAACTCGGGGCATTGCCACGTCGCATATGTCGGACATGGCCTCCTGGAACAACCCTGCCTCGTTGTTGATGTCGGCAGGCCTGTTCGGTGATGTCACCCAGGCCTGCACTATCGAGGCTTCCAGGAGGAGCTCCCGGTCCAGCTGCTTCAGCGCCCAACGCGGACCACTCGGGGCCTGTGAGACCGGCGCGCTTGAGTCCTGGGCGGAGACATCGAACCGGATGTACCGGTGGTCGGAATAGGTCTCCACCCCCTCCATAACGCGCCAGTCAACGACACGCGGTGACAGAGCGGGGCTAGCGAACGAGATGTCCACCACCGACTCGCCCCGCATCCGCACACACGTGGAGACAGAACCCCGATTTAGGACGACCAGGCCCACCTCCAGAGCCCAGTCCTCCCTCATCCTACCCCGCACATCTGTGCAACGAGAACCCCAAGCCAAGTTTTTGGCATTGAAGTCCCCGAGCACAAGCACGGGGAGGGAATAGCTTCGGATGACGACACTCAACTCCATGAGGGAGTTGTGGAACTCGGCGAGAGTTCGGCTCGGGGAGAAGTAGACTCCCGCTACGACGATCTCCCCGAACCGTGCTGCTACGCAACCCTGACCCTTCCTGACACTCTCAAGGGTCGGGGTACCGGTGGCGGCCGACGAAATTATGGCCACTGAGCCGCTCAGGTCCTCCACCCAGTCTTCCCTGGGCGGGACAAAGTACGGCTCAGCGACCACGGCGACGTTAATCAACCACTCCGCCATGCTCTGGAGCAACAGATCCTGAGCACAGCGGCAGTGGTTGATGTTCGCCTGGAGTAGGCGTAATGGGGCCATTATTGGCACTCCATTTCAGCCCCCTCCCGGGCCCCCTGTGAGGGCCCCGCGACAGATGTTGATGCGGCGGCAGTGGCGGGAGCGACAGTGGCGGCAGCTGCTGCGGCGATGGCGACGGTGGTGGCGGTGGCTGAGGGCCTTCCCTTGCCCCTGGTCCTGGTGGGTGGTACGCAGGCCCTGCCCCCAGCCCGGTGATCGGCCGGTTTGCCCGCTGCCGCACATGCAGTGCAGTGCGGTGGGGCAGAGCAGGCCGCAGCCATATGACCGGGCTGACCGCAACGGAAGCAGACGTCGCTGCGGTCCACCTCCGAGGTGCACTGACAACTCACGTGGTGTCCCACGAGGCACCGGTAACACCTCAGAGGTCGGGGTTCCAGCAGCTTAACCTGCGCTGACACCCAGCCTACCAGGAGCCTTCCAGCCTCCACGATCGTTCTTGCCGCCGTCACAGGGCAGCTTACCATTACGGTTCGCATGCCCGAGTTGGCCGGACGTAGGGTGCCAGCCCTGACCTGCTCGGCAGGGCTCCCACCGGTCCTGGTGACGGCGGCGACCACCTCCTCTTGGGTCACTGAGTCGTCCAGACCCAGGATGCGCATGTCTGCGCATCTGACGGGCCTGGACACTCGGACCTCATCCGCATCTAGGGACGCTCTGAGCTTTTCAGCCAGAGCGTCAGCGGACAGGCCGCTATTTTCTCCGGGGATCTCCAGCGCTCTAGCCCCTGTCGCGGTGACTTTGAGCCGGAGTCCCCCGGTGATCCCAAGCTCCCCGAGATTCACCGTCGCCTTCGCCTTTGTCAGCACGTCGCGGTATGACACGCCCCTCTTTTCCGCTTCCGGCTGTAGTGTGATCACTACAGCTGCGGTCTTCGGGGCGCGGAGTCGAGCCGCGACGCTTCGCGCCTTGTGTGCTGACGCCTTCGGTGGCCTCGGCCTCCTCGGTGGACCTCTCGCTTCCCGGTGTGGTCAACGCCATGCTGGGGAGCGAGGGGGCCTGTGTGTGGGGAATTTACTTTGTTTCGCTTAATGACTTTAGCGGCTATATTTACGCAGTATTCTATTAACAATTTTCTTTGTTTTGATTCTAACATAAGTTTGCTTATATTGTTAATAGTTATTACAGTCTCTAGCCTTCGCTCAGCTTCATATCTCTCAGTTTGATATACTGGGCATTCTGTCAATATGTGTGCGATCAACTCCGCTTTCTCCGGCTCGCAGATGCACGCTAGGCTATCCTTACATTTAAAACGGTGCAAATATTCGGAGAACCCACCGTCCCCCGTCAAGATTTGCGTCAATATGCCTGCCGGTTTTAACTTTAGCA
Organism: Cerastis leucographa; assembly: GCA_963082945.1. Taxonomy (NCBI): domain Eukaryota; kingdom Metazoa; phylum Arthropoda; class Insecta; order Lepidoptera; family Noctuidae; genus Cerastis; species Cerastis leucographa. The sequence continues at coordinate 22,080,699 of OY720354.1, forward strand.
CAATTCTGTGCGCGTCGATCGCATCGGGAAAGAAAATTTTTGTTCCAGAGGCTGTTTCGCCGTTTTGGTACCTCCGGTTCCATTCGTCGAGCGACCCCATACGGATCTGCCGCTTGACGAATGAAACCGGGCAGCGGTCGTAGTCCGGCTTCTTTTTGGATCGGAGTGCAGCCTCCTTCGCGAGATGGTCCGCTCGCTCGTTGCCTTCTAGACCTGCGTGTGCCTTTACCCAGAACAAAGACACATCTTTGCCCTGGGATAAAGCCACGGCAACGTTCGCTCTCGTCTCCACGGCCAAGGCGTGGAGGGAACCCTGATTTGTGACTGTTTGTAGTGCGGCCTTTGAGTCACTATAGATACCGAAGGTTCCCTCCTTGCGCTTGAGGATTTCGCGCGTGGCTACGCATATGGCCAGAAGTTCAGCCTGGTAGACCGTGCAGTACGGAGGCAGGCTAAGTTTGGCGGACTTGGTCTCGGCCTCACCGTCCCAAAATGACAGTGCTGCTCCGACCTTGCCCTCAATCTTGCTGCCGTCCGTGAACACTCTGACTGCTTGACGGTTGTGGGTCTCCACAAGCGCCTGATCTTCCAAGCACACGAACTCCATGGGAATATGTTTCGCCGGGTACGGAGTCTCCGTAAATGCCACCACCCGTTTCACCTCCCTGCCCGCGAGTGCTGGCTGTGGCACCCCTCTTTTTGCCTCATACAGAGCGGCTGCTTCCTGTATTCGGAGGTCGAGAGGGAGTATCCCAGCCAGCACCAGGGACGCGTTCAGCGAAACGGTGCGGTAGGACTTACAGAGCTTCTGCGCGAATCCTCGTTGGACCGTGTCCAGGCTTTTCTGCACTCCGATCTTCTTCGCTGCCGGCGCCCAGGCGCTCGCTGCGTACAATATAACCGGCTCCACTGCTGCCGTGTAAATTGTGTGAATGATCTCCGGGTTAAGGCCCCAGCTCACTTTTGCTGCACGTGCCAGCTGTTTGTAAATATTAACAGCTTTTCTGCACACATTGGCGACGTGGGTGTTGAACGTGAGCTGGTGGTCGACGGTGAGCCCCAGTATTTTTATTTCCTTAGACATGCCAATGTCTACCCCGCCCATGCTCAGGAGCGGGACATCGTACCGAAGCTTCCTGGTAATCACCATTGCACATGTTTTATGCGGTGCAAACTTCAGCTTGTTACGAATGCCCCACACCCGGACATACTCGAGGGCGGCATTGGCCTGCCTCTGGACTTCCAACGCTGTGTCACCGTCGAAGATCATCACGACATCATCGGCAAATGGCAGTGGACGCCTTGCTCCTACAGCCCCTTCAGCAGGGGATCCAGGATCAGGTTCCATAGGATCGGACCGCCAATGGACCCTTGCACGCACCCCTTGTTCGTCTCTCTATGGCATTCGGCGCCCGCGTACCTCACTCGGACACTCCTACCAGTCAGGTAGCTGTCTATCAACCTTCTGATATCCCACTCAACTGGGGATCGGCAGTGTGTCTTGCCGGCGGACCCAAGCCGGGGCTCGATTATTCGAGTTCCCGGGGGCAGAGGGGGGAGCCCGCGCGGACCTCTTTGCAGCTAAGCTGCAGGAGGTCATCGCGGACTCCGCCAAGGTGGCCCGACCGGTAAAGTTGGTGACACTCGAGGTGACGGATCTCGACGATTCCGTCACCAAGGAGGAGGTGGTGGAGGCGGTCGCAGCGTTAGGGGCCTGCGACGTCGCGGCGGTCCAGAGTCGGGACATAAGGCCCGGCCGCGGTGGCATGGGCACCGTCCGCCTTGAGTGCCCGATTCCCGCTGCCAGAGCCGTCCTGGCGAAGGGCCGGCTGACGGTCGGCTTCAGCTCGGGTGCGGTCAGGGCACTCGAGGACCAGCCGCTGAGGTGTTTCCAGTGCTTCGGCATCGGCCACACCCGGGCTCTGTGTCCGTCCGCGGTAGACAGGTCAGACACCTGCTACTGCTGCGGCATGGGGGGCCACCAAGCCGCCTCCTGTGAGGTCGCCACGCCGCACTGCTCGATCTGTGCTGCCAGTGGCTGCCAAGCGGACCACGTGATGAAGGGGAGGAACTGCAATCCTCTGCAATGCGATGCAGACAATTGCTGAGTGGTTGGTGGACTTGGCGGTGGTCGCCGAGCCTTACTCGGTCCCTGGCCGTTGGCTGGGTGACCGGGACGGCCTGGTGGCGTTGGTGGCGCGGTCTTCCACGGACTCCCCTCCCCTCTCGCTCTTAGAGAGGGGACCGGGATACGTGGCCGCCGCGTGGGGGGACATGGCCCTGGTCGGGGTCTATTTCTCCCCAAACCGCCTGGAGGTCCTCACTGCAGTTGTAGGGAGGGCGGCGCCTCGCCAGGTCGTGGTGTTGGGCGACCTGAACGCTAAGTCGGCGGCCTGGGGCAACCCGGCCGCCGGGTGCAACGTCAAAGGGTGGGTCGGTGGTGGACGTCACGTTCGCCACCCCCGCGCTGGCCGCCCGCGTCGTGAACTGGCGGGTTGAGATGGTGGAGACCTTGTCGGACCACCGATACGTGCGGTTCGACATCTCGATGGCCCGCGCTGGGCAACCTCCCTTCCCGCGGTGGGCACAGGTGGCGCTTCGGCCCGCATTTCAGCGGGCTGTCGACGCGCCTGTTGAAGGCCGCGGACGCCCTCTCGTGGCTCCTCCCGAACCTGGGGGGGCCCAAGGCGAAATGCCGGCGCCTCTATGCCGGCATCTTGCGGAGCATGGCCCTGTACGGGGCCCCCATTTGGGCGGACTCCCTCCACAGGAGGGACAATTCGCCAGCAGGAGCTCTAGCGAGGAGACCCGACGGCTCCACCTGCTCAACGACCGATTGCGGAAGGAGGTCGAAGCCCTCCGTCAAGAAATGGCGACTCTCCGGAAGGAATTTGTGACTCTCCGGGTGCGGCCGGAAGGTCCATCGCAGTCGAGATCCGAAGAACCTAGGGGCTTCACTGCTCCGGAAAAGTCGCTCCCACAGGAGCCACCTATGAGTGAGATGCAGGCGCATGCAATCGTTTCCCAGATCGGGAAAATGATGGATGCCCGTTTTGCTGGCATTGAGGACCGCCTCCTACCAGCGAGGTCCGTTCGTCCACCTCTGGCAGCAGACCGCAGGAGTGCAACTGCTGCTGGCAGCGCTGGTGGCACTGGTGACAGGGCGAAACGGCCTTCCGAGTTTCGTCAGATGCCTTCTCGATTGCCTGAGACGCAGAGGCTTTCTCGTCCAAGTGGTCCACATCCAATGGCCACTGGAGCCCCCGATGCGGACCCATCGGCATCTGCCAGTGAGGGTTGGCAAACCGTAAGGAGGAGAAAGCGTGGGAAGAAGAAGAAGAACAACGAAGGCTCTTCTCCTGCCATGCCCCAAACAACTGCAGCGGTCTCGGCCGCTCAGAGGGGCAAGTCTTCCAAGCCCAAAAAGGGCAGGAGCACAAAGCGAGGGCTTCGTGCACCCAGGTCCGCTGCGGTTGTGCTCACTCTGCAGCCTGAAGCGGTGGAGAAGGGCGTAACATACGCGGCCGTGCTCACCAAGGCCAGGCAAGCTGTGAACCTGGAGGAACTTGGCATAACCGATGTCAGGTTCCGACAGGCGTTAACTGGGGCCCGCATGCTGGAGTTCCCAGGGGCCGCAGGCACTGAGGGGGCAGACCGCGTTGCAGAGAAACTGCGAGCGGTCTTTGCAGATGAGGTCAAGGTCTCCAGGCCGACAAAATGCGCTGAACTACGCATCTCGGGCCTTGACGACTCCGTGACTGGGCCGGATGTGCAAGACGCGATTGCGCGAAAGACTGGTAGCCCTGTGGACGCGGTCCGAATCGGTCCGATCCGACCTGGCCCGGGAGGGGCCAGCTCTGTCTGGGTCCAGTGCCCCGTCGCTGTGGCCAAGCAGCTGGCTGACGCCGGTCGGCTCCTGGTGGGTTGGAGCTCTGCCAGAGTCGCGGTTCTGGAGGCTCGGCCCATGAGGTGCTACAGGTGCTGGGGGTTGGGGCATGTAAGCCAGAGGTGTGACTCTGACGTCGATCTCAGCCGACACTGCTTCCGGTGCGGTGAGCCGGGCCACCTGGCCTCCGTGTGCTCTGCCGACCCGCACTGTTTGCTGTGCGCGGCGGCAGGACTACCGGCCAGCCACGTCGCTGGCAGAAAGGACTGCAAACCGCGGCTGTATGCGATGCAGCCATGCCTCGCTCTCGAAGGCAACCCCCAAAGCGAGCGGTATACTGGTGGTCCCAAGAGATAGATGACCTCCGCGCGGCCTGTATAATTGCCCGGAGGGTCTACTCGCAAGTCCGCAGGTTACGCCGCCGCAGTGTAGAACTGGAGACCCTTCAGTCCCAACTGCATGAGTCATACCGCAATACTCGGGGGGCTCTGCAGTTGGCAATCTGTCGAGCGAAGGAGCAGTCGAGATCTGAGGCACTGGAGGACCTAAACCGTGATCCCTGGGGGCGTCCATACCGTGCGGCGCGGAAGAAACTCCGTGCCAAAGGCCCCCCACTGACGGAAACCCTCCAGCCTCAGTTCCTCGTTAGGGTCGTGGAAACGCTGTTCCCGGATCGAGCGGATCACCCTCCCCCGACCATGGCCGAAGCGGAGGCTGAACAGGATGCGGAGGTGGAGACTCCCCCCATATCGGACGCAGAAATGGAAGCAGCCATTGTACGGGTGCGGTCCAAGAGGACTGCCCCCGGACCGGACGGGGTGTGTCTTTAGACATCGCTAACGCGTTCAACACTCTGCCGTTCGACTGCATTGGTGAGGCGCTCCGCTACCATAAGGTGCCCGTCTACTTGAGGCAGCTGGTAGCGGATTACCTGCAGGGGCGGTTCGTCTGCTACGAGGGACAAGACTCCATGTTTCGCGCAGGGCCATTGCATGCGGTGTTCCACAGGGGTCGGTGTTGGGTCCGCCCCTGCGGAACATAGGCTACGACTGGGCGCTGCGCAGTGTGCTCTCCCCCGGGCAGGGCATCATCTGCTACGCTGACGACACTCTCGTCACGGCCCGGGGAGAGAACTACGAGGAAGCGGCACGCTCTGTCGTCGAAGGTGCGTCCCTCGTCGTGGAACGAATCGAGGCACTGGGCCTTAGGTTTTGGACCGGAGTTGGAATTTCGGCGAGCACTTTGCTCAGCTTGTGCCGAAGCTGATCGGCACGGCTTCTGCCCTCAGCCGGCTGTTGCCGAACCTGGGCGGACATTTACGGGCGGGTGGCATCCGCGTCAATGCTGGCGGGCTTGGCACTATATGGGTGCGGTGTCCGGTGGCTGCGGCGAGGCAGATCGCGGATGCGGGACGTCTTCTAGTTGGCTGGGTGTCAGCCAGAGTAAAACTCCTGGCACCCAGGGCCGTTACCGGTGCCTGGAGAAAGGGCACGTCCGGGCACTGTGCACCTGCGACACAGACCGCAGCGATTTATGTTATCGCTGCAGTCAGCCTGGCCATAAGGCGTCCCAGTGCTCCGCCGACCCAAACTGCAGTCTTTGTGCAGCTGCAGGAAAGTCCGCGGGGCACAGAGTAGGCGGTAAAGCCTGCGGCGCGCCCAGAAAGCGCAGCAAGCGATGGGCCAAGGCTGCAGGGGACGCACCCCCCCCGCAACCTAGCACCTCTTCGGCCGACTCCCGGCCTGTGGTGGGACGGAGCGCCGAGGAAATGGAGTGCCAGTGATGGCAGACTACCATTTCCTCCAGGCGAACATCAACCACTGCACCAGAGCTCAGGATCTCCTGCTCCAGAGCATGGCGCAGTGGTCGATAAATGTGGCGGTGGTAGCTGAGCCGTATTTCATCCCCCCCCCGGGATAACTGGGCAGGGGATCTAGACGGCCTAGTGGCCATCATCGGCGCGACTCTCGTCGACGTATCCCGTGGTCACGGTTGGGTTGCGGCCCTTGTGAACGGGATCGTCACGATTGGGGCGTATTTTTCGCCCAACAGGAGTCTCGCCGACTTTGAGAGTTTCCTCGTCGAGTTGGGAGCCGTCGTCGGCCAGTCTCACCCTCGACCCATTTTGCTTCTCGGTGACCTCAACGCCAAGTCTGCGGCGTGGGGTTCCCCGGTCACGGACCCGAGAGGCGAAGTGCTTGAGGAGTGGGCCATTACGACGGGCCTGGCTGTCTTAAATCGGGGTTCAGCCTACACGTGTGTACGGCAGCGGGGCGGGTCGATAGTGGACGTCTCGTTCGCTAGTCCCGCTGTCGTGCACCGAGTCCGTGATTGGCACGTTGAGGTGGAGGTGGAGACGCTATCGGATCACCGATACATCCGCTTCGACGTCTCCACCCAGACCACTGGAGGACGTAGCCAATCGGGGCCCCGAAGAGACGGCCCGCGTTGGGCGCTGAAACGCCTCGACGGGGAAGCTCTCGAAGAAGCCGCCATAGTTCAGGCCTGGATCCGGGAGTCGGCCACCGTCGGTCCCGTCGACGTCGAACTGGAGGCGCAGTGGTTTGGCGATGCGATGACGCAGATCTGCGACGCATGCATGCCACGCGTCTCCTCTCTGTCCGCACGGCGCCGCTTGTACTGGTGGTCTGTCGAGATCGGGCGACTGCGCGTCGAATGCGCAGACGCCAGACGCCCGTACACGCGGTGCCGGAGAAGACGTCCACGGGTTCCTGAGGAAGAAGCCGCGCTGTATGAGGTGTACCGCGCGGCGAAGCTGGCTCTGTGGCTGGCCATCGGCGAGTCGAAGACACGCTCCAGGGAGGAAATGCTGGCGAGCTTAGACGGGGATCCGTTTGGGCGCCCTTACCGGTCGGTCCGAGGGAAACTTCGACCGTGGGCGCCCCCGCTAACGGAAAGTCTCGAGCCGCAGTCGTAGGGAGGGCGGCGCCTCGCCAGGTCGTGGTGTTGGGCGACCTGAACGCCAAGTCGGCGGCCTGGGGCAACCCGGCCGCCGGGTGCAACGTCCGGGGACGCGCCGTTGAGTTCTGGGCGGCCTCAAGCGGTATGTCCCTCCTCAACAGGGGGACGGTCCACACGTGTGTGCGGCAACAGGGTGGGTCGGTGGTGGACGTCACGTTCGCCACCCCCGCGCTGGCCGCCCGCGTCGTGAACTGGCGGGTTGAGATGGTGGAGACCTTGTCGGACCACCGATACGTGCGGTTCGACATCTCCACCCAGGGGGGGGGGATGGCCCGCGCTGGGCAATCTCCCTTCCCGCGGTGGGCACTCACCCGCCTGGACCGGGAGGCAGCCAGGGAGGCGGCTTTCCTTCAGGACTGGCTGTCGCCCCCTGTTGAGGTCCTGGACGTGGACGCCGCAGCGGTTCGGATCAGAGGGGCCCTGACCGAGGTGTGCAATTCCAGCATGCCTCGGTCTCGCCGTCCGCCTCCCCGTCGCGCCGTTTATTGGTGGACGGAGGAGCTGGAGGGGCTTCGGACCGCCTGCGTGGCGGCCAGAAGGGCCTACGCGCGCAGCCGGCGGCGCAGCGTCCTAAACCGAGTCCGGGCAGAAGAGGACCGCCTATACGCCTCCTACCGAGAGGCGACGACGGTCCTCAAGTCTGCAATGGGCGCTGCGAGAGACTCGGCGAGGGCCGAGATGCTGGAGGGTCTCGACAGGGATCCCTATGGGAGGCCATACAAGGCGGCGCGGAACCAGCTCCGCCCCTATGGTCCCCCACTGTCGGAGACCCTCGAGCCAGCACTGCTGGATGGGGTGGTCCGGTCCCTGTTTCCGCGCAGGACCGACTTCGCCCCACCAACAATGGATCCCCCGCAAGGGGCGGCTTCGCCGGAGGAGGAGGTCCCCCCGGTGACGGCGGCGGAGATCTACGCGGGGGTACTCAGCCTCCGCGCCAAGAAGACGGCCCCCGGGCCGGACGGCGTCCCCGCACGGGTGGTGGCAATAGCTGCCTCCGAGATGGAGGACAGGTTTCGGGACCTTTTCAGCGCGTGCTTTTCGGCTGGGAAGTTCCCGAAACTGTGGAAGGAGGGGCAGCTTTGCCTCCTCCGAAAGGCGGGACGCCCGGTGGACTCCCCCTCGGCATACCGGCCCGTCGTGTTGCTCGATGAGGTCGGTAAATTGTTCGAGGGGATAGTCGCCTCCCGGCTCGGGCGCCATTTGCGGGATGTGGGGCCGGATCTGTCGGACGCCCAATTCGGTTTCCGTCGTGGGCGTTCGACGATCGACGCGCTGGCCCTACTCAAGGGCCAGGTGAAGGAGGCAGTCGAGGCGGGGGACGGAGTGCTGGCGGTGTCATTCGACATTGCCAATGCCTTCAACTCCGTGCCCCACTCGACGATATTGGAGGCGCTCCGGTATCACGGAGTGCCCCAATATCTGCGGAGCCTCCTGGCCAGCTACTTGGAGGACCGAGAGGTCCTCCTCGTAGACAAGACGGCCACAGTGAGGCGGTACGGCGCAGAGTCCGGTGTTCCACAGGGGTCGGTGCTTGGGCCCCCGCTGTGGAACATCGGGTTCGATTGGCTGCTGCGGGGAGCCCTCCTCCCGGGCACGAGTGTCATCTGCTACGCGGATGACACTCTGCTCACTGCACGGGGGAGGAGATTCGCGGACGCGGCCTGTCTGGCCTCGGCTGGCGGATCCTTGGTTGCAGAGAGGATCCGCCGCCTGGGATTGAAGGTGGCGCTGCACAAGACCGAGGCCGTGTTCTTTCGCGGGCCTCGGCAGCGCTGCCCACCCGACGCCCACATCGTCGTGGAGGGCGTCCGTATAGAGGTCCAGCCCCGGATGAAATATCTGGGCCTGGTGCTGGACGACAGGTGGCGCTTCGGCCCGCATTTCAGCGGGCTGTCAACGCGCCTGTTGAAGGCCGCGGACGCCCTTTCGTGGCTCCTCCCGAACCTGGGGGGGCCCAAGGCGAAATGCCGGCGCCTCTATGCCGGCATCTTGCGGAGCATGGCCCTGTACGGGGCCCCCATTTGGGCGGACTCCCTCCACAGGAGGGGGAACGCGACCGCCATCCGCAAGCCCCAAAGGGCCATTGCACTGCGGGTGGCGAGGGCCTACCGGTCGGTGGGTTTTTCGGCGGCGTGCGCTCTGGCCGGCACCCCTCCTTGGGAGTTGGAGGCTTGGGTGCTGGCCAGGGTGTATGAGTGGACGGCGCATCGCAGGGCGCTCGGGGAGCACCCCGTCGCCGAGGAGCGGGAGGCCGTGCGGCGGGAGGCGAGGGACGCCATCGTCCTCCATTGGACGGAGGACCTCGCCACCGCCACCTTTGGCCGCCGGACGTTGGACGCGCTCGGTCCGGTCCTCCGGGCCTGGCTCGAGCGGTCCCATGGTTTCCTCTCGTTCCGTCTGGTGCAGGTGTTGTCCGGGCATGGCTGCTTCGGAACGTACCTGCACCGGATCGGGAGGGAGGAAGCCCCGTCGTGCCACGACTGCGGCGCGGCGGAGGACACGGCGCAGCACACCCTCGAAGTGTGCCCAGCTTGGTCCGAGCCGCGCCGCAGTCTGATCGCGGAGATCGGACAGGACCTCTCGCTTCCCGGTGTGGTCAACGCCATGCTGGGGAGCGAGGGGGCCTGGTCAGCGGTCGCCTCCTTTTGCGAGGACGTAGTCTCGCAAAAGGAGGCGGCGGAGCGCGCGCGGGAGGAAGACCCTCTCGCAGCGCCGCTCCGCAGAAGAAGAAGAGGTCGGAGAAGACGCGGTTTTCTCCCTCTTCATGGTGGCGACGGGCGGGCGACAGGCGCGGGGGCGCCTTCGCCCGCATTGCACCCGTCACCACCTTCGTCTGTCATTCCCGGGCCCGCCCCCCCCCCCACGGGGAGGGCGTGAGGTCCGCTGTGCGGGTCATCGTCGGCGGAGGACTGGAAGTAAAGGCTGTGCCGGTTTCCCAGTCCCCCGCCACTAGGACGAAGCGGGAATGCCGCTGGGTCGTTTTAGTGGGTATACCGGGTCAGACCGGGGAGTCCCACATAGCCCGCCCATCCCCCGATGGACGAGTATGCGTAATGCATTTTTCCCAGCGACAAAAAAAAAAAAAAAAAAAAAAAAAAAAAAAAAAGGTTAGGTTAGGTTAGGTTAGGTTAGGTTAGGTTAGGTGAGCAGCGTCGGTCGCAGCTTCACGAGGTCCTGGTGCAGGTGGTGGAATGGCGGGACAGGCTTTCACGCCCTACCGCCGGCCTCAACATCATCGAGGCGATCCGGCCAGTGCTCGATCTCTGGCTCGGGAGAAGGCACGGCTCCCTGTCGTTTCGGGTGGCGCAGGTGCTCTCGGGGCATGGTTGCTTCGGGAAGTACCTGTGTCGCATAAACAGGGAGCCGGACGCACGGTGCCACCACTGCGTCGACTGTCGAGAGGACACGGCCTGGCACACGCTGGCAGAGTGTGCCGCTTGGGAGGAGCCGCGCCGTGCCCTCATCTCTGGAGTAGGCAGTGACCTCTCGCTGCCGGCCGTTGTGAACTCGATGGTCGGTAGCGAGGAGTCTTGGGACGCAGTGGTTTCCTTCTGCGAAACAGTCATCTCGCAGAAGGAGGCTGCGGAAAGGGAGAGGGAGATCACGACCTCTCATCCGGTCCGCAGCAGGCGCACCGGGCGTCGGCGGAGGGCGGACAACGCCCTCTTCCAGCCCCCCTAAATGGGTCCAGGGGCGACGGACGTGGGGACGTCTGTCGCCCCCTATACATCGGACCCGAGGTGGCGGCGCGTAGTGTTCCACGCGCGCCCCTCTGAGACGTCGCGGGGGGAGTCAAACACCTCCCCCCCCTCGACCCGAGATGAGGCCCGCCGTAGCGGGCCGGCACTAGCCGGGGGTTGCGGAAGAGTCGTACGTTCCCGCGACCCCTGGCGTAGGTGAGAGATGGAACACCGGGGTGGTTTTTAGTCAGTTGGAGCCTGACAGACCCCTCCGCCCTCCCCAGGCGGAGGACATCCGTTTCCGGATTTTCCACCCCGCAACAAAAAAAAAAAAAAAAAAAAGGTTAGGTTAGGTTAGGTTTTTTTTTTTTTTTTTTTTTTTTTTGGCAGGAGGGGAAATCCGGTCGGACTAACACCCAGGCTGTTTCACAAATCGATCCAGTCTGGGTAGTGTCAGGCTCCAACTGACTAAAACCACCTCCTGCCTCGCTCGTGTCCCCCTGACATGGTCAGAGATCTTTTTAATACATTACTAGTTTGTACTGCTTATTTTACAATTTCTTTCTTATTAAAATAAAAGTTAACAAAAGTTTCAAAGTTTTCAAAATTTAAAACAACAAATACGTTATGTTACACTATGCTTATTTCTAAAATATCCTTTCTAGAAGAGAAATATCTATATTTGTAAATAGCATAGGTTTTAATTGGCTTTATTACGTTTTATTACTTTGATGGCTAGAGATGTGCAGTATTCTACATATAAAAATTTTCCTTCGTTTCGTCTCTGACATTATTTTATTAATAGAATTAATATTTATTTCAGTCTCTAGCCTTCGCTCAGCTTCATATCTCTCAGTTTGATATACTGGGCATTCTGTCAATATGTGTGCGATCGACTCCGCTTTATCCGGCTCGCAGATGCACGCTGGGCTCCCCTTACATTTGAAACGGTGCAAATATTCGGAGAACCCACCGTGCCCCGTCAAGATTTGCGTCAATATGCCAGCCGGTTTTAACTTTAGCACAATTCTGTGGGCGTCGATCGCATCGGGAAGGAAAATTTTTGTTACTGAGGCTGTTTCGCCGTTCTGATACCTCCGGTTCCATTCGTCGAGCGACCCCATACGGATCTGTCGCTTGACGAAAGAAACCGGGCAGCGGTCGTAGTCCGGCTTCTTTTTGGATCGGAGTGCAGCCTCCTTCGCGAGGTGGTCCACTCGCTCATTGCCTTCTAGACCAGCGTGTGCCTTTACCCAGAACAAAGACACATCTTTGCCCTGGGATAAAGCCACGGCAACGTTCACTCTCGTCTCCACGGCCAAGGCGTGGAGTGAACCCTGATTTGTGACTGTTTGTAGTGCGGCCTTTGAGTCACTATAGATACCGAAGGTTCCCTCCTTGCGCTTGAGGATTTCGCGCGTGGCTACGCATATGGCCAGAAGTTCAGCCTGGTAGACCGTGCAGTACGGAGGCAGGCTAAGTTTCGCGGACTTGGTCTCGGCCTCACCGTCCCAAAATGACAGTGCTGCTCCGACCTTGCCCTCAATCTTGCGGTTAGGTTAGGTTAGGTTTTTTTTTTTTTTTTTTTTTTTTGCTTTTCCCCATCGAGAGCGACGAGATCTTATTATTCTAATTTGGTCATTCATTCAAGTTCTCGCATTTATTCCTCTCGCACTTTCAAGCTTCATTCTGTATCTTTCTTTTATTCTCACTTTCATTCTTAGCCGGGTGGGACTCCCGCTATTCTATCCAATAATTTCTACTATTTTCTTACTTTTTATTAGGGTTGGGTATTAAAGTACACAGCTATAGTTTATTAAACATAATTTCGTGGACATTGTAACTTTTTATCAATTTGTTTTGACTTGCTTTCTTATTATGCTATTTATATATTTTCTAGTTTACATTTGTATCTTACTTACTAACACAATTTTATTTTCTTTCGTTACACTTATATTTCTATTTACTACTTTTAATATCTAGCCTATTTCTTACATTATTACTTTTACATGTTTGTTCGTATTCTACTTTTAACAGGACGAGGTTTTGCTGATTTACATTAATAGCTTAATAAAATTGCTATTCTCATTTGCGGTTTTATGGCATAGGTATTAAGAGTTTGGGCCTTTAGCCAGCATTAAGTTTTTCTCCTATACTGTTCTTACTAGTTGGGTGGAGGGGAGGGAAAGGGAGGAGAAGGGAAAGGGAGGGGGAAGAGGACTCCTTTAACGTTGTTGGAATTTTTTATCTTCTTGTGGTTGCGACAATAATATACATATACATACATAGATTATACATATTTATTGACATTTCTTTTTCGGGTTTTTTATTGATCTTTGTTTTATTTCAGGGTCTTTTGGGATACTAATATATTCTTATATACTCAGTATATAATTATACATCAGAGAGAGAAGGGGGGGATGGCAGTTTAGGCGTATGCTGTCGTCGTACGAGCCAGATAGTCCCATTTCTTGCGGACAGGGCACTCCGAACTAAATGCATTATGCTCCGTCTTCTGAAGCTTTGAGTGCAGACAGTTGCAGCACTGCGGTGCGTTGCCCGCGACAAATTCTTCGCACTTGTCACGTAGATGCGGTCCTCCGCAGTGGCTGCACCTGTCTACACTCTCCGTACAGAACTTTCGGCCATGACCAAATGCTAAGCATTTCGTACATTGGATGAGCGGCGACTGATCCTCCACCCTGACCCTTTGCAGGTCGAGGTAAAGAGCCCCAGCCTCCGTCATCCTCTGCCATACTATAGGTCTGACCTGGACGATGACGTGTGCTGTTCTCGGGTTTCTGGTCCTTTTCTTATACTTTATTTTTATTTCTTTTTCCTCCTGTAGCAGGTCCCTAAAGATATTCTCGTTTTGGGAATAGAGCGCCTTTTCCATCTCGTCGTCTTCACTGTCCAAAAAGACGTCTTTTAGGACGACGAGCGGGTTTTTATTTTTCATTGGCGCTACTATTAGCCCTTCACCTCGGCTCTCGATCCTATCTTTTACTTTCTCGAGTTCCGCTTCCGAGTCACAACCCAGTATTACCGTCTGGTTTTTCGCCTTCCTTACTTTGCTAATTTTTAGGCCAGTTCCCCTGGCATCGACCGCCTTCTTCACCCTAGCGAGCACCTCGTCGGCAGTCTCCTGGCTGCCTTCCAGGGTGACCGCCATCGAATGAAGTGCCGGTCGACGCCCGGGTTTGGCTGCTGTAACGTGGGCGTATGAGAGAGACTCGGTGTTTGGCTCGCGTGCTTCTTCCCGTATGGCTCCCATTATACGGTCGGTTCCGGCAGCGACCTCGCCGGCCACGCCCTCAATTTTGGTCTCGAGTACTACGGCGGCACGACCGATGATCGTGACCCCTTCTATTGCGTGGTCAAGTCTCGCCTTGACATCATCGATCTTGTCGCCGACCCCGATAACCTTGTCGATGACCTTATCGACGACGTCGGAACCGCTCTCGGAGCAGTGATCGGTCAAATCCTGGAAACCAATGGAGACCTTTGCTTCCAGGTCAACGAGCCGCGTCTTGATGTTTGTCTCCACCTTTTCCAGCCTCTCTATTAGTACCTCCGATAACTCGGGTGATGTAGGCGTGGTGTTTGCTTTGGAAGGCGGGACTGTCTTTGGCACTGTTTCCAGGTTTTTCACTCTCCTACTTATTTCAAAGAGGATCCGTAGACACTTGTCGGACTGGGTCTCCAGGAAAGTCTTTATGTCCTTCCTCATCTGAGGGTAATCCTTGACTCTGGATGGTATGTCTTCGAAAGTCTTCATGACCTCCTGGAGAAGTTTGTCGTTGGAGGACACAGCAAAGATGTCGGCCTGCTTAGTGTAAGCCTCCATGATGTCTACGGATCTTCTTTTCCTCTCTGGTCTCCTAATAAATGTTTTGGCAGCATCCGGCACCTGTCCAGACTTGCCTGCGGGGCTGGGGGTGGCGGCGGGAGCGACATCGCCTGAGGTCCCTGCTGACGTCAGCGGCGTTTCGACGTCTCTCCTTTCGTACCTCAGGGATAACCCCTTTGGCGCTTCGCGCGCTCCAGAGGGTCCCTGGGTAGGCGACGTTGACCCCTGCGGTACGCTGGCGCCGACTCCTGGCCCTTTCCCTTTTACTGGGGTGCGAATTCCGAGAACCATTTTGTTGCTTCGCTTACTTGTGTGTGTAAAGGGCACAACAGTAAGGACGGGGAAAGTTGTCAATCGTCAATAAAATATAAAATAAAAATAGAATAAAATAAAATAAAATAAAATAAAATATAATCTACACTGCTATTAGCAGTTCCGTTTTCTCCTGTAAATGGGGAGTCAAAAATAAACAGAATAAATCCGCAAACCAATTTTTTCTATCTCGCCTAGTTTGCGAGGTATCAGTATTTACTAAGAAGGGATGGGGGAGGGTCCAATCGGGAGGGGATGGGTTCCTCTTGTGCGACTTTAGCCGTGGTGTCTAAACACCACTAAGGCTGATTTTGAGGTCTAAAAAGATGTAAGTCCTCTCGTTCCCGAGATATGGCCCGTTGAAGGATGAAGGAAAGGATGGTTTTGAATAAAAAAGGAAGGGGAGGAAAAGGGGAAAGATGGGGGGGGATGGATACCTCTGTGACGGTTTTCACCTCGTGGTGTCTTCGACACTAAGGCTGAATCCGTGGTCTAAAAGTGCCTATCTGGTCTGGTTCCAGAGATATCCGATTTTAGGGATTTCTGTCTTACCGTACCGCGCCGTGTCGCAGGCCTTACCAGGCAGATCTTCCAGGTGACCTAGCTGGGTCTGCCTTGGTCCGATTTTGGCGTGGGTGGGCTCTTTTGTTTGGTCTTGTTGAGCTCTTTTTGGTAGGCCAGATTCAGGGTTGACTTGGGGGGGGGGAGGGTGGGGGGGGGAAGTTGGATAGGGTGTTTTTGGATGGGAGGAGGGTTGTGGTGGATTTGGTGGATGTTTGGATAGGGGATGTTTCAGGGTAGGGATGGGGTGGTTTTTTGGCGGGAAGTATCCTGGTAATGTAAGTCTAGGTAGATACGTTAATGACTGAGGGTCTCTTATTATTCACACTAGGTTACAGTCACACACTACGTTTGGGCTCGTTTTTCAAGATTTAAGGTCCCGTCCAATGTCTTGTTCTAAGCATAAATAGTAACTAAGATAAAATATAATGCTAACTAAGAAAATATTAACTTAAGAACAAATTTTTACCTTCAAACACCGCGTGGGGTGCTGCACACAGAGATTCTAATATTTCGATACAAGTTTGAAAACTCACTTTTTTATCTTGGCTCTTTTTAAATTTTTAAGTATATGGTTGGATAGTACAGTTTCCAAAACCAGTTATTCCGGTTTTTATTTTTAACTAGCTTGTTACTATGCCAAGATCTAGATCTTTTAAGTTTTCGAAAACACAAACTGATAAAAACAAAGTTATTTCAAAGCGTGAGAGCAATTTGCTGTTTTAGGTTATCTTTAATTACAAGGAAAACATTGATGCTACTATTTTAGGGATTTTTTCTAATCTACGTTATTAAATGGACAATATGATTCTATTTTTACATGGGGTGTGGGATTTAGATTGTAAAAATTAAGAAAAATTTTGAAAAGTGAATGATCGAATTCTAACGGCAAATACCTTGTTTCTGTACTATTTATCTTAGGATCTCTATGTAATTTTCAGGTTTACTGCCTGCTGCTCCGGGAAGCTGCCCAGGTCATCAATGCACCAAGGTTGTACCTTCCAACTGGTTTTTTCATGCGTTTTTGCTGCGCGGCACGTCTTCGGAGTGGTTTATACAGCAAGCTAAGGCCTGGGATCTCTCGGGAAAATTCCTGGAGTTTCCAGGAATGTCGGGAGCACTTGTTTTCTCACTATGTCACACTTGGTAGGCCGATTTCTCCTCGATTTCGGAAGGATGAGGGGTTTTCTTGTGAAAATTGGCCTTATTTCCTCTCCGTCTTCGGAAAAGTTGTCGCGAAAGGTCGAATTTTAGTCCTAAAATTCCCAATTTTCCAGGGGGTGTAGTCACTGAGCAAGTCTTTGATTTGGTGTAAAGAAACTTAGGGGTCGTCGCTACAAATCGCACGCCGTATTCGTTTCCCCGCAGCGTCTGACTTTTTCACCGCTTTTTGCTGTTTTTTACCCGCCGCGCTCCAGAAAAATCTGTGGGCCTTTTCGGCTGGGAAGTTCCCGAAACTGTGGAAGGAGGGGCAGCTTTGCCTCCTCCGAAAGGCGGGAGGCCCGGTGGACTCCCCCTCGGCATACCGGCCCGTCGTGTTGCTCGATGAGGTCGGTAAATTGTTCGAGGGGATAGTCGCCTCCCGGCTCGGGCGCCATTTGCGGGATGTGGGGCCGGATCTGTCGGACGCCCAATTCGGTTTCCGTCGTGGGCGTTCGACGATCGACGCGCTGGCCCTACTCAAGGGCCAGGTGAAGGAGGCAGTCGAGGCGGGGGACGGAGTGCTGGCGGTGTCATTCGACATTGCTAATGCCTTCAACTCCGTGCCCCACTCGACGATATTGGAGGCGCTCCGGTATCACGGAGTGCCCCAATATCTGCGGAGCCTCCTGGCCAGCTACTTGGAGGACCGAGAGGTCCTCCTCGTAGACAAGACGGCCACAGTGAGGCGGTACGGCGCAGAGTCCGGTGTTCCACAGGGGTCGGTGCTTGGGCCCCCGCTGTGGAACATCAGGTTCGATTGGCTGCTGCGGGGAGCCCTCCTCCCGGGCACGAGTGTCATCTGCTACGCGGATGACACTCTGCTCACTGCACGGGGGAGGAGATTCGCGGACGCGGCCTGTCTGGCCTCGGCTGGCGGATCCTTGGTTGCAGAGAGGATCCGCCGCCTGGGATTGAAGGTGGCGCTGCACAAGACCGAGGCCGTGTTCTTTCGCGGGCCTCGGCAGCGCTGCCCACCCGACGCCCACATCGTCGTGGAGGGCGTCCGTATAGAGGTCCAGCCCCGGATGAAATATCTGGGCCTGGTGCTGGACGACAGGTGGCGCTTCGGCCCGCATTTCAGCGGGCTGTCAACGCGCCTGTTGAAGGCCGCGGACGCCCTCTCGTGGCTCCTCCCGAACCTGGGGGGGCCCAAGGCGAAATGCCGGCGCCTCTATGCCGGCATCTTGCGGAGCATGGCCCTGTACGGGGCCCCCATTTGGGCGGACTCCCTCCACAGGAGGGAGAACGCGACCGCCATCCGCAAGCCCCAAAGGGCCATTGCACTGCGGGTGGCGAGGGCCTACCGGTCGGTGGGTTTTTCGGCGGCGTGCGCTCTGGCCGGCACCCCTCCTTGGGAGTTGGAGGCTTGGGTGCTGGCCAGGGTGTATGAGTGGACGGCGCATCGCAGGGCGCTCGGGGAGCACCCCGTCGCCGAGGAGCGGGAGGCCGTGCGGCGGGAGGCGAGGGACGCCATCGTCCTCCATTGGACGGAGGACCTCGCCACCGCCACCTTTGGCCGCCGGACGTTGGACGCGCTCGGTCCGGTCCTCCGGGCGTTTCGACGTCTCTCCTTTCGTACCTCAGGGATAACCCCTTTGGCGCTTCGCGCGCTCCAGAGGGTCCCTGGGTAGGCGACGTTGACCCCTGCGGTACGCTGGCGCCGACTCCTGGCCCTTTCCCTTTTACTGGGGTGCGAATTCCGAGAACCATTTTGTTGCTTCGCTTACTTGTGTGTGTAAAGGGCACAACAGTAAGGACGGGGAAAGTTGTCAATCGTCAATAAAATATAAAATAAAAATAGAATAAAATAAAATAAAATAAAATAAAATATAATCTACACTGCTATTAGCAGTTCCGTTTTCTCCTGTAAATGGGGAGTCAAAAATAAACAGAATAAATCCGCAAACCAATTTTTTCTATCTCGCCTAGTTTGCGAGGTATCAGTATTTACTAAGAAGGGATGGGGGAGGGTCCAATCGGGAGGGGATGGGTTCCTCTTGTGCGACTTTAGCCGTGGTGTCTAAACACCACTAAGGCTGATTTTGAGGTCTAAAAAGATGTAAGTCCTCTCGTTCCCGAGATATGGCCCGTTGAAGGATGAAGGAAAGGATGGTTTTGAATAAAAAAGGAAGGGGAGGAAAAGGGGAAAGATGGGGGGGGATGGATACCTCTGTGACGGTTTTCACCTCGTGGTGTCTTCGACACTAAGGCTGAATCCGTGGTCTAAAAGTGCCTATCTGGTCTGGTTCCAGAGATATCCGATTTTAGGGATTTCTGTCTTACCGTACCGCGCCGTGTCGCAGGCCTTACCAGGCAGATCTTCCAGGTGACCTAGCTGGGTCTGCCTTGGTCCGATTTTGGCGTGGGTGGGCTCTTTTGTTTGGTCTTGTTGAGCTCTTTTTGGTAGGCCAGATTCAGGGTTGACTTGGGGGGGGGGAGGGTGGGGGGGGGAAGTTGGATAGGGTGTTTTTGGATGGGAGGAGGGTTGTGGTGGATTTGGTGGATGTTTGGATAGGGGATGTTTCAGGGTAGGGATGGGGTGGTTTTTTGGCGGGAAGTATCCTGGTAATGTAAGTCTAGGTAGATACGTTAATGACTGAGGGTCTCTTATTATTCACACTAGGTTACAGTCACACACTACGTTTGGGCTCGTTTTTCAAGATTTAAGGTCCCGTCCAATGTCTTGTTCTAAGCATAAATAGTAACTAAGATAAAATATAATGCTAACTAAGAAAATATTAACTTAAGAACAAATTTTTACCTTCAAACACCGCGTGGGGTGCTGCACACAGAGATTCTAATATTTCGATACAAGTTTGAAAACTCACTTTTTTATCTTGGCTCTTTTTAAATTTTTAAGTATATGGTTGGATAGTACAGTTTCCAAAACCAGTTATTCCGGTTTTTATTTTTAACTAGCTTGTTACTATGCCAAGATCTAGATCTTTTAAGTTTTCGAAAACACAAACTGATAAAAACAAAGTTATTTCAAAGCGTGAGAGCAATTTGCTGTTTTAGGTTATCTTTAATTACAAGGAAAACATTGATGCTACTATTTTAGGGATTTTTTCTAATCTACGTTATTAAATGGACAATATGATTCTATTTTTACATGGGGTGTGGGATTTAGATTGTAAAAATTAAGAAAAATTTTGAAAAGTGAATGATCGAATTCTAACGGCAAATACCTTGTTTCTGTACTATTTATCTTAGGATCTCTATGTAATTTTCAGGTTTACTGCCTGCTGCTCCGGGAAGCTGCCCAGGTCATCAATGCACCAAGGTTGTACCTTCCAACTGGTTTTTTCATGCGTTTTTGCTGCGCGGCACGTCTTCGGAGTGGTTTATACAGCAAGCTAAGGCCTGGGATCTCTCGGGAAAATTCCTGGAGTTTCCAGGAATGTCGGGAGCACTTGTTTTCTCACTATGTCACACTTGGTAGGCCGATTTCTCCTCGATTTCGGAAGGATGAGGGGTTTTCTTGTGAAAATTGGCCTTATTTCCTCTCCGTCTTCGGAAAAGTTGTCGCGAAAGGTCGAATTTTAGTCCTAAAATTCCCAATTTTCCAGGGGGTGTAGTCACTGAGCAAGTCTTTGATTTGGTGTAAAGAAACTTAGGGGTCGTCGCTACAAATCGCACGCCGTATTCGTTTCCCCGCAGCGTCTGACTTTTTCACCGCTTTTTGCTGTTTTTTACCCGCCGCGCTCCAGAAAAATCTGTGGGCCTTTTCGGCTGGGAAGTTCCCGAAACTGTGGAAGGAGGGGCAGCTTTGCCTCCTCCGAAAGGCGGGAGGCCCGGTGGACTCCCCCTCGGCATACCGGCCCGTCGTGTTGCTCGATGAGGTCGGTAAATTGTTCGAGGGGATAGTCGCCTCCCGGCTCGGGCGCCATTTGCGGGATGTGGGGCCGGATCTGTCGGACGCCCAATTCGGTTTCCGTCGTGGGCGTTCGACGATCGACGCGCTGGCCCTACTCAAGGGCCAGGTGAAGGAGGCAGTCGAGGCGGGGGACGGAGTGCTGGCGGTGTCATTCGACATTGCTAATGCCTTCAACTCCGTGCCCCACTCGACGATATTGGAGGCGCTCCGGTATCACGGAGTGCCCCAATATCTGCGGAGCCTCCTGGCCAGCTACTTGGAGGACCGAGAGGTCCTCCTCGTAGACAAGACGGCCACAGTGAGGCGGTACGGCGCAGAGTCCGGTGTTCCACAGGGGTCGGTGCTTGGGCCCCCGCTGTGGAACATCAGGTTCGATTGGCTGCTGCGGGGAGCCCTCCTCCCGGGCACGAGTGTCATCTGCTACGCGGATGACACTCTGCTCACTGCACGGGGGAGGAGATTCGCGGACGCGGCCTGTCTGGCCTCGGCTGGCGGATCCTTGGTTGCAGAGAGGATCCGCCGCCTGGGATTGAAGGTGGCGCTGCACAAGACCGAGGCCGTGTTCTTTCGCGGGCCTCGGCAGCGCTGCCCACCCGACGCCCACATCGTCGTGGAGGGCGTCCGTATAGAGGTCCAGCCCCGGATGAAATATCTGGGCCTGGTGCTGGACGACAGGTGGCGCTTCGGCCCGCATTTCAGCGGGCTGTCAACGCGCCTGTTGAAGGCCGCGGACGCCCTCTCGTGGCTCCTCCCGAACCTGGGGGGGCCCAAGGCGAAATGCCGGCGCCTCTATGCCGGCATCTTGCGGAGCATGGCCCTGTACGGGGCCCCCATTTGGGCGGACTCCCTCCACAGGAGGGAGAACGCGACCGCCATCCGCAAGCCCCAAAGGGCCATTGCACTGCGGGTGGCGAGAGCCTACCGGTCGGTGGGTTTCTCGGCGGCGTGCGCTCTGGCCGGCACCCCTCCTTGGGAGTTGGAGGCTTGGGTGCTGGCCAGGGTGTATGAGTGGACAGCGCATCGCAGGGCGCTCGGGGAGCACCCCGTCGCCGAGGAGCGGGAGGCCGTGCGGCGGGAGGCGAGGGACGCCATCGTCCTCCATTGGACGGAGGACCTCGCCACCGCCACCTTTGGCCGCCGGACGTTGGACGCGCTCGGTCCGGTCCTCCGGGCCTGGCTCGAGCGTTCCCATGGTTTCCTCTCGTTCCGTCTGGTGCAGGTGTTGTCCGGGCATGGCTGCTTCGGAACGTACCTGCACCGGATCGGGAGGGAGGAAGCCCCGTCGTGCCACGACTGCGGCGCGGCGGAGGACACGGCGCAGCACACCCTCGAAGTGTGCCCAGCTTGGTCCGAGCCGCGCCGCAGTCTGATCGCGGAGATCGGACAGGACCTCTCGCTTCCCGGTGTGGTCAACGCCATGCTGGGGAGCGAGAGGGCCTGGTCAGCGGTCGCCTCCTTTTGCGAGGACGTAGTCTCGCAAAAGGAGGCGGCGGAGCGCGCGCGGGAGGAAGACCCTCTCGCAGCGCCGCTCCGCAGAAGAAGAAGAGGTCGGAGAAGACGCGGTCTTCTCCCTCTTCATGGTGGCGACGGGCGGGCGACAGGCGCGGGGGCGCCTTCGCCCGCATTGCACCCGTCACCACCTTCGTCTGTCATTCCCGGGCCCGCCCCCCCCTCCACGGGGAGGGCGTGAGGTCCGCTGTGCGGGTCATCGTCGGCGGAGGACTGGAAGTAAAGGCTGTGCCGGTTTCCCAGTCCCCCGCCACTAGGACGAAGCGGGAATGCCGCTGGGTCGTTTTAGTGGGTATACCGGGTCAGACCGGGGAGTCCCACATAGCCCGCCCATCCCCCGATGGACGGGTATGCGTAATGCATTTTTTCCCAGCGACAAAAAAAAAAAAAAAAAAAAAAAAAAAAAAAAAAAAAAAAAAAAAAAAAAAAAAAAGGTGGCCAGGGTGTATGAGTGGACGGCGCATCGCAGGGCGCTCGGGGAGCACCCCGTCGCCGAGGAGCGGGAGGCCGTGCGGCGGGAGGCGAGGGACGCCATCGTCCTCCATTGGACGGAGGACCTCGCCACCGCCACCTTTGGCCGCCGGACGTTGGACGCGCTCGGTCCGGTCCTCCGGGCCTGGCTCGAGCGGTCCCATGGTTTCCTCTCGTTCCGTCTGGTGCAGGTGTTGTCCGGGCATGGCTGCTTCGGAACGTACCTGCACCGGATCGGGAGGGAGGAAGCCCCGTCGTGCCACGACTGCGGCGCGGCGGAGGACACGGCGCAGCACACCCTCGAAGTGTGCCCAGCTTGGTCCGAGCCGCGCCGCAGTCTGATCGCGGAGATCGGACAGGACCTCTCGCTTCCCGGTGTGGTCAACGCCATGCTGGGGAGCGAGGGGGCCTGGTCAGCGGTCGCCTCCTTTTGCGAGGACGTAGTCTCGCAAAAGGAGGCGGCGGAGCGCGCGCGGGAGGAAGACCCTCTCGCAGCGCCGCTCCGCAGAAGAAGAAGAGGTCGGAGAAGACGCGGTCTTCTCCCTCTTCATGGTGGCGACGGGCGGGCGACAGGCGCGGGGGCGCCTTCGCCCGCATTGCACCCGTCACCACCTTCGTCTGTCATTCCCGGGCCCGCCCCCCCCCCCACGGGGAGGGCGTGAGGTCCGCTGTGCGGGTCATCGTCGGCGGAGGACTGGAAGTAAAGGCTGTGCCGGTTTCCCAGTCCCCCGCCACTAGGACGAAGCGGGAATGCCGCTGGGTCGTTTTAGTGGGTATACCGGGTCAGACCGGGGAGTCCCACATAGCCCGCCCATCCCCCGATGGACGGGTATGCGTAATGCATTTTTTCCCAGCGACAAAAAAAAAAAAAAAAAAAAAAAAAAAAGGTTAGGTTAGGTTAGGTTGGGGTGCTGGGTCAGAAAACCTCCTCGTGGGCCTGACGGCTGCCGGTCCCTCTCGATACGTTTGGAGGGAACAGCAGCCGGCATGGACGGTGCATCCTGGGCGCGGGCAGTGGCCTTCCCCAAGGAATGGGAAGAGATTCTCATTCTTCGGGGAATGTTACTGTTCGTGGCAAATATTCTGACATAGGAGGGGGTCCAACTAAATGGACCAATGGGGCGCTGTTCCGCGTGACCCTCTGAACAGCAGAGGGCACAGTGGAGGAGCAACAACGGGCTCGGTGTGCACTTACCCTGCCTCCGAGCAGACAGTGAGGGACTCAGTCCTTCGCTGTCCCCGTCGTTCTCGTAATCCCATCATTGGAGTGTCGTGGATCACGACTCGCGGCTTCAATGGGACCGAGGGTCTTGGCTTAACCGCCCGGACCGCGAGGTAGAAAACCTCTATAAAAAGTTACCCCGAATCTCAAGCGGCGGCGCACCGTGAGGGGATGAATGGCTGACGGGTGTTCCCATGGAACAATCAGTCTCTAGTGCGACCCCCGCCAGGGTACCAGCCGACCCCCTGGCGGGTTATAAATGCTAAAGGCTTATCCGGGTACAGGGGGCACTGCCCGGATGGACGTTTTATATCCCCCATACTCGTGGGAATTATATGGATATAAATAGCACCAAAAAGAAAGTTGTGGAGAAGGAGGACGCAGCGTCAGGTTCTGGCACTGCGTCACTGACGATGGGAGCAGTTGCTCCAGGAGAACCGTTAGTGGTTCTGGAGAGAGTGAGTGTATTGTCGGAGTCCGGCAACGCACCGCAAATAGTTGCGGCCAGCCCCTCCAAGTTTTGGGGGAAGCGGCCGCGGGGTTTTGAATCGGACGCATTGTCGGCAGGTTTGTCCTCAAGTGAGGAGAACCTGCCGGCCGCCAAGGTTCGGACCGCAAGGAGAGGCAGAGGTCGCGGGACACCTTCTGGTGCCAGCACTCCAGCGGCAGAGTCGCGCGACACCAGGGGCTGCTACCTAAAGCGCCCCGATATGTCGGTGGCCAGCGGAGTAAGTGACTCCGAGGGGACCATGCAGGTGGAGCAGAGTGATTCTGCGCCCTCCACTGCATTGGTGAGCACCAAGGCGGAGCTCAACGCCGCGAGGCGAGAGGGCCGGAAGGCCATCGCGACTGATGAGGTCGCTGAGATGGCCCGAATGGCAAGGGAAAGGCGGTCGCAAACTGCCGCAGACCCTGAGGGACTGACGGCTGAGGCCCTAAGCCGCCAGGTCTTGGACGGCGTGGACGTCGTCATGAAGGTTGCCACAAAGTCGGGCAACCTGAAGGGAACGTTCACGCGGGCCCTGAAAGAGGCAGCAGACGGCATTAGGGAGGCGGTGGAAATCCTCTTTGACCGGACGACCTCAGAGGAGACGGCAAAGCTACAGGAGGAAAATAACCGTCTCCACGCTAGGATGGAGGAGCTCCAACGGGAAGTCAGCGCCCTGAGGGTGGACTTCAGCCGGCAGCAGATTGCGACAACTACGGTCAGTAATTCTCTGCCTCAGGATGGGTCCTTGGGGGAGGATCTTTTCAATCGGCTGTTGTCAATAATGACCGCCCGCTTGGACAGTATAGAGCCTAGGCTTAATCCCCCTATAAATCTCCGCCCACCATTGGCGGCGGATAAGAGGAGAAAGGGGGCGGAGCCCGCTCCGACATCTAGGTCTACGTGGGCACAGGTGACAAGTGGACCACCCACAACAAAAAAGCCGTTACAGGTGGCCAAAAACCCAACCCAGGTGCCCAATAAGCCCTCTATGGCGGGCAAAAAGCCTGCAGAAGGAGCTAAAAAGCCGAAGGCAGTGGCACAAAAGCCAAGTGAAGGGAGCGATCGGCCTCCCAAAGGCCTCCCACAGGTCATGGTGGCGGAATGGCGGAGGAGGCTTGACCATCCCTCCGCCGGCCTCGACACAATCGAGGCGATCCGGCCAGTACTCGACGACTGGCTCGGGAGGAAGCACGGCTCCCTGACGTTTCGGGCGGCGCAGGTGCTCTCGGGGCACGGTTGCTTCGGGAAGTACCTGTGTCGCATAAGCAGGGAGCCGGACGCTCGGTGCCATCACTGCGTCCAGTGTTTGGAGGATACGGCGCGGCATACGCTGGCAGAATGTCCCGCGTGGGACGAGCCGCGCCGTGCCCTCGTGACAGAGATAGGTGGAGACCTGTCGCTGCCGACCGTTGCTCACGCGATGGTCGACAGCACAGAGTCCTGGGACGCGGTGGTGTCCTTCTGCGAAACCGTCATGTCGCAGAAGGAAGCTGCGGAGAGGGAGAGGGAAATCTCGAGTTCCTTCCCATCCCGCAGCAGACGCACCGGGCGTCGGCAGAGGGCGGATAACGCCCTCTTCCGGCCCCCCTAAACAGGTCCAGGGGCGACGGATTCGGGGACATCCGTCGCCCCCCATATCACTGGACCCGAGACGGTGGCGCGTAGTGTTCCACGCGCGCCTCTCACAGACGTAACACGGGGGGAGCACACCTCACTCCCCCCAGGGACGAGGCCCGCACTGGTCGAGCGGGCCGGCACTAGTCCGGGGCAGCGGAAGTCACATTCGTTCCCGCTGCCCTCCGACGCAAGTGTGCGAGGGAACACCGGTGTGGTTTTAGTCAGTACGAGTCTGACAGACCCCTCCGCCCTCCCCAGGGCGGGGGACATCCATCGAGGATTTCCACATCGTCAACAAAAAAAAAAAAAAAAAAAGGTTAGGTTAGGTTAGGTTAGCGAGGTAAGTAGCCCGACGGTTTAGCGGGCGCTCGAATCGCATGTTTCAGGATCAAACCTGAGCCAGTATGAAATTCACTTTGGGGTGCTGGGTCAGAAAACCTCCTCGTGGGCCTGACGGCTGCCGGTCCCTCTCGATACGTTTGGAGGGAACAGCAGCTGGCATGGACGGTGCATCCTGGGCGCGGGCAGTGGCCTTCCCCAAGGAATGGGAAGAGATTCGTATTCTTCGGGGAATGTCACTGTTCGTGGCAAATATTCTGACAAAGGAGGGGTCCAACTTGGACCAGCGGGGCGCTGTTCTGCGTGATCCTCTGGAAGGCAGAGGGCACAGTGGAGTAGCGGCAGCGGGCTCGGTGTGCACTCACCCTGCCTCCGAGCAGACAGTGAGGGACGCAGTCCTTCGCTGTCCCCGTCGTTCTCGTAATCCCATCATCGGAGTGTCGTGGATCACGTCTCGCGGCTTCGATCGGGACCGAGGGTCTTGGCTTAATCGCCCGGACCGCGAGGTAGAAAACCTCTATAAAAAGTTACCCCGAATCTCAAGCGGCGGCGCACCGTGAGGGGATGAATGGCTGACGGGTGCTGCGGCTACGCGGGACGCCTGCGGGCGGTTTTTAAAACCAAAAGGCCCTTCGCAGGGCCAACGTGAAGGCCCTTCTCAGGGCAAAACCAAAGGCCCTTCTCAGGGCCAACCCAAAGGCCCTTCTAAGCGCCAATCCAAAGGTCCTTCTCAGGGCCAACCCAAAGGCCCCTCTCAGGGCCACTCTGATGCTCCGGCGTCAGAGGCTAGCCGCGCGCCGTCTGCGGCTAGCTTCTTTGGAGGGGCGGGCGAGTCGTCTGACTACGACTCACCCATTAGTGGGTCGGACGCGGACGACTCTCGGTCGCGGAAGCGGGGCCGGGGGTCCGAGGGCTCCTCGGCCTCGGGGTCGACGAGGCTGTCGAAGGCAAAAAAGTCGACGGCAGCCACGTTTACGCATGACGTTGGGCTCGTGGACGCCCAACGCCAGCTGGATCTGGCTCGGCGGGTGCAGCTCCAGCAAGAGCTGGAAGAGAGGGTGGCCGCAAAGGAGAAACGGGCGCACGTCGCCCGCACTGCTTACTGTGCACGGCGGTGGGACTACCGGCTGACCACGTCGCTGGCAGAAAGGACTGCAAACCGCCACTCCGCTCCCACGGGAATGGTTTGAGGACTCTGCCCTCGACCGCTTCCGGCGCGGTGCGACCAGAAGAGCCGTCACAGGGGGCAATAATGATCACGGACTAATATGGACCCGGTCCGTGGTCATTTTCTTCTCCAGGCTAATCTGAACCACTGCGCCGGTGCGCAGGACTTGGTTCTTCAGACCATGGCAGAGCGGTCGATCGGTGTGGCCGTAGTGGCGGAGCCATACTACGTCCCAGTTCGCCCTGACTGGGTGGGGGATATGGATGGCTCTGTTGCTATTATAAGTTCCTGGGCTCCACTTTCCATCCGGGAGAGGAGTCGGGGCTTCGTTGCGGCTGCCTGGGGGGACTTGATTCTCTTCGGAGTTTATTTCTCCCCAAACAGGAGCCTTGCGGAGTTTGAGGACTTCCTGGACTGCCTAGGGACCTCGATTCGGAGAGTCATGCCGGCCCAGGCTGTCGTCATGGGGGACTTCAACGCGAAATCTATCGCGTGGGGGTCTCCCAGGACGGACGCCAGGGGGCGGGTGGTCGAAGAGTGGGCGGCTGCTGCGGGCCTCTGTCTTTTAAACAGGGGCTCCGTGAACACGTGCGTACGGCAGCATGGGGGGTCAATAGTGGACCTCTCATTTGCCACCCCTGCTGTCGCTTCAAGGGTCCAGGGTTGGCGGGTCCTAGAGAGTGTGGAGACTCTATCAGATCACCTGTACATCTGTATAGATATCTCCACCTCCTCGGGCCCAACAGTGTCTCCACGACCTGACGTTCGGCAATTCCCGCGGTGGGCAGTGAGGCGGCTTGACGGGGACCTCCTAGAGGAAGCAGCCATTGTCCAGGCTTGGCTGTTCTCGCCGCCTCCAGCAGAGGGAGTCGATGCCGAGGCTGACCGGTTTCGCGACGCTATGGCGGCTGTATGCGATGCAGCCATGCCTCGCTCCCGAAGGCAACCCCCAAAGCGAGCGGTGTACTGGTGGTCCCAAGAGATAGATGGCCTCCGCGCGGCCTGTATAATTGCCCGGAGGACCTACTCGCAGGTCCGCAGGTTACGCCGCCGCAGTGGAGAGCTGGAGACCCTTCAGTCCCAACTGCATGAGTCATACTGCAACTCTCGGGGGGCTCTGCAGTTGGCAATCTGTCGAGCGAAGGAGCAGTCGAGATCTGAGGCACTGGAGGACCTGAACCGTGATCCCTGGGGGCGTTCGTACCGTGCGGCGCGGAAGAAACTCCGCGCTAAAGGCCCCCCACTGACGGAATCCCTCCAGCCTCAGTTCCTCGTTAGGGTTGTGGAGACGCTCTTCCCAGATCGAGCAGATTATCCTTCCCCGACCATGGCCGAAGCGGAGACTGACCAGGATGCAGAGGTGGAGACTCCCCCAATATCCGACGATGAAATGGGGGCAGCAATTCTGCGGGTGCAGTCCAAGAGGACTGCCCCCGGACCGGACGGGGTGCATGCGAGGGTGCTGGCCCTTGCTCTGAAGGCAGGGCTGGAAGACAGGCTTAGGGAGCTCTTCGACTCCTGTTTGATGTCGAGACGGTTCCCTAAGGCCTGGAAGGAAGGTCGACTGGTGCTGCTGCAGAAGCCGGGGCGGCCCCTGGAGTCCCCATCGAGTTACAGACCGATTGTCCTGCTGGACGAGGTGGGGAAGATGCTAGAGAAGATTCTCGCTACCCGCATCGTCCGGCATTTGGAAGCGACTGGGCCAAACTTGTCGGACGCCCAGTTCGGTTTCCGGGCAGGGCGTTCGACAATAGACGCAATATTGCGTCTAAAGGCCGAGGCTAGGGTTGCTGTCGCGCAGGGCGGTGTCTTTAGACATCGCTAACGCGTTCAACACTCTGCCATTCAACTGCATTGGGGAGGCGCTCCGCTACCATAAGGTGCCCGTCTACTTACGGCAGTTGGTAGCGGATTACCTGCAGGGACGGTTCGTCTGCTACGAGGGACGCGAAGGCCAAGTTGCGCGTAGGGCCATCGCGTGCGGTGTTCCACAGGGGTCGGTTCTGGGTCCGCCCCTGTGGAACATAGGCTACGACTGGGCGCTGCGCAGTGTGCTCTCCCCCGGGCAGAGCGTCATCTGCTACGCTGACGACACTCTCGTCACGGCCCGGGGGGAGAACTACGAGGAGGCGGCACGCTCTGTCGTCGAGGGCGCGACCCTCGTCGTAGGACGAATCGAGGCACTGGGCCTCAAGGTGGCGCTTGAAAAGACGGAGGCCCTGGTATTCCATGCGCCCCGGCGCCGGCCACCAGCTGGCGCACACCTCACTATCGGTGGTGTAAGGATAGCGGTACGGGCAAGCATGAAATACCTGGGCCTGGTCTTGGACCGGAGGTGGAATTTCGGCGAGCACTTTGCCCAGCTTGTGCCGAAGCTGATTGGCACGGCGTCTGCCCTCAGCCGGCTGTTGCCGAACTTGGGCGGACCGAATCTGGTTTGCCGACGGCTCTATACGGGAGTGGTTCGCTCGATGGCGCTTTATGGGGCTCCGGTGTGGGCGGAGTCCCTGTCCGCCCAGAACATGGCTCTACTGCGGAGGCCACAGAGAGTCATGGCGGTCAGGGTCATACGTGGATACCGCACTGTGTCCACGGAAGCGGCATGCGCCCTTGCGGGCACACCCCCGTGGGATTTGGAGGCCAAAGTGCTCGCCGAAGTCTACTGGCGAGGCGCAGACCTGCAGGTGGAGAGTGGCAGACGCCCGCCGCTTGAGCAGGTCACGAGGTGGCGCAGGGAGGCTCAAGCCCAAACCCTGAGGCTGTGGAGGGTGAGGCTGGAGACGCCCAGCGCAGGACACTGGACCGTGGGGGCTATCCAGCCGATCCTGGAACAGTGGGTACAGAGGCGACACGGGACGTTGACCTTCCGTATAGTGCAGGTGTTGTCAGGGCATGGCTGCTTTGGCAAATACCTGCACAAAGTGGCTAGACGGGAGGCGACTCCCGTGTGTCACCAGTGTGGCTGCAGCGAGGACACGGCCCTTCACACCCTCGAGTATTGTCCAGCTTGGGTGGTGCAGCGCCAGGCCCTCGCAGCAGCAATCGGGGCAGACCTCTCCCTACCGGCTGTGGCCAAGGCCATGGTCGATAGTAAGAGGGCATGGGAGGCAGTAGCATCCTTCTGCGAGGACGTCATCTCGCAGAAGGAAGCGGCGGAGCGCGTCAGGGAGGAAGACGCCCTCGCTGACGCGATTCGTCGCAGGAGGACAGGGCGCCTTAGGAGGTGCCAGCGGGCGATAGATCGGGGAGTCTATCGCTGTCGCATTGTACGGCCCTCGCGAGCGGTGGCGATGTCTCAGGTGAGCCCGGACATCGCCAAAGGAGTTGGTGCCCGGAGGCGGGCTACGCTGGGTGGGTCGCGAATGTCATGCGTAGCAGTTCTCGTGGCCCATCCACCAAGGCGACAGTAGGCTCACGGTGGTGTTTTTTAGTGGGTGCAAGCCCCACATAACCAAACCGTCTCCCCGGACGGCGCGGTATGCGTTAGGCATTTTTCACCACTTAATAAAAAAAAAAAAAAAAAAGGTTAGGTTAGGTTAGGTTTTTTTTTTTTTTTTTTTTTTTTTTTTTTTTTTTTTTTTTTTTTTTTTTGGCAGGAGTGGGAAATCCCCACGGACACTTCGACTATCTCACGGCATGTGAGACAGTCGAAGTAGTGCCGGACTCGAACCGGCTAAAAACCACTCCTGCCTTTCCAGTGCCCTCTGACGTGATCAGAGCCGTTTTGGGCTATCACAGGTTATTTACAAATTTTTGCTTGCAAGGTTATATAATCCTGAGAGACTTCCTCTCGATACACTATCTGAAACTAGATTTTATTTACAATTTATACTTACCTATAAATACTATACATTTATACTAGACCTATTAATAAATACAAATACCCAGTTTTATAAAAATACTTAGCTTGTATACATATAAATTCAGTATTTCTATTACTAACCCTACTTATTTCTATCTATCACTAAGGCCACTATTCCTGTACAATATTTTAAAAAAGTTTTTCTAGTTTTATTATCTACCATCAGGCTCGGGAGATTTTCCGCCACGAGCCCGACACCCAGCTGCTGTTCTGCCTCAAATCGAGCTTTGGCGGAGATCGGGCACTCCAACAGTATGTGGAGCACCGTCTCTTCTTTGCTGGGCTCGCATGCGCACGATGGGCTCTCTCTACACTTGAAGCGACTCAAGTATGAAGAGAACCCACCATGCCCCGTGAGTATTTGCGTGGTGATGCTGGTGGGGACCATTTTGCGCACTACTCTGTACGCCGCCACCGCGTCAGGGAAGAAGATTTTTGTGCCCGAAGCAGTCTCACCTGATCGGTACCTCTCGTTCCATTTGTCGAGCGTCTCTGATCGGATTCTTCGTTTGACGAATGAAACGGGGCACAGATCGTAGTCCGGCTTCTTCTTCGACCTCAGTGCGGCCTCCTTTGCGAGCTGGTCGGCTCTCTCATTCCCCTCCAACCCTGCGTGGGCCTTGATCCAGAACAAGGAGACACTCTTGTTCTGGAGCCTACAGCGTCGAATGGTGTCCCTGGTTTCCACAGCCAAGGGATGGGGGGAGAGTACATTCGCTACCGACTGGAGGGCCGCCCTGGAGTCGCTGTAGATGCCGAACGTGGTTTCACTGCTATTGAGCACCTCTCCTGCCGCCTTCTGTAGGGCCAAGAGTTCCGCCTGGTAGACGGTGCAGTAAGACGACAAGGCAAGTTTGAGGGCCTTAGTTTCGGCGGCACCATTCCACAAGGATAGCGCCGCCCCAACCCTGCCCTCAATCTTGCTGCCGTCAGTGAATATACGCACAGCGAAATTGCTGTGGTTTCTATATTGATCCTCGTCTACCAGGCTCCCGAACTCCAGGTTTACTTGGTCCGCGGGGTGCGGAGCCTCTATCGCTGGAGCCATTCGTTCAATCTCCCTGCCTCCTAGCACCGGCTGGGGCACACCTCTCTTGGCTCCGTATAATGCAGCCACTTCCCGTATACGGAGGTCGAGTGGGAGTATACCAGCCAGCACTAGTGCCGAGTTTAAGGAGACCGTGCGGTAGGCTCTGCACAGCTTTTGAGCAAACCCCCTCTGGACCACGTTGAGCTGTTTTATGACCCCTAATTTGTTGGCGGCAGGTGCCCATGCGCTTGCGGCGTACAGAATAGTAGGCTCTACTGCGGCGGTATATATTGCCCTTATCACCTCTGGGTGCAAACCCCAACTGACCCGAGCTGCTCTGGCCAGTTGCTTGTACATAGCTATCGCCTTTTTACAGGCAATAGCTACGTGTTTGTTGAAGGTGAGTTTGGCGTCAATAATTAGCCCCAATATTTTTACCTCTTGGGACATCCCAATGTCGATCCCCCCCATGCTCAGGCGCGGCGTGTCGTATTTCAGCCTTCGCGTTAGTACCATCGCGCATGTTTTGTGCGGTGCGAAGTTCAGCCGATTTCTGACACCCCACGTCCGAACATGTTCGAGAGCGGCATTGGCCTGTCCCTCAATTTGAAGCGCTGTATCCCCGTCAAAGACCATCACCACGTCGTCAGCAAAGGCCTGGCAGTAATCACCCCTGCTCTCAAGCTGTTTCAGGAGTGGGTCGAGAATCAGGTTCCAAAAGATGGGCCCTCCTATCGAACCCTGAACGCACCCCTTGCTGGTCCCTCGCCTGCTCTCTTCACCGGCGTATCTCACCGTGACCACCCTGTCGCTGAGATAGCTGCTGACTACCCGTCTCAAATTGACAGGACACTTTTCCTCAGCCAATCGTACTTTAATCGCGGGCCACCACGCACTGTCGAATGCTCCCTCAATGTCAAGTGACACCAGCGTGACAATTTTCTTTTGTGCCAGCTTCGTGCGGATGTGCTGCACAAGGTTATAGAGGGAGTCTTCAGTGCTTTTTTGGGGCATAAAGCCGTACTGGCGAGTACTTATCCTAGGTAGTAAGTAGAATTTGAGACGGGCCACCAGCATCTTTTCGTACACCTTCCCCAAGACAGGCAATAGCCCAATCGGCCTGTAGGACTTGGGTACGGTGTACGAGTCTTTGCCCGGCTTTCTGAGCACAACCACCGTTGCTTCCTTCCAGATCTTTGGAAAGTGGTGGTGCGCCAGGCACTTGTTCAGCAGTGCCAGGAAATAGCTGGGGTCACAGTGAACCGCCTGCGAGCAAATATCGGCAGTGAAGCCGTCGGCTCCCGGGGCCTTTTTTGGGTTGAATGATCGCATAGACCTATCAAGCTCGCTTAGGGTAAACGGTGGGTCATTTCGTTCACCATGACTCCACGCGTTTATCATCTCTGCCTGTTCTCTTGTTTGGCGATGGTCTATGTTATCACCTTCCTCTCGGTCCTCGGGATAGAACGTCTCGGCCAGCAGCCTCACGGAACCCTTCGCATCCAGTGGTTTTCCACCCATCTGAAGCGGCAAATCCTCCTCTCTCTTTCCGATCCGTCCCATTATCCTGTAAATACCCTCCCAGACCCCCTCTCTGTCCTGTTTCCCGCAAAACTCCTTCCAGCTGTCTGAAGCTGCTTTTATTACCGCTGTCTCATACCTTTCTTTTTCTTTTACATACAGGTCTACAACCATCGCTCTCCGGACCGGCGCTGCGTTTCTGACTCTGCGTTTCCTGGTGGCGACCAACCT
The DNA here is from genome assembly GCA_963082945.1 of Cerastis leucographa. Classification (NCBI taxonomy): domain Eukaryota; kingdom Metazoa; phylum Arthropoda; class Insecta; order Lepidoptera; family Noctuidae; genus Cerastis; species Cerastis leucographa. Next base: position 22,114,510 of record OY720354.1, read on the forward strand.
TTTCATCTCAGCGAGCTCCTCAGACCACCACGGCAAGGTAAGTGTTTCTGTGTTCTTTTTGAATGGAATAGTGTGTTGGCATGTGTGTGTAATTGCGTGTGTGTATGTGATTATAATTTCCTCCAACTGTTCTACATGTGTAACATTTGAAAGTTCCTCCAGGGTCAACTTCTTTTCTCGCATAATTTGAGTCAGTTTCTCACGAAACTGGTCCCAATTAGCCTTCCTTGTGTTGTATATCCTGGTGGTTCTTTCAATGTTTATTCCTTTAGATTTTGACAATTTTATACCGAAAATAATGCCGTTGTGGTCGGAACTCGTGAGACCCTCGTCGATTCGCCAGCCATCCACCAAGTCCAGCATGTCTGCCGAACAGGCCGTCACATCCACGTGGCTGCAGTACCTGATGCCTCCCCGTATGGTATCAAAGGTGGGAATGTCCCCGGTGTTGAGGATCTGTAGCCCCAGCTCCCCCAGCGCACCACACATTTGCCCCCCTCTCGCATCTTCACTGCTGCTATTCCACCAGGTACTTTTCGCGTTTGCGTCTCCTCCAATAACCAACCTGCTAGGGCCCAGCTCTCGCTCTATCCGACGAAGGTGCTCTAGGTATGGCTCCATGGGCTTGTCGGGCTCGAAGTAGAAGGACACCAGCGTGATCGTCCAGGCTCGGGTTCGGACTCCCACCACAACGATGTTGTTTGTGGTGAGTTGCGGGTACTGTAAGACGTCCAAGTCTTGGTCAAAGATGGCTATTGCCGCCTTTACAGTCCCTTCCCCTTCCTCTGAGCTCTGGAAGACCCTTACGCCGCGGTGGCCTCTCATCCTTCTCACACCACCCACGTAGGGCTCCTGGAGCAACGCTACGGCGAGTTTGCGGTTTGTCGCCTCCAGCAAAAGCTCGTTCGTGGCTAGCTGGCTCCGTTGCAGGTTCGCCTGGACCATTTCGTACCTAGTGGTGGTTTCGGGGACGCCCTTAGCAGTACGCTATGGAAGCTCGGGCTAGCACATCCCACCTCTTGCGAACTGGACAGTCGCTACTGAACGCGTTGTGCCCACTGTTCCCCAACTTGGATCTGGTGCAGTTTATGCACACCGCTGCTTCACCGGTCTGTCGGTCTGGGCAATCTGCTCTCAAATGTGGGCCGCCGCAGTGACTACATAGATCGGCTGGCTCCTTACAGAGGCGTTTGCCGTGACCGTACCCCAAGCAGCGGGTACACTGCACCAGTGGCGTCTGATCTTCGACGCGGACCCTCTGGAGGTCGATGCGGAGTTTCTCGGCGTCGATTGCCCGCCTCCAGATCGTTGGGGAGACACTAAGCACAACGTGGTTCATGTGCGGGTTACGGGTCTTCCTCCTGTATTTGATGGCGATCCACAGTGGAACGAATGTATGGGAGCGGTTGGACGTAGACATGTCCGAAAAAAAAGAGTAAAATTATGCCAAACTAATGATGCCATCTTATTCGATTACTTAATGCCTTCATAACTTGTGGTGATGAATTTCTTCATAACTCCCATATTTCGGGAGTAATTTGAGAAAATGTGAAATTTTACTATGAAAATGAGTGTATCGAGCTCTCTCCCTCCTGATTCCGGGCTTGTTTCAAGTAGCGGTCTCTAATATCATAATGCTAATACTAAGAGCTATATTTAATACTAAGACACATAGTGCGCCAAATGTGCACTTTCTGGGATAAAGAGTGATGTTTATTTTATAACACAATTTTTTTATTTTTTGTTTATTTTGTTGATTAAAACCGTTTTTCTAAAGGTTTACCTTATTACAATAACATTTCTGAGCAGCCAATTAGAGAAGATATAAGCTAATTAGGATATATAATTAGGGACTTAAGGTTTACATATAAAACTGATGCACTAATGATTACTGATAAGAACATTGCTATTATTTAATTACTAAATGGCTCTTAATACACTAATTTAGCATGCATCATTTACTAATTATCACAATAACTAATTACCTTGCAATATTTAACAAAGGATACCTGGGATACCTGGATTTTATATAAATAGGTCACTATTAGTAACTTTAAAATCAGTGTTGATTTACACCTCGTTGTATCCAAGCTAATCTCGCAATGTATTTTCCAAATTTTAATACAAATCTTGATATTCACGTTGCTTTATGCGCACGCGCACATAAAGATTTACGCGACTTTAACTATTTGTTCAGTGTTTTAAAAGATAACAGTTGTGTTCAGTTATGTGAAAGTGCTGAAACAAGTTTAAAAGACTGGTGTCGTCGATTTTGCTACCGCATTTATGCAAAATGGACACAGTCTGGAAGAAGCACAGATAAGTTTCGGAAGAAACATGAGATTTGGCTACAGGCTGCAATTCAATGGCCGGAATTACAGAATGAAAATATGGAACCTTCTACAGAAAATATAAGTGACGTCATCGAGCCCATAATTTCTCCTGCTAAATCTAATGCTTCAACTTGTACACATCCTAGTCCTCGTAAATCTTTTGAGGACCTTAGTAACCGGCAAAAAAGAAGACGCACTGAAGATAGTCTTTCATGCAGCAGTAGCAGCGCTGAAATTATGTTTTCGGCCGAAAGGGCGCTTCAAAAGGCAGGACAAAGCGATACAGCTTATGTTATGAAATACTTGACGGAGAATCCAGAAGAGGCCTCAAAAATCAAAGCCTTCATTGAAGGTAAATCAATTCAGGTACGGGAAATATCCCCTTTGAAGGCATTGGCTCTTTATGTATCGATGAACTTATCGAAATGGCGCTATAACACTCTTCGGGATTTCAACACTCAAGAAGGAGCTCTTCAATACCCGAGTTACTACATGTTGGTTAAAGAAAAAATTAAGTGCTATCCGGCCAAAGAAGATCTCACAGTTACAGAGAGCTCTGCAAAAATCAAATTACAAGCCTTGATGGATTTAACCTCAAGAAGACTTATTAGGTCGTTAGAAACCCCTGTTGATCCCAATCAACAGCTCGTATTGACCAGCAAATGGGGTTTTGACGGATCATCTAGCCAAAGCATTTATCATCAAAGGACGAGTGAAGATGAGCAAATCGATCTTGCTAGTAATTTTATGATTAGTCTTGTACCACTGCGGCTCGTCTCAAAAGGTGTAACAATTTGGGAAAACGAGCGACCATCTTCCACTTCATTTTGCCGGCCAATATTGTTTAAGTTTATAAAGGAAACCAAAGAAAATGTGCAGAGAGAGATGGCTGAAATCGAAGCAGAGATTGAAGCCTTAACTCCATCCACCATCACTGATGGAATTAGTGTCAAACACCAACTGCTGTTGACAATGATTGATGGTAAAATTCATTCCATTATATCCAATACAGCAGCTTCAGTGTGTGACATATGCAAGGCTTGTCCTAAAGAAATGAATAATTTAGAGTTAATCAAAGATAAACACGCAAACGAGGACATGTATAAATATAGCTTAAGCACCCTTCACGCTTGGATTCGCTCAATGGAATGCTTATTACACATTTCCTACAAATTAGACATAAAATCATGGCAAGTAAGGGGTGATATAGCAAAAAGGCAAGTTGATGACAGGAAGAAAAGAGTTCAAGAGGCTGTAAGAAGAGAAACGGGCTTACTTCTCGATGTTGTGAAACAAGGCAGTGGATCCACCAACAATGGCAACTCGGCAAGGAGATTTTTTGAAAACTACACTAAATCTGCTGAACTGACCGGAATAGATGCTATGCTTTTAAGAAAAATCTGTGTGATCTTGCAGTGTATTTCATCAGGAGAGAAGATCAACGTAACTAAATTCCGAGAGTTCTGCTTTGATACTGCTAAGCTTTACGTGGAGTTATACCCATGGTATTATATGCCTTCTTCACTTCATAAAATTTTAATGCATGGGCCAGACATAGTTCAGAACATGTCAATTGTGCCCATTGGTTTTCTATCCGAAGAGGCATCTGAGGCTAGAAATAAAGATTTTAGAAAATATAGAGAGGGGCATTCTCGAAAGCATAGCAGTATCTCATGCAATGAAGATATTATGCACAATCTTTTACTGTCTTCTGATCCACTTGTTACAAGTATCCGTCCAAAAGGAAATAAGTTTGTAAAAAAATCTTCTTTTAAGGAATTTTATGAGCTTACGGATTCTGAGAAAAGTGATATCGAATTTGTTAACATAAATGATTTAGCGGACATCGATTCTGAATTTGAATTAATTGATGATGATGATGATGACGAAGATAATTAAATGATGTTATTGTTTTAAAATGTGTAACTTAGTAAATTAGAGCTTACATCTTAATTATTTATTGTACTTTTAATGAAACTAGGTAATTTATTATCAACTTACTTAAAAGTCATACTCTCATCAGTTCTTGTGAATATTTTTGTTAATATATATTTCTGTATATATATAATATATTTATAGACCTCTTAATAAGTCTGTCTGCGGTTTAAAGTAAATACAAATGGGGAAAAAACGTTTTTTTTTTTTAAATTTTCATTTCCTTTTATCCCAGAAAGTGCACATTTGGCGCACTATGTGTCTTAGTATTAAATATAGCTCTTAGTAATAGCATTATGATATTAGAGACCGCTACTTGAAACAAGCCCGGAATCAGGAGGGAGAGAGCTCGATACACTCATTTTCATAGTAAAATTTCACATTTTCTCAAATTACTCCCGAAATATGGGAGTTATGAAGAAATTCATCACCACAATTTATGAAGGCATTAAGTAATCGAATAAGATGGCATCATTAGTTTGTCATAATTTTACTCTTATTTTTCGGACATGTCTACGTCCAACCGCTCCCATACATTCGTTCCACTGTGCGATCTGTTGATCCTCGTCCCCGAGGCCGCAAAAGATCTCCCTGTTCTGATTCTTAAGGGCTGTGATGACTTCTTCGTCACTGTGTATTAATAACACGTCCCTAAGAATCAGAAGGGGGTTTCGAAGGGCATAAGCCCCGGTGTGGCTCTTACGTAGTGACGCTACACTCGCGTAGCTCCTCTCCCCTCCACTTTCCCTACTAGCCAGACTGTCTCGGAGTCTATCCAGTTTCTCGGAATTATCCTTCAACTCCGAGATGTGCTCTTTCATGGCGTTTAGGAGTTCAGTCTGGCCAGCAAGGATCTCACTGGGATTGGATCGGGGAACGCAGTCGGCAATGGGCGCGGGTGCTGCTGCGGCTTCAGGTGCGGCAGGGGCCTTGTCGCGCTCCGACTCCTTTACCAGTTCAAAGAGCCTGTTTATGGCCTGTAGCACCGCATTCTTAATCTCTGCTTTGAGATTGCGAGAGTTGCCCAAATTTAGCTTTGCCTTATTTAGGCAAGCTCTCGGGTTAGGTTTTTTTTTTTTTTTTTTTTTTTTTTTTTTTTTTTTTTTTTTTTAATCTTATTCCTCTGACGATGCCAGAGACCTTACTATCTAATTTTTCGCTTGTCATTCCAGTTCTATCAATTATTCCTCTCGCACTTTTATTCCTCATACTTTTTCTTTCTATCGTTCTATCTTCTCTCAGTCTTTAAGGGTGGGATGCCCTTCTACTTTCCCTATTCTGTACTCTATTTTTGTTCATTTTCTTAATTTGGGTTTAACACAGGACACAATGTTTTTATTTGTCTACAGTGATTCTTTTTACATTACATGTTTCACAACAAGTTTTACAATCTTATAAACAAATCTGACACTTTAGCGGTACATTTAGAGGAACTGGAACTAAAGAATATACCAATTGACGTAATATGTATTACTGAACATTTTATGACGCCAGGACAGGAGGCTACTATTAATCTACCCAACTTTCGCTTAGCAGCTAGTTTTTCAAGAGACGTACATAGGGGAGGTGCTTGCATATTCACTAGAATTGGACATCAATATAAAGTATTAAATAGTAAGCATTCGATTAAAGGTATCATAGAATATAGTGCTATAGAACTAACGGAACATAGTCTTATAATAGTTTGTATTTATAGAATACCAAACTCATGTATTACAGTATTTTATAATATTTTAGAAAAGTTATTACGCCAAATTTGTGATAACACTAATAAGAAAATTGTCTTATGCGGAGATTTTAACATCAATATATTAAAAAGGAACCGCCAAACTCTAGACTTTGAAAATTTTCTGGAAAGCCATAACTTGAAACTAGAAATTAAAGATCCAACTAGACTTATCAGTAACACTTGCATAGACAATTTTGCTCACAATGGTTTTAGATGCAAAAGTGACATAATTGAATTTGGATTATCGGATCATACAGCCCAATTATTACATTTCCCGGTTAAAAAAACATGTGTGATAAAATCTTGGCGTGTTAGAAGTCGTGATTATAGCAAGGAAAACCTCATAAAATTTAAGAACGGTATGGACAATTTGACCTTTGCTGACATTTATCTGACAAATGACCCTAACGAAGCTTATGATCGGTTTCTAGAACTTTTTCTATGTTTTTATAATTTGTGTTTTCCTTTCAAAGTAATAACGAAAACGTTATATAAAAAATCTAAATGGATTTCAAAAGGTATCAAAATATGTAGCAAAATAAAAAGAAAATTATTGTGGCAGTATAGGGCCCATCCAACAAATACAAACAAAATTATTGTGGCAGTATAGGGCCCATCCAACAAATACAAACAAACATATCTTTAAGCAATACGCTGCTAAGTTTAAAAAAATTATAAACTTAACACAGAAGTCACAGAATAACCATCACATAAATACTTCACAAAACAAATCAAAAGCCACATGGTCGATTATAAATACTTCAAAATTTAAATTTCCCAAAGAACCTATTGCAGAAATATTAAGAGATAAGACCAAAATTAGAGATCCTACATCAATTGCCAATAATTTTAATGACTATTTTATCGACCAAATATCACAATCAATAAATACATCTAATTCTAAAAATAATAAACCACCCTTGAATCACAACATTAACACTAACGTAAATTCAATTTTTCTTACCCCTACAACTCCAATGGAGGTTGATAGGGAAATAAAGCAATTAAAAAATACCCAAAGCGTGGGTTATGATGGTATTTGCACCAAAGTTATTAAGCATGTGTCACAATCGATTGCTACTCATCTAAGCTACATAATAAATCTATGCATTTCTATCGGAATTTATCCAGAAAAACTCAAAACATCTGTTGTCATTCCACTCCACAAAAAAGATGACAAACAAAATATGGAAAATTACAGACCAATAGCTTTGATCCCCATATTCTCAAAATTGTTTGAAAAACTCATATACAGTCGACTATACAACTTTTTAGAAAAATATAATATTCTAGTAAGCGAACAAAAAGGATTTCGCAAGGGAAAATCCATTAACATTGCTATTTATGACTTAATCAAAAGTGTTTTGACTGGAATGGACAAAAAAAATCCAATATGTGCCATCTTCATGGACATGAGCAAAGCATTTGACTGTGTTGACCACAAAGTATTGCTCCAAAAATTAAATATGTACGGCATAAGAGGTAAAGCGCTCGACTTAATTTCCTCATATATTTCTAACAGAAAACAAGTCACAGAAATCACACGAATATGCCAGAGAACACGAAATGAAATCAAATATAGATCCCACACTAGAACTATAGAATTTGGAGTCCCACAAGGTACTGTTTTGGGTCCCCTATTCTTCCTAGTATACATTAATGATCTCCCTAGACACGTCGAGCAACCAATGGTACTGTTTGCAGACGATAGTACAGTAATAATAAAATGTGACAAACCTAATGACTATGAAGATGAAATCAATCAAACATTAAGTACAATTATTCAATGGCTAATAAAAAACAACCTTAAAATAAATATGGACAAAACAAAAATAATGCACTTTCACCAAAGAACTCAACATAAAAATATTAATGTTATTTACGATGAACAGAGAGTACAGCCTGTAACAAATACCAAATTTCTGGGAATTGATATAGATTACAATTTGTCATGGAAAACACATCTTAATAATCTCTGTAAAAGAATTAATAAATCCTCATTCGCTCTCTACAAACTCTCCAAAATTGTCAACAAAGAAGCGGTCTTAACAGCATATCATGGACTTGTTGCACCTATATTAAGATATGGCGTAATATTCTGGGGCAACTCGGTAGACAAGGAATTTGTATTCAAAGCCCAAAAGAAATGCATCAGAGCAATGAACCATGTAGATAGTACTACAAGTTGTCAACCTTACTTTAAAAATTCAAAAATCCTCAATTACCTTCCTTGTACATATACGAATTAAATATTTTTGTGAAATCGAATCCAAGCTATTATAAGACTGCCTTTAAAAGCTATTACAGACAATTACGAGATAAAAAGAGGTTAGATGTAGAAATACCGTATGGGGAAACCGCACTACTCAATAAAAGTATTATTTGTATGGCATCGCTGATTTATAACAAATTACCCGATGACATTAAAAAGTTACCTACTCCTCTATTTAAGAATAAATTATATACCTTCCTAGTTAAAAAATGTTATTATAATGTAAAAGATTATTTAGAAGATAAAGATATTGTATTTTAATTATAGAATTTATTTGTGCAATAATTGAATATGATGGATAATATAATTACTTTGACATAAGACATTATTAATTTGCTTCTGTATAATTTCACATGACATTATTATTACTAATTCAAATTAAGTTATGTGTAATGAAATTGACCATACCTCAATGACGTTGTAATTTAATAACATTAATATCATAGTTTACCAAATATATTTGCACACCTGGCATGGTTATAATACAGTGTACCCTACGAACTTTGTAACATCCCCTAAACCTGTGTTATGCAAATAAATGATTTGTATTTGTATTTGTATTTGTATTTGTAACCATCTTTTTAAAAACTACATTTCTTAATAGGTTTATATTTCTTATCACTATTTCTAATTTTACAACAATCTTATACTATCCTTACTCCTAGTCACATATTTCTAAATGTTATTTCTATTTTCCAATATTAATTCTTACACTTTTTGTGTATAACATATTTTTATTAGCTTTCTTATTCATCTATTTCACACACAGTTTCTTACGGCTACTTACGCTCTATAAACAAATCTAAGTGGCAAACATTTACATTATGATATACTAGTAGATTTTTTCTGGCATTTGGCTATTTTGTAACTTCTGTTCTCAATGCTTGACTCTAATATTATACAAAATATTATGCAAACATTTTTACTTAAACTGTTTTGTTTCTCTTGATCACTCTTTCGCAAATTTTTACACAAAATTCCAGAAACAACTCTCTCTTTTTACCCTTCATTATCAGCCACACGTTTTCGGCGTTCAGTTTCGTGTCGAGTACGTGCTCAGCCACAAGTCTTTCCTGGTCGAATACGGGACAGCTGAACAATATATGTGGCACCGTCTCAGCAATGTCAGGATCGCAGATGCATGATGGGCTCTCCTTGCACTTGAAGCGATTCAAGTATTCCGAGAACCCACCGTGCCCCGTCATGATCTGTGTCGTTGTGTTACTAATTTTCATCTTCCTGACTATCCCGTACGCCGCCACCGCGTCCGGGAAAAACAGTTTTGTCCCAGACGCAGTTTCTCCATCGCAGTATCTCCGGTTCCACACGTCAAGAGTTGCCGTACGAATGCACCGCTTGACGTATGAAACCGGACACAGATCGTAGTCAGGCTTTCGTTTGGAACCCTCAGCGGCACTTTTGGCTAGCTCATCGGCCCTCTCATTACCTTCCAACCCGGCGTGGGCTTTGATCCAAAACAAGGTAACTGCCTTGTTTTGGATCGTCAGGGACCTAAGGTTGGTCCTTGTCTCTACTGCCAGGGGGTGGTGACGGTGGTTCTCGGGTTAGGTTAGGTTAGGTTAGGTTAGGTTGCTGGGTGCCGTCGTGGGCCGTTTCCACCCTCGCCCTGTGCTGTTGCTCGGGGATCTCAACGCCAAATCTGCGGCATGGGGATCCCCGGTGACCGATGCTAGAGGTGAGGCGCTGGAGGAGTGGGCGGTCGCGACTGGCCTGGTCGTCCTGAATAGGGGCTCGGTATACACGTGCGTGCGACAGCGGGGTGGATCAATAGTGGACGTCTCGTTTGCTAGCCCTGCTGTCGCGAGCCGTGTTCGAGGCTGGCGTGTCGCTGCGGAGGTGGAGACGTTGTCGGATCACAGATATATCCGTTTCGACGTCTCCACCCAGAACGCCGGCGGCCGGAGTGCATCGGCCCCACGAACGGACGGCCCGCGCTGGTCGCGCAAGCGCATCGACAGGGAACTTCTCGAAGAGGCCGCGATTGTCCAGGCCTGGTTCCGGGAGTCGGCAACGACCGGACCCGTCGACGTCGAACAGGAGGCGCTGTGGTTCCGCGGGGCGATGACGCAAATTTGCGACGCGTCGATGCCCCGGGTCCACACACAGTCAGCAAGGCGCCAGCTGTACTGGTGGTCCGCCGAGATCGCACAGTTACGAGTCACGTGCGTAGCGGTTAGGCGCCAGTACACCCGATACCGGAGGAGACGTCGTCGGGTCCCTGACGAAGAAGCCGCGCTGTATGATGTGTACCGCGCGGCGACGCAGGCTCTGGGGCTGGCCATCGTTGAGGCGAGGACGCGAGCCAGGGAGGAGATGTTGGAGACTCTAGATGGAGATCCGTGGGGGCGCCCGTACCGAGCGGTTCGAGGAATACTCAGAGCCGCGGCGCCTCCGATCACAGAGAGTCTCCAACCCGAGCTGCTGGTGGAGGTGGTCGCAGCCCTCTTCCCGGCTAGAGCGGAGCATACCCCACCGTCGATGGCTTTGCCCACTGCCGCAGAGCCTGATGGAGATGAGAGCGCCATCAGCGTCCCAGAGGTGACACAGGCGGAGATGAGGGTGGCCGTGATGCGGCTCCGGGCCAAGAACGTGGCTCCGGGGCCCGACGGAATCCACGGCCAGGTGCTTGCCCTCGCTCTGAAGGAGCTGGAGCCCCAGCTGAGAGGACTCTTCACGGCGTGTCTTGAGCAGGGCCAGTTTCCCACTCTGTGGAAAAATGGTCGTCTGGTCCTGCTCCGGAAGGCGGGGCGCCCGGCCGACTCACCATCTGCGTAACGGCCTATAGTGTTGCTCGACGAGGTGGCTAAGCTGTTTGAGCGTGTAGTAGCAGCCCGCCTCGTCGGCCACCTGAGTGGAGAAGGGCCGGACCTAGACGAGTGTCAGTTCGGGTTTCGGTACGGGCGCTCCACGATACACGCTGTGTCGCGGGTAAGGGTCCTGGCGGAGGAAACGGTGTCTCGGGGCGGGGTGATGGTGGCGGTGTCGTTGGACATCTCCAACGCCTTTAACACCCTGCCCTGGAGCTGTATCCTGGAGGCACTGCGGTACCACCGGGTGCCACTCTACCTCCGCCAAATCGTTGGGGCTTATTTGTCGGAGAGGTGTGTCACCTACGTGGGACGTGATGGCGTCAACCAGCGCCGCATGTCGTGCGGTGTTCCGCAGGGGTCGGTGGTGGGCCCGCTCCTGTGGAACATCGGGTACGACTGGGTGCTGAGAGGTGAACTCCAGCCGGGCGTGGACCTGACGTGTTACGCTGACGACACGCTGGTCACGGCCCGGGGGAGTTCATACAGGGAGGCAGCGTTGCTGGCGACGGCTGCGGTCTCACAGGTGGTGGGCCGCATTCGGCGTCTTGGCCTGGAGGTGGCCCTCAACAAGTCGGAGGCCATGGTGTTCCATGGTCCCCGGCGGGCGCCGCCGCCCGGATCACACATAGTGGTCGGGGGGGTCCAGATCGCTGTCGAGCCTACCATGAAGTACCTAGGATTGGTGCTCGACAGCCGGTGGGACTTCGGACCCCACTTCCGGCGGCTGGCGCCCAAGTTGTTGGGCGCGGCTGGGGCAATGTCAACGCTGCTTCCCAATCTGGGGGGCCCGAGCGCCGTCTGTAGGCGGCTCTACGTGGGGATCGTGCGATCGATGGCCCTGTACGGGGCCCCGATCTGGGCGGCAGACCTGACGGCCGGCAGCATCGCAGTCCTGCGGAAACCGCAGAGGGCGATGGCCGTCAGAGTCATCAGGGGATATCGCACGATCTCCTACGAGGCGGCTTGCGCACTGGCCGGATCCCCGCCCTGGGACCTGGAGGCGAGAGTTCTCGCGTCACTGTATCGGTGGCGCGAGGAAATGCGGGCGCGAGGCGAGCGACCGATGCAGCGACAGCTGGAGCAGCGTCGGTCGCAGCTTCACGAGGTCCTGGTGGTGGAATGGCGGGACAGGCTTTCACGCCCTACCGCCGGCCTCAACATCATCGAGGCGATCCGGCCAGTGCTCGATCTCTGGCTCGGGAGAAGGCACGGCTCCCTGTCGTTTCGGGTGGCGCAGGTGCTCTCGGGGCATGGTTGCTTCGGGAAGTACCTGTGTCGCATAAACAGGGAGCCGGACGCACGGTGCCACCACTGCGTCGACTGTCGAGAGGACACGGCCTGGCACACGCTGGCAGAGTGTGCCGCTTGGGAGGAGCCGCGCCGTGCCCTCATCTCTGGAGTAGGCAGTGACCTCTCGCTGCCGGCCGTTGTGAACTCGATGGTCGGTAGCGAGGAGTCTTGGGACGCAGTGGTTTCCTTCTGCGAAACAGTCATCTCGCAGAAGGAGGCTGCGGAAAGGGAGAGGGAGATCACGACCTCTCATCCGGTCCGCAGCAGGCGCACCGGGCGTCGGCGGAGGGCGGACAACGCCCTCTTCCAGCCCCCCTAAATGGGTCCAGGGGCGACGGACGTGGGGACGTCTGTCGCCCCCTATACATCGGACCCGAGGTGGCGGCGCGTAGTGTTCCACGCGCGCCCCTCTGAGACGTCGCGGGGGGAGTCTAACACCTCCCCCCCCTCGACCCGAGATGATCTGGGTGCGGTGTCCAGTTGTTGCGGCGAAGCAGGTTGCTGACGCGGGACGTCTGCTGGTTGGTTGGGTGTCAGCTAGAGTGAAACTCTTGGCACCCAGGGCCATGCAGTGCTACCGGTGCCTGGAGAAAGGGCACGTCCGGGCACTGTGCACCTGCGACACAGACCGCAGCGACTTATGTTATCGCTGCGGTCAGTCTGGCCATAAGGCGTCCCAGTGCTCTGCGGAGCCAAACTGCAGTTTGTGTGCAGCTGCAGGAAAGTCCGCGGGGCACAGAGTAGGTGGTAAAGCCTGCGGCGCGCCCAGAAAGCGCAGCAAGCGATGGGCCAAGGCTGCGGGGGACGCACCCCCCCCGCAACCTAGCACCTCTTCGGCCGACTCCCGGCCTGTGGTGGGACGGAGCGCCGAGGAAATGGAGTGCCAGTGATGGCAGACTACCATTTCCTCCAGGCGAACATCAACCACTGCACCAGAGCTCAGGATCTCCTGCTCCAGAGCATGGCGCAGTGGTCGATAAATGTGGCGGTGGTAGCTGAGCCGTATTTCATCTCCACCCAGACCGCTGGAGATCGTCGCCAATCGGGGCCCCGAAGAGACGGCCCGCGTTGGGCGCTGAAACGCCTCGACAGGGAAGCTCTCGAAGAAGCCGCCATAGTTCAGGCCTGGATCCGGGAGTCGGCCACCGTCGGTCCCGTCGACGTCGAACTGGAGGCGCAGTGGTTTGGCGATGCGATGACGCAGATCTGCGACGCATGCATGCCACGCGTCTCCTGTCTGTCCGCACGGCGCCGCTTGTACTGGTGGTGCGTCGAGATCGAGCGACTGCGCGTCGAGTGCGCAGACGCCAGACGCCCGTACACGCGGTGCCGGAGAAGACGTCCACGGGTTCCTGAGGAAGAAGCCGCGCTGTATGAGGTGTACCGCGCGGCGAAGCTGGCTCTGTGGCTGGCCATCGGCGAGTCGAAGACACGCTCCAGGGAGGAAATGTTGGCGAGCTTAGACGGGGATCCGTTTGGGCGCCCTTACCGGTCGGTCCGAGGGAAACTTCGGCCGTGGGCGCCCCCGCTAACGGAAAGTCTCGAGCCGCAGTTCCTGGAGCGAGTGGTCTCGGCCCTCTTCCCTGAGAGAGCCGAGTATGAGCCACCGCCGATGGTTCTGCACACAGCTGCAGAGCCGGCAGAGGAAGGAAGCGAAACCATCCCAGAGGTGACACAGGCAGAGATGGGCGCGGCCGTATTGCGGCTCCGGGCTAAAAACACTGCTCCGGGGCCCGATGGAGTGCCTGGCCGCGCTCTGGTCCTCGCCCTGAAGGAGCTGGAGCCCCCACTGAGAGGACTCTTCTCGGCATGCCTTGAGCAGGGCCAGTTCCCTACCCGGTGGAAGACTGGTCGACTGGTCTTGCTCAGGAAGGCAGGGCGCCCGGCGGACTCGTCGTCCGCTTATCGGCCCATAGTGCTGCTGGACGAGGCGGGCAAGATGATGGAGCGAATAATCGCAGACCGCCTCGTCAGCCACTTGTGTACAGAGGGGCCGAACCTGGACGACAGCCAGTATGGGTTCCGTCGTGGGCGCTCCACCATCGACGCCATAATGAGGGTGAGAGTCCTGGCGGAGGAAGCAGTGTCTCGGGGCGGGGTGGTGCTGGCGGTGTCCTTGGACATCTCCAACGCCTTCAACACTCTGCCCTGGGGTTGCATTAGGGAGGCCCTGCGCTACCACCGGGTGCCTCTCTACCTCCGCAACATTGTGGGGGCTTATCTGTCGGGAAGGTGTGTCACCTACATGGGACGCGACGGCGATGGCCGTCGCGAGATGTCGTGCGGTGTTCCACAGGGGTCGGTTCTGGGCCCTCCCTTGTGGAACATCGGTTACGACTGGGTTTTGCGGTGCGAGCTTCCACCGGGAGTGAACCTGACGTGTTATGCGGACGACACGCTGGTCATTGCCCGGGGGAGCTCGTACAGGGAAGCAGCGTTGCTGGCTACGGCTGCGGTGTCACAGGTGGTGAGCCGCATCCGGCGCCTGGGCCTGGAGGTGGCTCTCAACAAGTCGGAGGCCATTGCGTTTCATGGCCCCCGACGGGCGCCGCCGCTGGGATCACACATAGTGGTCGGGGGGGCCCGGATAGCTGTCGAGTCAACCATGAAGTACCTTGGATTGGTGCTCGACAGCCGTTGGGACTTCGGCCCCCATTTTCAGCGGCTGGTGCCCAATTTGGGGGGCCCGAGCACCGCCTGTAGACGTTTGTACGTGGGGATCGTGCGATCCATGGCCCTTTACGGGGCCCCAGTATGGGTGACGGACCTGACGGCCCGCACTATCGCAGTACTGCGCAAACCGCAGAGAGCGATGGCCGTCAGGGTCATACGGGGATATCGCACGATCTCCTACGAGGCGGCTTGTGTACTGGCCGGATCCCCGCCGTGGGACCTAGAGGCGAAAGCCCTCGCGACGCTTCACAAGTGGCGCGAGGACGCCAAGGATCGGGGCGAAAGGCTGGTGCAGCGTCAGATCACGCTGCACCGGTCTCAGCTCCGACAGGTCATGGTGGCGGAATGGCGGGGGAGGCTTGACCATCCCTCCGCCGGCCTCGACACAATCGAGGCGATCCGGCCAGTACTCGACGACTGGCTCGGGAGGAAGCACGGCTCCCTGACGTTTCGGGCGACGCAGGTGCTCTCGGGGCATGGTTGCTTCGGGAAGTACCTGTGTCGCATAAGCAGGGAGCCGGACGCTCGGTGCCATCACTGCGTCCATTGTCCGGAGGATACGGCGCGGCATACGCTGGCAGAATGTCCCGCGTGGGACGAGCCGCGCCGTGCCCTCGTCACAGAGATAGGTGGAGACCTGTCGCTGCCGACCGTTGCTCACGCGATGGTCGACAGCACAGAGTCCTGGGACGCGGTGGTGTCCTTCTGCGAAACCGTCATGTCGCAGAAGGAAGCTGCGGAGAGGGAGAGGGAGATCTCGAGTTCCTTCCCATCCCGCAGCAGACGCACCGGGCGTCGGCAGAGGGCGGATAACGCCCTCTTCCGGCCCCCCTAAACAGGTCCAGGGGCGACGAATTCGGGGACATCCGTCGCCCCCCATATCACTGGACCCGAGACGGCGGCGCGTAGTGTTCCACGCGCGCCTCTCACAGACGTAACGGGGGAGTACACCTCACTCCCCCCAGGGACGAGGCCCGCACTGGTTGAGCGGGCCGGCACTAGTCCGGGGCAGCGGAAGTCACATTCGTTCCCGCTGCCCCCAGACGCAAGTGTGCGAGGGAACACCGGGGTGGTTTTTAGTCAGTTGGAGCCTGACAGACCCCTCCGCCCTCCCCAGGCGGAGGACATCCGTTTCCGGATTTTCCACCTCGCAACAAAAAAAAAAAAAAAAAAAAAAAAAAAGGTTAGGTTAGGTTAGGTTAGGTTTCTCCAGGGAATAGGGTCGAACATCGTATCCCTGAGGCGAACACCAACCACTGCAGTGCAGCCTAGGATCTGCTGATGCAGACTATGGCTCAGTGGTTGGTGGGCTTGGTGGTGGTCGCCGAGCCTTACACGGTCGGGACGGCTTGGTGTTTCTTGGTTTCGCGGTCTTCCATGGACTCCCCTCCCCTCTCGCTCTGGAGAGGGGACCGGGATACGTGGCCGCCGCGTGAAGATGAAGAAGAGGTCGGAGAAGGCGTCGTCCTCTCCCTCCTCATGGTGGCGACGGGCGGGCGACAGGCGCGGGGGTGCCTTCGCCCGCATTGCACCCGTCACTACCTTCGTTGGTCATTCCCGGGCCCTTCCCCCTCCCCACGGGGAGGGCATGAGGGTCCACATGAAGGGCAATCGTCGGCAGAGGACTGGTCGTTAAGGCTGTGCCGGTTTCCCAGTCCCCCGCCACTAGGACGAAGCGGGAATGCCGCTGGGTCGTTTTAGTGGGTATACCGGTCTCAGACCGGGGAGTCCCACACTACCCTTCCATCCCCCGATGGGAGGGTGTGCGTTATGCATTTTTTCCCAGCGTCAACAAAAAAAAAAAAAAAAAAAAAAAAAAAAAAAGGTTTCTCCAGGGAGGAAATGCTGGCGAGCTCATCACTGGACCCGAGACGGCGGCGCGTAGTGTTCCACGCGCGCCTCTCACAGACGTAACGGGGGAGTACACCTCACTCCCCCCAGGGACGAGGCCCGCACTGGTTGAGCGGGCCGGCACTAGTCCGGGGCAGCGGAAGTCACATTCGTTCCCGCTGCCCCCAGACGCAAGTGTGCGAGGGAACACCGGGGTGGTTTTTAGTCAGTTGGAGCCTGACAGACCCCTCCGCCCTCCCCAGGCGGAGGACATCCGTTTCCGGATTTTCCACCTCGCAACAAAAAAAAAAAAAAAAAAAAAAAGGGTAGGTTAGGTTAGGTTAGGTTAGGTTAGGTTAGGTTAGGTTGGGCCTGGAGGTGGCCCTCAACAAGTCGGAGGCCATTGCGTTTCATGGCCCCCGACGGGCGCCGCCGCTGGGATCACACATAGTGGTCGGGGGGGCCCGGATCGCTGTCGAGTCAACCATGAAGTACCTGGGATTGGTGCTCGACAGCCGTTGGGACTTCGGACCCCACTTTCAGCGGCTGGTGCCCAAGTTGATGGGCGCGGCGGGCGCGCTGTCAACGCTGCTTCCCAATTTGGGGGGCCCGAGCTCCGCCTGTAGGCGGTTGTACGTGGGGATCGTGCGATCCATGGCCCTTTACGGGGCCCCAGTATGGGCGACGGACCTGACGGCCCGCACTATCGCAGTTCTGCGCAAACCGCAGAGAGCGATGGCCGTCAGGGTCATACGGGGATATCGCACGATCTCCTACGAGGCGGCTTGTGTACTGGCCGGATCCCCGCCGTGGGACCTGGAGGCGAAAGCCCTCGCGACGCTACATCAGTGGCGCGAGGACTCCAAGGATCGGGGCGAAAGGCTGGTGCAGCGACAGATCACGCTGCACCGGTCTCAGCTCCGACAGGTCATGGTGGCGGAATGGCGGAGGAGGCTTGACCATCCCTCCGCCGGCCTCGACACAATCGAGGCGATCCGGCCAGTACTCGATGACTGGCTCGGGAGGAAGCACGGCTCCCTGACGTTTCGGGCGACGCAGGTGCTCTCGGGGCATGGTTGCTTCGGGAAGTACCTGTGTCGCATAAGCAGGGAGCCGGACGCTCGGTGCCATCACTGCGTCCAGTGTCCGGAGGATACGGCGCGGCATACGCTGGCAGAATGTCCCGCGTGGGACGAGCCGCGCCGTGCCCTCGTGACAGAGATAGGTGGAGACCTGTCGCTGCCGACCGTTGCTCACGCGATGGTCGTCAGCACAGAGTCCTGGGACGCGGTGGTGTCCTTCTGCGAAACCGTCATGTCGCAGAAGGAAGCTGCGGAGAGGGAGAGGGAAATCTCGAGTTCCTTCCCATCCCGCAGCAGACGCACCGGGCGTCGGCAGAGGGCGGATAACGCCCTCTTCCGGCCCCCCTAAACAGGTCCAGGGGCGACGGATTCGGGGACATCCGTCGCCCCCCATATCACTGGACCCGAGACGGTGGCGCGTAGTGTTCCACGCGCGCCTCTCACAGACGTAACGGGGGGAGCACACCTCACTCCCCCCAGGGACGAGGCCCGCACTGGTCGAGCGGGCCGGCACTAGTCCGGGGCAGCGGAAGTCACATTCGTTCCCGCTGCCCCCAGACGCAAGTGTGCGAGGGAACACCGGGGTGGTTTTTAGTCAGTTGGAGCCTGACAGACCCCTCCGCCCTCCCCAGGCGGAGGACATCCGTTTCCGGATTTTCCACCTCGCAACAAAAAAAAAAAAAAAAAAAAAAAAAGGTTAGGTTAGGTTAGGTTAGGTTAGGTTAGGTTAGGTTGGGGGACCACCCCACAGTGCTTGCGTCCACGTCGCGTCCCCTGGAAACAACCCAGTTCTGACCACCGTAACGGAGTGGCAGACTGGGTTGGCCAAAGTGCACTGTGCTTTCGTTGCTCTTTTTATCCTGTTTTGTTGAGTGTGCGAACCTGCGGAGGCTATGCCAAACCCTACGCGGGACGCCTGCGGGCGGTTTTTAAAACAAAAAGGCCCTTCTCAGGGCCAACCCAAAGGCCCTTCTCAGGGCCAATCCAAAGGCCCTTCTCAGGGCCAACCCAAAGGCCCTTCTCAGGGCCAAACCGACGCTTCGGCGTCAGAGGCTAGCCGCGCGCCGTCTGCGGCTAGCTTCGGAAGAACTGACTTGTCGGATTTGTATGACTCCGACGATGATTCAATGGTTGGCGTCTCGGTTGCAGGCGAGTCGCAGTCGCGAAAGCGGGCCTTCCTGCGGGATGGGTCCGAGGGCTCCTCGGCGTCAGGGTCGACGAGTCAAGAGCTAAAAAGCTCGCTGTCAAAGGCTAAAAAGCCGACGACGGCCGCGGACACCCACGTCGTTGGGCTCGCGGACGCCCAACGTAAGTTGGATCTTGCGCAGCGGGCGCAGCTCCAGCAGGAGCTTGAGGAGCGGGTTGCCGCGAGGGAGGGGCGGGCGCACGTCACCCGGGCAAAGTCCGGGTACGGTGCGTCCCGTGTGCTCTACGCGGACCACTCCCTGCTGGAGCTGGAACGAATGGCGGAGGAGGACGAGGAGGAAATTTTGGAAGTTGCCTCAAAGTCCTCAAACTTGAAGGGGACCTTCCAAAAGGCCCTCAAATGTCGGGCCGCGAGCTTGCGCGGTGTGGTCACGGAGCTGGTCCAGCGGAAGGCCACTGACGAGACACGGCAACTGCAGGCGAGGGTGGATCGCCTGCAGGTGGAAGTCAGTGAGCTTCATCGCAAGCTGGCTGAAGCCACGGCCCAGCCGCAGCAGGCCCCCGCCGAGACGACGAAGTCGTCTAAGAAGACGAGTCCTGCGGCAGGGGGCCCCTCCTCCAACTCCAACCTTGAGGACATAATCCGCAAGGTGGTAATGGAGGAGCGGGCCTTCACGCGAGCCTGCCTGGCAGGAATAGAGGACCGGCTCCTGCCGGTAAAGTGCCTCCGACCGCCGCTTGCGGCGGATAAGGGGCGCTCCGAGCCGGGGCCGTCCTCCTCATCCCAGGTCCAGGAGGACGCCCTTCTCCCCTCGACCACCCCGTCCAATGAGTGGACGGAAGTGGTCCGCAAGGGGAGGGGCAAAAAGTCGGCGTCAGCCTTCCCTGCCGTCCCCGCCACCACCGCTCCCAGCCAGTCGCAGACAACCGGCAAGGAAAAGGGGAAGGGAAGAGGGAAAAGGAGGCAGCTAGTCTTCCCAAAAACCGCGGCCGTCGTGGTGACGCTCACCGCGGAGGCTGCGGAGCGAGGGGAGACTTACATGTCCATTTTGGTGCGGGCGCGTGCCAATGCCGATCCCACCCAAATGTGGATCGGCAGTGTGTCCTGCCGAAGAACCCAAGCCGGGGCTCGAATTTTCGAGTTCCCGGGGGCAGAGGGGAGCGCCCATGCGGACCTCTTCGCGGCGAAGCTGCAAGAGGTCATCGCAGATTCGGCCAAGGTGGCCCGACCGGTCAAGTCGGCGGCCATAGAGGTGACGGACCTCGATGACTCCGTCACCAAAGAGGAGGTGGTGGCGGCGGTCGCAGCGATAGGGGGCTGTGGCGTCGCAGCGGTCCAAGGCCGGGACATAAGGCCCGGCCGCGGCGGCATGGGCACTATTCGCCTCGAGTGCCCAATCGCCGCTGCCAAAGCCGTCCTTGCCAAGGGACGTCTTTTGGTCGGGTTCAGCTCGGGTGTAGTCCGGGCACTCGAGGACCAGCCTCTACGGTGTTTCCGGTGCTTCGGCATCGGACACACCCGGCCCCTGTGTCCGTCCACGGTGGACAGGTCGGACACGTGCTACCGCTGCGGCAAGGAGGGCCATAAGGCCGCCTCCTGCGAGGCCACCACGCCACACTGTGCGGTGTGTGCCGCCAGTGGCTGCTCGGCAGGCCACGTTATGAAGGGGAGGAACTGCAATCCTCCCCCGAAGCGGGGCAAAGCACAGGTGCCGTCCGGGCCTGCTGCTGTCGATAACACCGTCGCTCCTGCGGCAGCTGCGGAGGGGAATGCGATGTCCGACTGATGGATAGGGTCGAACATCGTATCCCTGAGGCGAACACCAACCACTGCAGTGCAGCCCAGGACCTGCTGATGCAGACTATGGCTCAGTGGTTGGTGGACTTGGTGGTGGTCGCCGAGCCTTACACGGTCGGGACGGCTTGGTGTTTCTTGGTTTCGCGGTCTTCCATGGACTCCCCTCCCCTCTCGCTCTGGAGAGGGGACCGGGATACGTGGCCGCCGCGTGAAGATGAAGAAGAGGTCGGAGAAGGCGTCGTCCTCTCCCT
>OY720354.1:22143179-22150218 GCA_963082945.1 Cerastis leucographa
TAGGTTAGGTTAGGTTAGGTTAGGTTAGGTTAGGTTAGGTTAGGTTAGGTTAGGTTAGGTTAGGTTAGGTTAGGTTAGGTTAGGTTAGGTTAGGTTAGGTTAGGTTAGGTTAGGTTAGGTTAGGTTAGGTTAGGTTAGGTTAGGTTAGGTTAGGTTAGGTTAGGTTAGGTTAGGTTAGGTTAGGTTAGGTTAGGTTAGGTTAGGTTAGGTTAGGTTAGGTTAGGTTAGGTTAGGTTAGGTTAGGTTAGGTTAGGTTAGGTTAGGTTAGGTTAGGTTAGGTTAGGTTAGGTTAGGTTAGGTTAGGTTAGGTTAGGTTAGGTTAGGTTAGGTTAGGTTAGGTTAGGTTAGGTTAGGTTAGGTTAGGTTAGGTTAGGTTAGGTTAGGTTAGGTTAGGTTAGGTTAGGTTAGGTTAGGTTAGGTTAGGTTAGGTTAGGTTAGGTTAGGTTAGGTTAGGTTAGGTTAGGTTAGGTTAGGTTAGGTTAGGTTAGGTTAGGTTAGGTTAGGTTAGGTTAGGTTAGGTTAGGTTAGGTTAGGTTAGGTTAGGTTAGGTTAGGTTAGGTTAGGTTAGGTTAGGTTAGGTTAGGTTAGGTTAGGTTAGGTTAGGTTAGGTTAGGTTAGGTTAGGTTAGGTTAGGTTAGGTTAGGTTAGGTTAGGTTAGGTTAGGTTAGGTTAGGTTAGGTTAGGTTAGGTTAGGTTAGGTTAGGTTAGGTTAGGTTAGGTTAGGTTAGGTTAGGTTAGGTTAGGTTAGGTTAGGTTAGGTTAGGTTAGGTTAGGTTAGGTTAGGTTAGGTTAGGTTAGGTTAGGTTAGGTTAGGTTAGGTTAGGTTAGGTTAGGTTAGGTTAGGTTAGGTTAGGTTAGGTTAGGTTAGGTTAGGTTAGGTTAGGTTAGGTTAGGTTAGGTTAGGTTAGGTTAGGTTAGGTTAGGTTAGGTTAGGTTAGGTTAGGTTAGGTTAGGTTAGGTTAGGTTAGGTTAGGTTAGGTTAGGTTAGGTTAGGTTAGGTTAGGTTAGGTTAGGTTAGGTTAGGTTAGGTTAGGTTAGGTTAGGTTAGGTTAGGTTAGGTTAGGTTAGGTTAGGTTAGGTTAGGTTAGGTTAGGTTAGGTTAGGTTAGGTTAGGTTAGGTTAGGTTAGGTTAGGTTAGGTTAGGTTAGGTTAGGTTAGGTTAGGTTAGGTTAGGTTAGGTTAGGTTAGGTTAGGTTAGGTTAGGTTAGGTTAGGTTAGGTTAGGTTAGGTTAGGTTAGGTTAGGTTAGGTTAGGTTAGGTTAGGTTAGGTTAGGTTAGGTTAGGTTAGGTTAGGTTAGGTTAGGTTAGGTTAGGTTAGGTTAGGTTAGGTTAGGTTAGGTTAGGTTAGGTTAGGTTAGGTTAGGTTAGGTTAGGTTAGGTTAGGTTAGGTTAGGTTAGGTTAGGTTAGGTTAGGTTAGGTTAGGTTAGGTTAGGTTAGGTTAGGTTAGGTTAGGTTAGGTTAGGTTAGGTTAGGTTAGGTTAGGTTAGGTTAGGTTAGGTTAGGTTAGGTTAGGTTAGGTTAGGTTAGGTTAGGTTAGGTTAGGTTAGGTTAGGTTAGGTTAGGTTAGGTTAGGTTAGGTTAGGTTAGGTTAGGTTAGGTTAGGTTAGGTTAGGTTAGGTTAGGTTAGGTTAGGTTAGGTTAGGTTAGGTTAGGTTAGGTTAGGTTAGGTTAGGTTAGGTTAGGTTAGGTTAGGTTAGGTTAGGTTAGGTTAGGTTAGGTTAGGTTAGGTTAGGTTAGGTTAGGTTAGGTTAGGTTAGGTTAGGTTAGGTTAGGTTAGGTTAGGTTAGGTTAGGTTAGGTTAGGTTAGGTTAGGTTAGGTTAGGTTAGGTTAGGTTAGGTTAGGTTAGGTTAGGTTAGGTTAGGTTAGGTTAGGTTAGGTTAGGTTAGGTTAGGTTAGGTTAGGTTAGGTTAGGTTAGGTTAGGTTAGGTTAGGTTAGGTTAGGTTAGGTTAGGTTAGGTTAGGTTAGGTTAGGTTAGGTTAGGTTAGGTTAGGTTAGGTTAGGTTAGGTTAGGTTAGGTTAGGTTAGGTTAGGTTAGGTTAGGTTAGGTTAGGTTAGGTTAGGTTAGGTTAGGTTAGGTTAGGTTAGGTTAGGTTAGGTTAGGTTAGGTTAGGTTAGGTTAGGTTAGGTTAGGTTAGGTTAGGTTAGGTTAGGTTAGGTTAGGTTAGGTTAGGTTAGGTTAGGTTAGGTTAGGTTAGGTTAGGTTAGGTTAGGTTAGGTTAGGTTAGGTTAGGTTAGGTTAGGTTAGGTTAGGTTAGGTTAGGTTAGGTTAGGTTAGGTTAGGTTAGGTTAGGTTAGGTTAGGTTAGGTTAGGTTAGGTTAGGTTAGGTTAGGTTAGGTTAGGTTAGGTTAGGTTAGGTTAGGTTAGGTTAGGTTAGGTTAGGTTAGGTTAGGTTAGGTTAGGTTAGGTTAGGTTAGGTTAGGTTAGGTTAGGTTAGGTTAGGTTAGGTTAGGTTAGGTTAGGTTAGGTTAGGTTAGGTTAGGTTAGGTTAGGTTAGGTTAGGTTAGGTTAGGTTAGGTTAGGTTAGGTTAGGTTAGGTTAGGTTAGGTTAGGTTAGGTTAGGTTAGGTTAGGTTAGGTTAGGTTAGGTTAGGTTAGGTTAGGTTAGGTTAGGTTAGGTTAGGTTAGGTTAGGTTAGGTTAGGTTAGGTTAGGTTAGGTTAGGTTAGGTTAGGTTAGGTTAGGTTAGGTTAGGTTAGGTTAGGTTAGGTTAGGTTAGGTTAGGTTAGGTTAGGTTAGGTTAGGTTAGGTTAGGTTAGGTTAGGTTAGGTTAGGTTAGGTTAGGTTAGGTTAGGTTAGGTTAGGTTAGGTTAGGTTAGGTTAGGTTAGGTTAGGTTAGGTTAGGTTAGGTTAGGTTAGGTTAGGTTAGGTTAGGTTAGGTTAGGTTAGGTTAGGTTAGGTTAGGTTAGGTTAGGTTAGGTTAGGTTAGGTTAGGTTAGGTTAGGTTAGGTTAGGTTAGGTTAGGTTAGGTTAGGTTAGGTTAGGTTAGGTTAGGTTAGGTTAGGTTAGGTTAGGTTAGGTTAGGTTAGGTTAGGTTAGGTTAGGTTAGGTTAGGTTAGGTTAGGTTAGGTTAGGTTAGGTTAGGTTAGGTTAGGTTAGGTTAGGTTAGGTTAGGTTAGGTTAGGTTAGGTTAGGTTAGGTTAGGTTAGGTTAGGTTAGGTTAGGTTAGGTTAGGTTAGGTTAGGTTAGGTTAGGTTAGGTTAGGTTAGGTTAGGTTAGGTTAGGTTAGGTTAGGTTAGGTTAGGTTAGGTTAGGTTAGGTTAGGTTAGGTTAGGTTAGGTTAGGTTAGGTTAGGTTAGGTTAGGTTAGGTTAGGTTAGGTTAGGTTAGGTTAGGTTAGGTTAGGTTAGGTTAGGTTAGGTTAGGTTAGGTTAGGTTAGGTTAGGTTAGGTTAGGTTAGGTTAGGTTAGGTTAGGTTAGGTTAGGTTAGGTTAGGTTAGGTTAGGTTAGGTTAGGTTAGGTTAGGTTAGGTTAGGTTAGGTTAGGTTAGGTTAGGTTAGGTTAGGTTAGGTTAGGTTAGGTTAGGTTAGGTTAGGTTAGGTTAGGTTAGGTTAGGTTAGGTTAGGTTAGGTTAGGTTAGGTTAGGTTAGGTTAGGTTAGGTTAGGTTAGGTTAGGTTAGGTTAGGTTAGGTTAGGTTAGGTTAGGTTAGGTTAGGTTAGGTTAGGTTAGGTTAGGTTAGGTTAGGTTAGGTTAGGTTAGGTTAGGTTAGGTTAGGTTAGGTTAGGTTAGGTTAGGTTAGGTTAGGTTAGGTTAGGTTAGGTTAGGTTAGGTTAGGTTAGGTTAGGTTAGGTTAGGTTAGGTTAGGTTAGGTTAGGTTAGGTTAGGTTAGGTTAGGTTAGGTTAGGTTAGGTTAGGTTAGGTTAGGTTAGGTTAGGTTAGGTTAGGTTAGGTTAGGTTAGGTTAGGTTAGGTTAGGTTAGGTTAGGTTAGGTTAGGTTAGGTTAGGTTAGGTTAGGTTAGGTTAGGTTAGGTTAGGTTAGGTTAGGTTAGGTTAGGTTAGGTTAGGTTAGGTTAGGTTAGGTTAGGTTAGGTTAGGTTAGGTTAGGTTAGGTTAGGTTAGGTTAGGTTAGGTTAGGTTAGGTTAGGTTAGGTTAGGTTAGGTTAGGTTAGGTTAGGTTAGGTTAGGTTAGGTTAGGTTAGGTTAGGTTAGGTTAGGTTAGGTTAGGTTAGGTTAGGTTAGGTTAGGTTAGGTTAGGTTAGGTTAGGTTAGGTTAGGTTAGGTTAGGTTAGGTTAGGTTAGGTTAGGTTAGGTTAGGTTAGGTTAGGTTAGGTTAGGTTAGGTTAGGTTAGGTTAGGTTAGGTTAGGTTAGGTTAGGTTAGGTTAGGTTAGGTTAGGTTAGGTTAGGTTAGGTTAGGTTAGGTTAGGTTAGGTTAGGTTAGGTTAGGTTAGGTTAGGTTAGGTTAGGTTAGGTTAGGTTAGGTTAGGTTAGGTTAGGTTAGGTTAGGTTAGGTTAGGTTAGGTTAGGTTAGGTTAGGTTAGGTTAGGTTAGGTTAGGTTAGGTTAGGTTAGGTTAGGTTAGGTTAGGTTAGGTTAGGTTAGGTTAGGTTAGGTTAGGTTAGGTTAGGTTAGGTTAGGTTAGGTTAGGTTAGGTTAGGTTAGGTTAGGTTAGGTTAGGTTAGGTTAGGTTAGGTTAGGTTAGGTTAGGTTAGGTTAGGTTAGGTTAGGTTAGGTTAGGTTAGGTTAGGTTAGGTTAGGTTAGGTTAGGTTAGGTTAGGTTAGGTTAGGTTAGGTTAGGTTAGGTTAGGTTAGGTTAGGTTAGGTTAGGTTAGGTTAGGTTAGGTTAGGTTAGGTTAGGTTAGGTTAGGTTAGGTTAGGTTAGGTTAGGTTAGGTTAGGTTAGGTTAGGTTAGGTTAGGTTAGGTTAGGTTAGGTTAGGTTAGGTTAGGTTAGGTTAGGTTAGGTTAGGTTAGGTTAGGTTAGGTTAGGTTAGGTTAGGTTAGGTTAGGTTAGGTTAGGTTAGGTTAGGTTAGGTTAGGTTAGGTTAGGTTAGGTTAGGTTAGGTTAGGTTAGGTTAGGTTAGGTTAGGTTAGGTTAGGTTAGGTTAGGTTAGGTTAGGTTAGGTTAGGTTAGGTTAGGTTAGGTTAGGTTAGGTTAGGTTAGGTTAGGTTAGGTTAGGTTAGGTTAGGTTAGGTTAGGTTAGGTTAGGTTAGGTTAGGTTAGGTTAGGTTAGGTTAGGTTAGGTTAGGTTAGGTTAGGTTAGGTTAGGTTAGGTTAGGTTAGGTTAGGTTAGGTTAGGTTAGGTTAGGTTAGGTTAGGTTAGGTTAGGTTAGGTTAGGTTAGGTTAGGTTAGGTTAGGTTAGGTTAGGTTAGGTTAGGTTAGGTTAGGTTAGGTTAGGTTAGGTTAGGTTAGGTTAGGTTAGGTTAGGTTAGGTTAGGTTAGGTTAGGTTAGGTTAGGTTAGGTTAGGTTAGGTTAGGTTAGGTTAGGTTAGGTTAGGTTAGGTTAGGTTAGGTTAGGTTAGGTTAGGTTAGGTTAGGTTAGGTTAGGTTAGGTTAGGTTAGGTTAGGTTAGGTTAGGTTAGGTTAGGTTAGGTTAGGTTAGGTTAGGTTAGGTTAGGTTAGGTTAGGTTAGGTTAGGTTAGGTTAGGTTAGGTTAGGTTAGGTTAGGTTAGGTTAGGTTAGGTTAGGTTAGGTTAGGTTAGGTTAGGTTAGGTTAGGTTAGGTTAGGTTAGGTTAGGTTAGGTTAGGTTAGGTTAGGTTAGGTTAGGTTAGGTTAGGTTAGGTTAGGTTAGGTTAGGTTAGGTTAGGTTAGGTTAGGTTAGGTTAGGTTAGGTTAGGTTAGGTTAGGTTAGGTTAGGTTAGGTTAGGTTAGGTTAGGTTAGGTTAGGTTAGGTTAGGTTAGGTTAGGTTAGGTTAGGTTAGGTTAGGTTAGGTTAGGTTAGGTTAGGTTAGGTTAGGTTAGGTTAGGTTAGGTTAGGTTAGGTTAGGTTAGGTTAGGTTAGGTTAGGTTAGGTTAGGTTAGGTTAGGTTAGGTTAGGTTAGGTTAGGTTAGGTTAGGTTAGGTTAGGTTAGGTTAGGTTAGGTTAGGTTAGGTTAGGTTAGGTTAGGTTAGGTTAGGTTAGGTTAGGTTAGGTTAGGTTAGGTTAGGTTAGGTTAGGTTAGGTTAGGTTAGGTTAGGTTAGGTTAGGTTAGGTTAGGTTAGGTTAGGTTAGGTTAGGTTAGGTTAGGTTAGGTTAGGTTAGGTTAGGTTAGGTTAGGTTAGGTTAGGTTAGGTTAGGTTAGGTTAGGTTAGGTTAGGTTAGGTTAGGTTAGGTTAGGTTAGGTTAGGTTAGGTTAGGTTAGGTTAGGTTAGGTTAGGTTAGGTTAGGTTAGGTTAGGTTAGGTTAGGTTAGGTTAGGTTAGGTTAGGTTAGGTTAGGTTAGGTTAGGTTAGGTTAGGTTAGGTTAGGTTAGGTTAGGTTAGGTTAGGTTAGGTTAGGTTAGGTTAGGTTAGGTTAGGTTAGGTTAGGTTAGGTTAGGTTAGGTTAGGTTAGGTTAGGTTAGGTTAGGTTAGGTTAGGTTAGGTTAGGTTAGGTTAGGTTAGGTTAGGTTAGGTTAGGTTAGGTTAGGTTAGGTTAGGTTAGGTTAGGTTAGGTTAGGTTAGGTTAGGTTAGGTTAGGTTAGGTTAGGTTAGGTTAGGTTAGGTTAGGTTAGGTTAGGTTAGGTTAGGTTAGGTTAGGTTAGGTTAGGTTAGGTTAGGTTAGGTTAGGTTAGGTTAGGTTAGGTTAGGTTAGGTTAGGTTAGGTTAGGTTAGGTTAGGTTAGGTTAGGTTAGGTTAGGTTAGGTTAGGTTAGGTTAGGTTAGGTTAGGTTAGGTTAGGTTAGGTTAGGTTAGGTTAGGTTAGGTTAGGTTAGGTTAGGTTAGGTTAGGTTAGGTTAGGTTAGGTT
Source organism: Cerastis leucographa (assembly GCA_963082945.1). Taxonomy (NCBI): domain Eukaryota; kingdom Metazoa; phylum Arthropoda; class Insecta; order Lepidoptera; family Noctuidae; genus Cerastis; species Cerastis leucographa. The sequence continues at coordinate 22,150,041 of OY720354.1, forward strand.
AGGTTAGGTTAGGTTAGGTTAGGTTAGGTTAGGTTAGGTTAGGTTAGGTTAGGTTAGGTTAGGTTAGGTTAGGTTAGGTTAGGTTAGGTTAGGTTAGGTTAGGTTAGGTTAGGTTAGGTTAGGTTAGGTTAGGTTAGGTTAGGTTAGGTTAGGTTAGGTTAGGTTAGGTTAGGTTAGG